>CM077094.1:104931552-105467470 GCA_039513925.1 Platanthera zijinensis
GGGTGGAAGGGTTTCTTCCAAAGTGAGAGGATTGGATTTCAATCCTATTGGTGAAGTGACCGAGTCGTCCCTTGTTGGGAGATAGGTCTAAGGGGGAGAGTGGACGTACCCAAATCGGGGAACCACTATAATTTCTGGTGTGCTTTTTTGTGTTGTGTTTGTTGTTTGTGCAGGTTAATTTTTAATTCCGCAAAAGACTGCAAATCACCTATCCCCCCCATAGGCTAAGCTAGTTGACACTAGATAGACTTTCAGTTTGGTTTTTGAGCACCTTACCAAAAGCTCATTGGTGGCAGTCACCTGATCAAAAACCTGAGTGGATTCCTACCTAGGGTGGTAGAAGAGTGGATGTACCCAAGTTTGGGGAACCACTATAAATTCTTGTGTTGTCTGTGGGCTTGTGTTTTTCCTGTGTGCTTGAGCTGTGATACATTTTGCTGAGTAACTCAGTCATATTTTCTCTAGTTTATCTGCTGCACTAGGTCACTCTTACACATATATCATAGTAACACACTTTGTTAAAAAGACTCTTTATTTCTACAGAAAATCAAAAGATTTTAAAAACTCTATTCACCCCCCCCCCCTCTAGAGTTATTCAGAGCTTACCCTATCTTTCATCCCGGAACACAGACCACGACACGAGAGGGGTCTTATGCCCAGAATAGCTATCTTGCGGTAGCACTAGCACTCGGGCTAGCCTGTACTACAAGACGTCTATTTTGCCGGCCTAAAAAATATCAATTAATGCCAACCAAACCAAGATATAGAGTTAGAAGTCAAAATCCACACAAAGCATATATTAGTCCAAACACAACAAGTAAAGAAGCTACAACAAGCTTCTATAATCAGAGTACGTAAAATATTTTGCCCAAAAGGGCTATATCAAGTCTCTCAAAGACTCACATCAGTCACCGACGGTAATGACTGTACCGTCCCCTCAGACCCTGTCGTCCTGGCCTGACTTTCCTGCTGCAAAGCCTGCTGCTGCTCCGCCTGCGGGGTTTCCTCCTAAAAAGGAAGACGTAGCAACCGTTAGTCATAAAGACTATGTAGTTTCACATTCGCTCCCCTGGCGACTCCTCGGCACCGGGAGGAGAAATTGACAAAGATACAATATATATAAAGTATGTAAGCATAAGTACAAGCAGGTGACATTGTCTGATCAGTAAACATGGTAATAGTGTAGCAGAAAAATAAATGAATAACCATTACTCTAGAAGTTCTATCAACTACAGCAGTATAATAATATAAGGCTATAATAGAAAGTAACTCAACTTATATGAATGCTCATACAGACATATAAGTTGAGGATCGGCTCAACAGAAAAATAACTCATTGTATAAGAGTGCCCATACAAACTTATACAATGAGGATCTTTCGTATGCGATGAAATGCGATGCAATGAATGCTATGCTATGACTTACCTATGAACATACACAAGCAATTGTTGTGTTGACACCGACTCTGTAGTTCCCAATTTTCGAGCAGGTAGCTAACCCCTCAGGCGTCAACCGTCGTGGTCAGACGGTGATAGTAAAGCGGGCATCTCCACTGCTAGGCTGTCTCCACACTACCTTGCCTTGGCCTCCGTACGTATCAATGCTAAGAACACACAATGGAGCTCACAAGCGTACTATGGCTCAACGAGTGTCTCGGGTAGATGTGCACCGAGATCCTAGCCTCAAACTGGCCTATTATGTGACCCGAAAGGAGCCTCAGAATGTGAACACCGAGGACCAAGCCCAACCGCCCAAGGTCTAACTATCAACTCCCATCGGTGTGATGATTGGCGAGCCCGTAGACCTGCCACACTATCCTTAACCCAGGATTACGACACCGTGTGTCGAATCACACCGTATGCAATACCATATCATCATGGCACGAAAGGAGCCCCGGGACATGAACACCGAGGACCAAGCCCAACCGTCCATTTATAACTCATCTAGACAAAACTAACCAGTGCGATCAGACACCCGCACTCACACCCTTTCACACCCTTTCACATATCATTCGATTTCGTTGTTGTTGAATCTCTTGTATTTCGGATTGGAAGATCCATTGCGGATCTCCTTTTGAAGTTTTCGCTGCTCCTAAATAAAGCTTTTTGCTGCGTTTGAAACCGCTCAAGTTGAAAGTTTAGATGCTTGTGTAGGTGCGGTGAGTTGTGTGCTTGTTGGAGAGGTAGGTCTTAAAGACGTTGTATCGAGTCCGGCTTACGGCGAGTTGGGTGCTTATTGGAGAGGTAGGTCCTAAGGACGTGGTATCGAGTCCCGGATTTTTGGAGCCAACCGACCCCTTTTCGTTTGCTTTTGGTCGGAGCCCTCCTCTTTATTTTAATGTTCTGTGTTGTTGGTTGTCCGTTACCGTAATCAATCGCGTGTCACGACCCACCCTACATCAATTTTGTATCAGAGGCAGTCGTGTCAATTTTCTAATTCAACATCCTCGCTTTTGTCTTGTCGGCACGCACAAAAAAACAAACAAAAAAAATTTCTGGTCTGCCAATAGCGCTCCAAAATCTGCAATTTTCAGCGAAAAGTTTAAAACAAAATTTTTTTAACGTTCTACATTCTCGTCACATCAGGAAACTATAAAAATATTCTATTTTTCATGTAGGGTGACCCCTAGAAAAGTTCATCTTTTCGAATATTTTACACCTACATGCGCACTAGACTAGGAACGGAATACTCTACACCTTCCACGTCTAGGATGGCTGCGAACGAGCATGGTTATCCAAACACCGAGGCTATAGCAGGTCTACGTACCGAAATGACCGAGCTTAGGAACATTTTAGCAAAGATCCTTCAAAATCAAGAAAGGCCACCCCCACCTCCCGTTAATGTTGGGCAGCCCAACCGGCACCAACAAAACTCTGATTCAGATTCCGATGAGGACTCCCCTCGAGCACCCTATCGAGAACACCTCCACGAGAGAGGGTTTGATATCACGAGGGCAATTAAGATTAATGCCCCCACTTACGATGGCATGGGAGATCCCCAGATCTTCCTTAACTGGACGGTGGACATGGAGTGTTACTTCGAGTGGCACAACCTGACGGATCCCAAAAAGGTCCAAGTTGCCCGGATGAAGTTAACAGGACGTGCCAAAACTTATTGGCTGAATGAAGAGCGTAGGCTAGGACCCGGGAATGGGGTCCCACTTATTGGATGGGCTGTGATGAAGAACCTGTTGAGTGATCAGTACGTCCCCGCGTACCATCAGACACAGATGTTCGATGAGCTTGCCACCCTTCGGCAAGGTTCAATGTCGGTGGCTGAATATATGGGTGAACTTAAGGACCATATGGTGCGATGTGACCTTAGGGAGATCCCCGAAGTCCATTTATCTAGATTTCGAAAGGGGATTAACCCCGATATCCAAAGGAAGCTCTTGCGATATGGGCATACAAATTTGAACACGACTTTCAATGCCACCCTTGACATTGAAAAACACCTAGCCTCTAAGGCTCACTCCCGTTACGCTCATACGAAGAACAAGTCCACCACTGGGGCATCTTCTTCCACATATCCTAAAAGGGTAAAGTTCAAATCCACCGAGTCGAAGTCAGTCGTGATCACCGCAAGGAACACCAAGAACCCTGCAAATGAGCGTATCCCTATAAGGAAGGTTAGCAAGGCTAACACCACTTGTTACTCTTGCAGCGTTCAAGGCCACTATGCCTACGAATGCCCAACAAAGACTAAAGCCCTAGCCTTATTAAAGCCAGCTACCGGCCCTAACGATTATGTATACGAGGCCGCAGAGGAGAGCGACCCAAAAGGAGTCCCTAGTGACTTGGAGGACGATCACCGCCTTATGGTGATGCATTGTATTTTGACCACCCCTCGTCTCGTAGACGACTGGAAGAGGAAGAGTATATTCTCCTTGATCTTTAAGAGTGGCGAGAAGCTTTGAAAACTAGTTATTGATGGTGGTAGTTGCGTGAACGCAATTTCTGAGAACGTCGTTAAGCGTATGTCCTTGACTGCTGAACCGCATCGGACCCCCTATCAAGTTGCTTGGATCAGTAAGGTTACTATTAAAGAAACCAAATGATGCTTAGTCCCCCTGTCATTCAAATCCTACACGGATGAGGTTTGGTACGACGTCCTGCCAATGGACGTTTGTCATTTGTTGTTAGGCCGCCCCTGGCTCTACGACCGTGACGTAACGCACTATGGTCACACCAACACATATGAGTTAAAATTCAACGGCAAGACTGTATGAACACCCTATTACTAATTTGGGTAAGGATCACTATGTGCTTAGGAATTTGTTTTGACCTTGCTGTGTAGTATGATAGGTAAATTAGAATGATTCTTAGGGTTAGTACTTAGGTTTGAAAGCTGCCCTCAAGACCTTCTAAAGATCAGGATTCAAGTGCTGAAGACTAGGACAATTCTCGTCAAGCTCAGGTCGACGAAACGTCGAACTCAGTTTGACTATCTCTGAGCTCAGTTCAATGAGGCGTCAAACTCCATTCGACAATCTTCGAGCTCAGATCGATGCTCTGTCTCTAGTTGTTTTCCAAGTATTTGAGCTCAGGTTGACGATCGTAGAG
Source organism: Platanthera zijinensis (assembly GCA_039513925.1). Taxonomy (NCBI): domain Eukaryota; kingdom Viridiplantae; phylum Streptophyta; class Magnoliopsida; order Asparagales; family Orchidaceae; genus Platanthera; species Platanthera zijinensis. Next base: position 104,936,114 of record CM077094.1, read on the forward strand.
CTCAGTTCGACGATTTCGGTTTCCAGTTTAAATCTAATCTCTGAGCTCAGGTCGATGATAGTTGAGCTCAGATCGCCGCTTTTCTGAAGAGGTCGACGATTTTAGGATTCAAATTCAAGACAGTTATGGAATTCATTCAGACTTATTTTCAGCATTTATGGCAAAGGATTTTGTAGCCATTTAAATCAATCTGGAGCAAGTTTCAAGGAAGACTAATTGGAATGTTTCTTAAGGACTTTCCACCAGAGGCAGATATCAGTTAAGGTAGTCATTTATGACTGATTAACGGCTATCAAGAAGTCAAAATCTGATATACTCCCTAGAGAATCATTTTGAAAAAGAGAGACAAGATTTGAAAAAGAATATAGAAGAGAGAACAAGAAAATTATTCATCAAGAATTCATCTTCTGGGAATAGACTCAGAACACAAGGATCATTACTGTGAAGGGGATCATCTGCTATTCTACTCCTTCAAGCATCAAGTGTTCAAAAGCTTCTTCATCAAGGACTCCAGACATCACACATTTCAGCATCTACTGAAATCATCTATTGCTGGAGATCTGAAGCAACTCAAGGCCTATCACCCTAAGCAAAGCTCATCTTCCTGAACCCTTACAAGACTCAGGGGGAGCTTTGACAACATCTTCCACTTGTCTTCTATCAGATTATTGACAGAGAAGAACAACTCAACCTTTTTGTTTTTCCTTATTCCTTCTGTAAAAGGGTTTCTCAAAACTCCCTTCAAAAGTTTTGTGGCTGGTTTCTGAGACCTTGTCAAAACTCAGTGGTGGCAAGACACCTTATCAAAAAATCTAAGTTTGGTTTTTAAGCACCTTATCAAAAGCTCATTGGTGCCTAGGACACCTGATCAACTATTCCTGCAGTGGATTCCTACCTAGGGTGGTAGAAGAGTGGATGTACCCAGGTTGTTGGGGAACCACTATAGCTCCTTGTGTCATCTTGTTTGATGTGCTTTTGCTTTGCTGTGTGCTGTGATTTTGTTTCTTGCTTCTTAGTTTTTCTTTTTGCAAGCACCTTACACATATACATAAATCAAGACTTCCACTGCTTTACAGTTTTAAATTGTAAATTATTTTAAAATACTCTATTCACCCCCCTATAGAGTAAAGGTAGATCTTACACTCACTTTCAATTGGTATCAAAGCGAGGTTGGTTACTCAACAACTGAATCTTCAACAGATTGGTTGAACAGGATAACACCTGAACCAAAAGATCTCTGATAAGATCAATCTTCTATAGAGGGTTATTATTATCTGTATTATATTTATATTCTTACAAAACCATGGCACAGAACAAAGATTATGCTAGCACCAGACCTCCAGTGTGCAACCTTTCTAAGTTTGCACCTTGGAAGGCAAGGATTAGGCTTTACATGAATTCTATTGATGAGGATATCTTTAATTCTGTTTTGACAGTGTGTCCAAGACCCCCAATAATTACAAGTACAAGTGCTGTTCCACCTCCCTCAGAAACAGATGCAGAAATAAAGAAATGGAAAGTTGCAGATGCAAAGGCTATGAATATCCTTGCTCAGACTATGTCTGATGAGATATTCCAAAAGGTAGCTGAATTCAGTTCAGTAAAAGATATATGGGATAAGCTTTCTGAGATTATATCTGGATCTGCTGATGAAAGGAAGGATAGAAGATCCCATCTCATATCCCAGTATGAGAACTTCAAGAAAGGAGAAACTGAGTCAGTTGCTGATATGTACAACAGGCTCAGCCTAATTGTCAGTGAATTAAGAACATTGGACAAGGAGATCTCACTTACTGAACTAAATGACAAAATCCTAATGTGCTTCCCCAGTACTAGGGATTCAAGAATCTGGCCAATCAAGGATGCCAGAAGCCTAAGTGAGATCACCACAGAGGCTCTTTTGGGCAAGCTCAAATCTTATGAGCTTCTCATCAAGAATAGGGAAGAAGAGCAAAAGACTGCTTCTCCATCCATCAGAAAGGAGAAGACCATAGCTTTCAAAGCTATAGAGGAGCAGCCTGAAGACACAATCACAGGCAATGATGAGCTCTTAAGCTTGCTGGCCAAAAGATTCTTTAAAATGGCCAGAAAAGATTTCAGAAAGAAGTCATCTAGAGGGCATGAGAAGCCAAGGTATGACAAATCCAATAATAAAGAAATTATTTGTTTTGGATGCAGGAAACCAGGCCACATTGTGCCTTGAAAGTGAGGGGATAAGTTGTAAACTACTCTAGAGGGGGGGTGAATAGAGTATTCAAAATTTTATGAACACTTAGTCAGCTCCCTTGGAGTTTATTTGCGGAATAAAATAATCTGATACTTGAACCCTAAGAGCCTAACACAGTGAAGTGCACAAGTGAGAGAGTTAACTGAAATTTCAGTTTAACTATAAGCCTATCACAGCAACTAGCAAACCTAGGTAGTTCTATCACAGCCACAGAATAAAAAGAATAAGCAAGATAACAAGATGGACACAGGATATATAGTGGTTCCCTTTAAATAGGTACATCCACTCTTCTACCACCCTGGTAGGAATCCACTACAGGTTTTTGCTAAGGTGCCCTGCCACCAATGATCTGATTCAGGTAGATCAAACAGACCCTTTGAGCTTTTGATAAGGATGCTCAACCACAGGTTGTTGATAAGGTGCCCTGTCACCAACGTTCACTTTTGAAGAGATGTGAACAAACTCTTTTTACAAAGGGGTTGAGAGGGTTAGATTATCTTCTCTGTTTTAAATACAGGTTAGAGAAGATTTGTGGATTCTCTAAAGAATCAAAGTCTCCCCCTGGCTCAGTGGAAGTCCAGGGAAAGCCTTTGCTTCAGGGTGAAGGAGTTTTAGATAAACTGAAACTAAATCCTCAGAAATCTGAAGACTGATTTTTTTCAGGTCTTAAGATTCTGGAGCACTTGAAGCAGATCTGGAGCCTTTTCTGAAGTCTTGAAAACTCTAAGCAAATGCTCAGGAGACTTGAGAATGAAAGATGATTGCTCTGGGCTTTTTGCTTCAGGAAAACTTTTCTTCTTCTTGTTGTGAGATTGTGAAGAGCTGCTCTGATGATGCTTGAGCGAATGAATAATATTTCTCTGTGTCTGTGTCTTCTACTTTTCTGAGAGAAGAATCTCTTTTAAATATGTCTTCACGTTTTTCCTTTGGAACGGCTCTATTGATTTGAATTCTCGAGCCCTGCAACAGATTATCTCAAAATAGAATATAGCAATAGGAATAGAATGGCCTATTAACTTTCTGTCAGTCCCAATAAGGAAATAAATGAATAGGAAAATATCTCAGCATAAAGATTTATCGTTCTTGGAAATAGCATACACCGCCAACGGCTAGAATACAGCCTGGCAATATATTTTGTATAATAAGACAAAAATGCTTTATCAAGAATACTGAATCCCGTGATTTATGCTTGACATATTTTGTAAATAATTCATTTGAATTTAAACCATAAATTTAGCAACAATAATATCAGAGAATCAATCTAACCACCAACTAAAACACTTGGAAATAAACCAAGGAATAGAATAAATACGAACAGATAAAAGCAGACAGAAAACGTCGAACAGGAGTTCGATGATCGTCGACCTGCAAACAGATCGTCGACTAATAGCAGGAATCTGTCGGAACAGGAATCGTCGACCAGAAATCGTCGACCAGCTAATAGATCGTCGACCGGCTAACAGATAGTCGACCAGCGAACAGATCGTTGACCAGCAAACAGATAGTCGACCAGCAAAGGCAAATATCTGTCGAGACAGAAATCGTGAAGCAAGAACACGATCGTCGACCTGATGATGACAGATCGTCGACCATCCTTCAGAGCATAGTAAGCTTGCTTCGAGATCGTCGACCAACGGTCGATGATAATTGTCTTGACTTCAATGATTCACTAGCCCTGCTATCGTCGACCATTGATCGACGATCGCGAGGCCTCGTTCGACGATGGTCGAACGGAAAAGCCTTAACTACAAAAACATCTAGAACTTCTAACCTAAGCTCTAGGTCAGTTTATAAACTGCCCTAGGGATACTAAACAAAGTCTAACCATGATCATATATCTTTATATGGATCAAGAGGGGCCGGAAAGGGATTACATAAGCCAAATCACATCTAGGGTACCAACATGCCTGATTGTCCAGAAAATCAAAATAAGGACAAAAGGGACATGAGAGATAGGAGAAAAGACAAGAACTCCAGGAGAAACAACAATGACAAATCCTCCTCCAGCAAAAACAAACACACCAGGAAGGGATTTGTAGCAGAAACCTGGAGTGAAACTGAAGAAGAATCAGAGGCTTCATCAAGCTCAAGTGATGATGAAGATGATGCTGAAGAAAAGGAGTTCTGCATGATGGCTATCAATGCCTCCCAACAAAATTCTGATGAAGAACAAGAGTCAGAGTCTGAATCTGAAACTCAAACTGAAGAAGACCAGGTAATAGATTCCTTTGATTTTGATTCAGAGGACTTTAGATCTGAATTTAAGGCACTTTGTTTAGACCTACTAAAGTCTGAGAAAGAGATCATCTCTCTCAGAAATCAATTATTCGAACATAGCACTTTAGAGTCAGATAACCTCAAACTTTCTGAGGAGCTAGAATGATGTAGGGAGGAGATAGCTTCACTAAAAAGTGAACTATCCCAGGCAAAGAAGTTTGAAGAATCCCTTAATGGGAGAAGCATAAGACTGATGGACATCACAAGTACAGTGAACTCAAGATTTAATAGTACACTGGACTTGGGTGTTTCATCCAGCCAACCTATAGTATTAACAACTCCAATTAAATTTATTTCAGATAAAGGAAAGGAAGTTGTAGAGGTGGCTAGGAAGAATCCTGATTTACCTAAGAAAAATAAAGTTCAACAGAAAACGTCGAACAGAGCTCGACGATCGTCAAATAGAGCTCGGCGATCTCAGGCTGAATCGTCGAACTCAGGTCGATGACTTATGAACTCTAAACTCTGGCATAGTCGATCTTCAAACGGAGCTCGACAATCTGACCCAAGATCGTCGAACTCAGCTCTACGATCGTCGAACGGAGCTCAGAGCTTTGAACAATCTTTCAGAGGTAAATCTAAAATCAATCCTAGAAGTCCTACATCCCAAAGCTTAAACCCTTATACTGAATGGATAATACCTCCTATGAGATACCATCCTGAAGGATATAAGAGTCAGCCAGGGATGTCTTTTATTTATGAGTTTAAAGGTTATCAACCTAGACCCAAGGTAAACTGGGTCAAAAACATATAAATTGTTTATGTGCAGGTGAAGACCTATCCAGCAATGAACCAACAATGGTATCTGGATAGTGGGTGCTCAAAGCACATGACAGGGAACAAGGAGAATCTAACATCCTTCAAAACCAAACTTAGACCTAAAGTGATATTTGGTGATTCAAACTTTGGTCAAACAAAAGGATATGGTGCTGTTCAGATTGGCTCAGTCACATTCAAGAAGGTGGCTTATGTGGAAGGACTGAAGCACAATCTAATCAGCATTAGTCAACTGTGTGATGAAGGCTATCAAGTGATATTCAACAAATTCTTATGTAAGATCAAGTCAAAGGATAACACAACAGTGTTAACAGGTAAAAGGAAAGGTAACATTTATCTTGTAGATTTCCTTTCAACCAATATAGATATCTGTTTATTTAATTCAGTTTGCAAACCAAATGATCTTTGGCATAAGAGACTAGGACATCTAAACCTTAGAACCATTGCTAGGCTATCCAAGTACAACCTTGTTAGAGTATTACCTTCTTGCCCCTATAAGAAGGAAGGACTCTGCAGGGCTTGTCAATTAGGCAAGCAAACTAAAAATAGTTTTAAGTCAGTTAATAAGAGTGATTCACCTAGGATCTTGTATCTGTTACACATGGATCTTTTTGGACCCATTACAGTATAGAGCTTAGGAGGGAAATCTTACACTTTAGTGATTGTAGATGACCTATCTAGATTCACTTGGGTATTCTTTCTGAGGAAGAAGTCTGATAACTTTAAGTGTTTGACAGATTTTCTCAAATGCATATAGATTGAGTTCAATACTCACATTGCCCTGATCAGAAGTGATCATGGGACAGAGTTTGATTTTCTTTTTATGCAAGAGTTCTGTCAGAGTGAAGGGATCAGGCATACTTTTTCAACTCCTAGAACTCCTCAACAAAATGGGGTAGCTGAAAGGAAAAATAGAACCCTTATTGAATCTGCCACCACATTGTTGACAGATGCTCACCTTCCTCTATCTTTTTGGGCAGAGGCAGTGAACACCTCCAACTATGTGTTGAACATAAGTTTGATACATAAACTGAAGGGCAAGACTCCTTATGAATTGCTCAAAGGGAAGAAACCTAAAGTAGACTATTTCAAAATTTTTGGTTGCATTTTTTATATTCACAATAATGACAAGAAATACTTAGCAAAATTCCAAGCTAAAGCTGATGGAGTGTTTCTGGGATACTCCATGATCAGTAAAGCTTATAGGGTTTATAATAAAACCTCTCTTAAAATTGAAGAATCTGTTCATGTATCTTTTGATGAGACTAACATGTTTTACAAGGAGAAGAATACTTCTACCATATAACCCTTGCAGGTAAACTCTCTTTCAGAAAATTTGGACAGGTTGCATATTGCAGAGAAGGATTCAACACATTCACCTATCAAACAAAGAGGTGAAATCAGTGAAGAAGAAGAGGACACTCAACATCTTGGTACTCAACATCCTGGTGAGAATTATCTTGAAGAGCCAGTTGTTGTTCCACAAGAAGAAACAACAACACAGGTTGGTGAACAATCAACATCCCCTGTTGATTTAGTAACAACAAGAGATCATCCAATCTCCCAAGTGATTGGAAACATCTCAGCTTGTGTGCAAACCAGAAATCAGGTCAACCAGAACCTGATGCACACTTGCTTTCTATCTCAAGTTGAGCCTCAATCCATTCAAGATGCAGAACAAGATCCACACTTGATCATTGCTATGCAAGAGGAACTACATCAATTTGAGAGGAATAAAGTTTGGGAGCTAGTGCCAAGGCCTAAGGATCACTCCATTGTTGGAACAAAGTGAGTGTTCAGAAACAAATTGGATGATCAAGGAGTTATTGTAAGGAACAAAGCAACGCTAGTTGCACAAGGATATTCTCAATAAGAAGGAATAGACTAGACCAGACCTTTGCACCAGTTACAAAGTTAGAGGCCATAAGAATATTCCTAGTTTATGCAGCTCACAAAGGATTCAAGGTCTATCAAATGGATGTCAAGAGTGCATTTCTCAATGGAGACATCAAAGAAGAAGTCTATGTTAGACAACCCCTATGTTTTATCTCTTCAACTTATCCTGACCATGTTTTCAAATTGCATAAAGCATTATATGGTCTCAAGAAAGCTCCTAGAGCATGGTATGAGACCTTAGCATGCTTTCTTCTGAAAAATGATTTTATAAGGGATAGAGTAGACCAAACTCTTTTCATTAGAACCCATAAGTCTCATACCCTACTAGTACAAATATATGTAGATGATATTATATTTGGTTCTACTGACTCAAATTTGTGCAAAAAGTTCTCTAAACTAATGCATTCTAAATTTGAAATGAGTAGCATGGGTGAGCTTTCCTTCTTTCTAGGATTGCAAGTCAAACAACATGCTGAAGGCATATTTATTTCTCAAACCAAGTATGCAAAAGAACTGGTTAAGAAATTTGGTATGTCTGAAGCATCTTGTATGAAAACACCTATGCCTACTAATGTTGTATTAGATGCTGATGAACATGGAAAACATGTTGATCAAACAACATATAGAGCAATGATTGGCTCTCTATTGTACCTTACAGCTAGTAGACCTGATATAATGATTGCTACATGTATATGTGCTAGGTTCCAAGTAAGCCCTAGAGAGTCACACCTAAAATTAGTTAAGAGGATTCTTAGATATGTAAAAAGTTGTCCAAATCTAGGTCTCTGGTATCCAAAAGACTCAGGATTTGAATTAACTGGATTTTCAGATGTTGATTATGCTGGATATGGAGTAGGCAAGAAAAGCACTAGTGGAAATTGCCAGTTTCTTGGTGAAAGACTTGTCTCCTGGTTCTATAAGAAACAAACATCTGTGTCCACTTCAACTGCTGAAGCTGAATACATGGCAGTAGGTAGTTGTTGCTCACAGATTTTGTGGATTCAAAACCAGCTCCTAGACTAAGGTTACAACTTAAATAGGTCAAAAATATTTTGTGATAATACCAGTGTTATCTCTATAGCACAAAATCCAGTCCTTTATAGTAGGACAAAACATATAGAGATTAGGCATCACTTCTTAAGAGACAATGTTGAGAAAAATAAAATTGAAATTCAATATATCCCAACTGATTTGAAAAGGGGAGATATTTTCACCAAACCATTAGATGAAAAGAAACATACCTTTATCCTAAATCAGTTAGGAATGTTAGATGGAGGAAGTTTAAAAAAAACCCAAGATTTTAAAACCCTAAAAACAGACTTAGACTAGGCTAAAAACTTGTTTAATCTAGTGTCTGTAGGCTGTTTTTAGTCTCTGAACTGCGCTCGACGTTTTTCCCCAAGATCGTCGAACGGAGATCGACGTTTTTCGAAAACGTCGACCGGAGTTCAGCGCTTTCCGATAGCGCTAGGCTATCTTCTTCTAGTCAGAGATCGTCGATCGGAGATCGATTCTCTCCAATATCGTCGAACGGAGATCGACGTTATTGAAGACTCTTCAGATTTCTTTAGAAGCCCAGATCATCGAACGAAGTTCAACGATCTTTCCTTTCTGGCGTCGAACCCTAATATAAAACTCATTTTTCGGCCGTCGTTCTCTTTTGCGCTTTCATACTCTCTGTAGAAATTTTTCTTTCCCTCCAAACCTCTCTACACTTGGTAGTGTTTGTTTCATTTTTGCAGGTATACAATGGCAGTGTCTGTTGCTGCCCTCGCCAAAATTAAATTCGACACAGGTTTTGGTATGACATGGATTCCTTTGAAGGTAGCGATCAAATTTTCAAGGATATACTGGAACTTTTCAAAGAGCAGCAGTTAGCCCTGATTATGTCTAGAAGAATAAAGATGGCAGCCGATGAGATAAAAGAGTGGGTATATACTGCACAGAACATGGATTCAACAACAGTGGTCGGTACAATAGCAGGAACTCAGGTACCTCTAACACCTGCCCTGCTTACAGAGGTTTTTCCAGTTAAGTTCAGGATAAGATTCTGTTGATTTATCTGGAGAGGAATCTGAGATGATGTTAGATAGAATGGGGCATTCTGCAGCAAACCCTAACAAGCTGCTGAAAAAGAATCTGTCTGTTGAGTATAGATTCCTTGCAGATGTTGTGGGCAAGGTCCTGCTAGCCAAACATTCTGCCCATGATACTATTTCCAGGTATCAATTCTGCTTGATGGGTGCACTGGTTGATAAGAAACATCTCAACTGGGAGAAATTTTCTTTGAGCTGATTAAGAAGAAGGTGAACAAAAGTATTGTTAATTTTGGGAGGATCTTAGGGCTATTCTTGCACTCCAGGTGCCCTCAGCTACTTATGTACAGTGGGATGCATATTAATGCCTCCAAGAGGCTTACCTGTGCCCTTTTTGTCAAATGGGACAGGCAAATTATTAAGCCAACCAGGACTACTGCTTCTTCTGGCACAAGGACTGCTGTAGTCTCTTCCCCTCAGGCAACTGACCTCATAGAAGATTTGCCTGCCTCCTCCTCTTCTCCACCTTCTCCAATTTTTCCTTCAACCATCCCCTCATCCACCATCACCATCTCTATCTCTTCCCCCATAACCATTTCATCTCCACCTCCAACCACAGAAGACCAATTCCATCCCCTACACTTCTATCCACCTCTTGACCTAGACACCACCATACCATCCTTCAATCTCATGGAAGATTCCTTTATGGATGATTCCCCATCCTCACCTTCTGAGCTTCCATCATCCACCACATCCTATCAACAACTTCTTCATGATATCCTTTCCCAACCATCATTCCTTCCATCAACTTCTACTATCATAACCTCTATCTCCACCATTCCAATATCTCAACCAACCATCCTACCACCCACAACCACACCTTCTGCAGCCCCTTCTACTCTAGTCTCTACCTCTACTCAAGTCTCACTTGAGCAAGTAGATCTTCCTGCCCTCGCAGATAAGCTTTATGGGATGCTGGCTCCCAGGCTAGTAGCTTTGCTGGAGACCTCCATGGCTCCACTCCTGAAGTCTATACAAGAGTTATCTAACAGGCTTTCCTCTCTTTCTCCTCCTCAGGCAATCTCTTCTATGGGGTGCCTTGATCCAGCTCCAACTGAATCAAGGCAGGGGGAGATGCCATGTGAAGAAGAGATAGTGCATGCTGCTTCAGAAGAATTCTTGCCAGAGACAGTTCCAGTCCCAGCTCTAGTTCAACTCTAACAGTTGACTTCAAGTCACTGTTATCCAATTTTGATACTCTTCACTTCAGTTGTCCACCAGCTCAGGAAGTTGAAGATTTGACTAAGGCCATTGTGCCTGTTGCTTGCTGTGATCCCAGCCTGATTGCTTCTTATATCAATTCTCTTAAGGCTGAGGAAATTATTATTTCTGATTGTGCTGCTGCTGCTGAGATAGTTGCTGATGAAATTGTTGAGCCTGCTGCTGCTGATAGTGTTTCTGCTCCTACTGAGTCTGCTGCTACTACTGTTGTATCTGAGAGTGCTGCTTCCATCACTGTTGCTGAACAAACCAAACAAAAGGAGAAATATATTCAAAGGATTAATGAACTTTATGATAATCCTCCAAGTTCAGACAGTGACCAACTCCATACTGATTCTGATGACTCCTCTGCAACTATTATAAGGAAGAGAAAAGCAAGAAGCAAGGCACAAAAAAGAGTTCTGCCAGAAAAGGTAAAAGATGACAATGATATATGTTATTACATTCTTCATGACTGTCCAATTTCTGAGCCTTGGATGCAATATTCCAAAAATCAACTTAAGGCCATGAAGAAAAGGAGAAAACTTGATAAGTATGAAAAGGGATCTTCCCAATTCCATCCTCCTCCTCCTCCTCCAGATTCAGGATCTGGTGGAGGTTCAGCCTTTCAGTCTTCTTCTGCTTCTATGCCAAGCTCTTACCATTCTCAAGATAGATATCAACCAAGAGGCCAATAGTAAAGAGGATATCAGTCAAGGAGAGGTCAGTCAAGAGGCAGACAAAGAGATTACGGGACTTACTCCAGAAATCAAGCTAGACAACACCCATATCAAAGGGAAGGACAAGGCCCTACTGATTCTATATCTGGTCCTTTCCCTTACAAGCTGAAAGATACAGTTGTAACTAGAGCTCATCCTACTGACTTAGTGGAATTAAATAGATATGAACCTCCAGTTCCATTTGAAGACCCTGAGAACAATCCACTATCATGGACAGCCAGAATGAAAGAACTTGCAGCATTAGATCAGATCAAGAAAGGAAGAGAGCAAGGCAGAGATACCTCAAATATCATAACCCTATCAGAACAGAGAAAGAAAGAATTAGAAAGATATGCTTTCAGGAAATTCTTCGATCCAGAGAGTTACATGAAGCTGCATCCTGAGGCTGTTGTTCCAAGGCCAAAATCTCAAACCTCCTTAGGTGCAAATGATGATAGAAGATCCAAAAAGGAAGCCCTCAATCCCAACAGAGAAATTCTTTTCAAAAAGGGCAATGGGTAATTTGTGTAAGCTGATACTCATATCTATTTCTGACTGAATCTGTGATTCTTGCTGTGATTCTGCAATGCTCAACATGTGTTATCTGCATTTTTGTTTTTGTTTCATTTTTAATTCTTATGTATGCTTATTATTTCCTATTTTTCTTGTAAATAGTAATCCTAACCCAAATAGGGGGAGATTATTGGAACACCCTATTACTAATTTGGGTAAGGATCACTATGTGCTTAGTAATTTGTTTTGACCTTGCTGTATAGTCTTATAAGTCAATTAGAATGAGTCTTAGGGTTAGTACTTAGGTTTGAAAGCTGCCCTCAAGACCTTCTAAAGATCAGGATTCAAGTGATGAAGACTAGGGCAATTCTTGTCCAGTTCAGGTCGACGAAATGCTGAACTCAGTTCGACTATCTCTGAGCTCAGTACAATGAGGCGTCGAACTCCATTCGATGATCTTCGAGCTCAGATCGACGCTCTGTCTTTAGTTTTTTCCAAGTCTCTGAGCTAAGGTCGACGATCGTACAGCTAAGTTCGACGATTTCTATTTCCAGTTTAAATCCAATCTCTGAGCTCAGGTAGACGATAGTTGAGCTCAGATCGACGCTTTTCTAAGAGGTCGACGATTTCAGGATTCAATTTCAGGACAGTTATGGAATTCATTCAGACTTATTTTTAGTATTTATGGCAAAGGATTTTATAGCGGTTTCAATCAATCTAGAGACAATTTCAAGGAAGACTAATTGGAATGTTTCTTAAGGACTTTCCTCCAGAGGCAGATATCAGTTAAGGTAGTCATTTATGACTGATTAACGGCTATCAAGAAGTCAGAATCTGATATACTCCCTAGATAATCATTTTGAAAAAGAGAGACAAGATTTGAAAAAGAATACAGAAGAGAGAACAAGAAAATTATTCATCAAGAATTCATCTTCTGGGAATAGACTCAGAACACAAGGATCATTACTGTGAAGGAGATCATCTGCTATTCTACTCCTTCAAGCATCAAGTGTTCAAAAGCTTCTTCATCAAGGACTCTAGACATCACACATTTCAGCATCTGCTGAAATCATCTATTACTGGAGATCTGAAGCAACTCAAGGCCTATCACCCTAAGCAAAGCTCATCTTCCTGAACCCTTACGGATCTCAGGGGGAGCTTTGAGAACATCTTCCACTTATCTTAACTCAGATTATTGACAGAGAAGAACAACTCAACCTTTTTGTTTTTCCTTATTCCTTCTATAAAAGGGTTTCTCAAAACTCCCTTCAAAAGTTTTGTGGCTGGTTTCTGAGACCTTGTCAAAACTCAGTGGTGGATAGACACCTTATCAAAAAATCTAGGTTTGGTTTTTAAGCACCTTATCAAAAGCTCATTGGTGCCCAGGACACCTGATCAACTATTCCTGCAGTGGATTCCTACCTAGGGTGATAGAAGAGTGGATGTACCTAGGTTGTTGGGGAACCACTATAGCTCCTTGTGTCATCTGGTTTGCTGTGCTTTTGCTTTGTTGTGTGCTGTGATTTTGTTTCTTGCTTCTTAGTTTTTCTTTTTGCAAGCACCTTACACATATACATAAATCAATACTTCCACTGCTTTACAGTTTTAAATTGTAAATTATTTTAAAATACTCTATTCACCCCCCTCTAGAGTAAAGGTAGATCTTACACTCACTTTCAAAGACCATCACCTTGAGACCGACTGTGTCGAAAGAGCCGGTATTGTTTGCTAAGGATACCACCGTCCCTGTAGAGAGGAAGGCGTTGAGTTTAGTTGGTAGAAAAGAATTTGTGAAGGATTCCTTCATTGAGGGTATGATGTACGCTCTCGTTCTCATGGGTGCAAAGACTGACAGTGGCGTGTTGGATGATTTACCTCGAGAGCTACAGATATTGTTGGATGAGTTTAGGAACATTTACCCGGATGAGCATCCCTCGTCATTGCCACCTCTTAGAGATATACAACATTCCATCAACCTTATCCCCGGATCGTCCCTACCCAACCAACCTCACTATAGGCTTAATCCCACCGCCCACAAAGAGTTACAAACACAGATAGAGGATTTACTGAGTAAGGGATTCATTAGGACGAGTCTGAGCCCATGTGCTGCCCCAGCCCTTCTTGCCCCTAAGAAGGATGGCACCTGTCGCATGTGTGTTGATAGCTGGGCTATTGACAAAATTACTATTAAATATAGGTTTCCAATCCCGCAACTAGATGACCTCTTGGAAGTCCTTTCGGGTGCCACTATCTTCTCAAAGTTAGACTTACGGAGTGGTTACCACCAGATTATGATCCGAGAGGGGGATGAGTGGAAGACAACGTTAAAATCTAAGGACGGGTTATATGAGTGGTTGGTGATGCCCTTTGGGTTATCCAATGCCCCCAGCACCTTCTCCCGGATGATGACGCACGTCTTTAGGCCGTATATGGGGAAGTTTGTTGTAGTATATTTCGACGACATCCTAGTTTTTAGAACCTCCCCCTTCGAACACATCTCCCACACAAAGTGATCCTCAGCACCTTAAGGAAGGAAACCTTATTCCTAAACCTTAAGAAATGCACATTTTTTGTTTCGGAGGTCGAATTCTTGGGTTACATAGTTGGTTCTGATGGTATTCGTGTTGACCCAGGAAAGGTTCAAGTGATTAGAAACTGGCCCGAGCCCACTAGCCTTCGAGAGGTGCGTAGCTTCCACGGGTTAGCTACCTTCTATCGTCGTTTCATACGCAATTTTAGTAGCATTATGGTGCCCATTACTGACTGAAAGAAGAAGGGCGAATTCACATGGACGAAATCTGCCTTGTTTGCATTCCGTCATATTAAAGAGCTTATGACCGAAGCACCGGTGTTGCGTCTCCCTGACTTCACCAAGGTCTTCGAGCTTACGTGTGATGCATCTGGCGTAGGAATTGGAGGTGTCTTTAGTCAAGAGGGTCACCCGATTAGTTATTTTAGTGAGAAATTAGCGTGCGCTAAGTTAAATTATTCCAATTATGATAGGGAGTTTTATGCGATCGTTGGGTGTTTACATCATTGGAGACACTATCTTCTTTCTAAGAAGTTTGTCATCCTCTCCGATCATGAAGCGTTACAATTCATCAACGGTCAACACAAAATCAGCCCGCGCCACGCTAAATGGGTATCCTTTTTGCAGGAATACACATTTAATCTTAAGCACCTTAAGGGGTCCGAAAATCGAGTCGCCGACGCACTCAGTCGCCTCACCCTCTTGCTTTCCTCCATGCAAGTCCACGTGGTAGGGTTCGAGCGCATAAAGGATGAATACGCCACATGCACTGATTTACAGGAGCCATATTTATCTGCCCAGGATAGCTCTCCCACGACCATCACGACCTTTTCACTTAGGGACGGTTATCTGTTCAAGCACGGGAAATTGTGTATCCCTCGCTCCTCTTTGCGACTCCACATCATTTGGGAGTTACATAGTGGTGGCTTGAGTGCACACTTTGGGAGAGACAAAATGATTACGCTTGTAGAGGAGAAATTCTATTGGCCTAAACTAAAGGAGATGGTTGGGAGGGTAGTGAACAGTTGCCGTACGTGTCAAGTTTCTAAGGGTACTAAGTCCAATGTAGGTTTGTACACCCCGCTACCTATCCCGTCCGTACCGTGGGAAGACGTGAGAATGGACTTCGTATTAGGCCTTACCCCCACCCTTCGACGTCACGACTCTATTCTCGTCGTTGTGGATAGGTTCTCCAAAATGGCATATTTTATTCCATGTAGTAAGACCAACGACGCTTCTCACATAGCGAAGCTGTATTTTAAGGACATCGTTAATCACCGCGGAGTGCCGAAGACTATTGTCTCGGATAAGGACGTAAAATTCACTAGCTACTTTTGGAAAACCTTGTGGATTCTTATGGGAACAAAATTACTATTCTCCACGGCTTATCATCCGCAAACTGATGGGCAGACGGAGGCATTCAATAGGAGCCTAGGAAATCTTCTTAGATGTCTAGTGAGCGATCACAAAGGCACTTGGGATTTACTTCTTCCACATGCCCAATTGGCCTACAATAATTCAAAAAATAGGTCCATGGGTATGTCTCCTAATGAAATTGTTCACCGGTACAAGGCCCCTGTGCCGCTTGACTTGGTCCCATTGCCTCCAACGTACAAAACAAGTCAATTTGCACAATCCTTCGCCCAACATATTCATGACTTACATGCACATATACGAGCTACCTTGACTGCTAAATACGAATCTTATAAAACGCATGCTAATCTACATAGGAGGGTGTCACACTTTAAAGTCGGCGATCTAGTTTTAGTCCGGTTAGTTCCCGAACGAATGCCAACTGGAACCGTTAAAAAGTTAGCCCCAAAGCGCGCCGGTCCTTTTCGGATTATAAAGAAGCAAGGTGACAACGCTTTTGTGTTAGATTTGCCTGCTGATTGGGGTATCTCCCCTATTTTTAATATCTCGGATTTGACGTCGTTTGTTTCGCCTCCGCAAGAGTTGGATTCTTTGTCGTCTTCTCCCTCTACTAAAAATTTTGATGGGTTGGGGAGTAGTAGTTTGGATGATCTCTCTCCTTCGGTCCCCACAGGTATAACATTGGATGGTAAGTTACCTTCTTTTATTCCTACTGCTGACCTGTTTCCCAGGTTCCCGAAGACATTTCTCACTCCAGATGTGATTCTCGCTGCTGAGCCACTTACTACTCCTGATGGTGCTACCTATCGCTTCCTCGTCCGTTGGCGTGACCGCCCCTCTTCAGACGACTCATGGGTCCTCGCAACGGAGCTTCAACGTTTGGATGCCAAGCTTCTCCGCCGTTATCTCTTGGACCACGCATCGGAGATACGTGAATTTGAGTGGGGGAGGATTGATGGCGCGGCCCCTCCAACATTACCTGATGATGACCCGGTTGCCGGGGCGCTACAACATAAAGAATTCAGGCGCAATGATGATGCTGACGGAAGCCCACGTTACAACCTCCATATGCGGCATCCTAGGCCCACTTGAAGATTAGATTCTTTAACATTATATGTTTTAGTATTTTAGTTAACTATTTGTGAATATAAAATTATTCCATACTTGGTTAATAATTTTATATTCACTTGAGGACTTGTATTATTTTATTTCCTGCATTTAAACATTTTGGTGTGTATTTATTCGCCCGGATGGATGAGATTTCATCTCCATCTTGGACGGTTGGATGTGTTTTGTAACTCCTATATAACGAGGCTATTATGAAAAGTTAAGGCATTGAAAGAGAAAAAGAAAACCCTATTTCACTCTTGTGAAAATTCGGCCAAAGGAGGCTCTCCCTAGCCCCCCTTGGTGTGAAGCCTTCCCCTTGCTACCTACATCCTGTTCGGTGCGACTACGGCGTGGCTTCCTTCGGTGCGACTCCAAGGAAGAAGGTTGCAGCCCCATTCGGTGTGACGCCGGTGGTTCCGTGGAGAGAGTGATTCTCCCACTTA
The DNA here is from genome assembly GCA_039513925.1 of Platanthera zijinensis. NCBI lineage: Eukaryota > Viridiplantae > Streptophyta > Magnoliopsida > Asparagales > Orchidaceae > Platanthera > Platanthera zijinensis. The sequence goes on from CM077094.1 coordinate 104,953,276, forward strand.
TCTTGTGTGTTTGATCTTCTTGGTTGGGTAATCCCTCTCCTCCCTAGTGTTTTCTTCTTGTGAGATTTGTGGAGGTTGTATTCGAACCGTCTTTTCCGTGAATTTTAAATACATCGCTCACAAGTTTGATTCGATTTCGTTGTTGTTGAATCTCTTGTATTCCGGATTGGAAGATCCATTACGGGAGCAAACTAGGCCTAGCCTTGACTTGCTCTCCAATTTTGGCACTCTTTATGTTAACAAGGAATTTAATCTCAACTTGAACTTGATCTCCTTTTGAATTTTTCACTGCTCCTAAATAAAGTTTTTTGCTGCGTTTGAAACGGCTCAAGTTGAAAGTTTAGATGCTTGTGTAGGTGCGGTGAGTTGTGTGCTTGTTGGAGAGGTAGGTATTAAGGAGGTTGTATCGAGTCTGGCTTACGGCGAGTTGTGTGCTTGTTGGAGAGGTAGGTCCTAAGGACGTGGTATCGAGTCTCGGATTTTTGGAGCCAACCGACCCCTTTTCATTCGCTTTTGGTTGGAGCCCTCTTTATTTTCATGTTCTGTGTTTTTTGTTGTCCGTTAGCGTAATCAATCGCGTGTCACGACCCACCCTACATCACCAAGGCAACTTAAAGGTTTACCACAAACACAAGTGGCGAACCACCTCATACAATGGACCATCTTAGACTTCCCAATATGACAAGCCTCAAGACCATGCATCACTCTTTCAGCCAACATGATTATGTCTATGTTATGGTCACTTAACTTTAACATCTCCGATTACAACTCTTTCACCAAACTCAATCATTCATGCGCACATGAGTTAATCATCTAATTATCAACAGCGACCGAATACACAAGTTCAAGACAATCTTGTTATTAATCGAATAATTACCATTTGTTCACTAACTCCCACCAAATCGTTTCGTTCAATTACATTTCATTTCGTCATTTGTTTGCATGGGGTCTATCCAATAATTTCCTCACTTGTTGAATTATCACGGTTAGATATATTATAATTAACCAAAACCCAAACGACAATTTGTTACAAGATCTCCACCAAGTCCAAACCCGATTCTACACCAACCCAGGAAATTCAGGTGCAGAACACCTTCTGGACAGCAACTTCGATCGGAGATTCCCAAGACTATAGGAATCCGGTGAATGAGTGTAACCCTTCGATGGAAAGGTCTTTCCATGGGTTACAACTTTCATGTTCAGTCTGCAACCCATATCAGAATATATCACACATGAAATTGGCTCCAAAGCCTGCTACATACAGAATACATTTTCTGCACGCTTAGCCTGTCAGCCCTCTACTTCGATCAGACTTTCCCGTGGCTACAGACATTGCCTAAAGATGTGTAAACACTCACTGGAAAAGTATTTCCAAGGGCTACGACTTTCATGTTTAGTCGAAAGCCCAGATCTGGCCGTTTCATATCTAAAAATGGCCACGAAGATCACTGCGCGCAGAAAGTAGATTTATGCGCGCATCTTAAGGCGGAACGAACGGCATCAGTTCGTCTTCCTCCTCCAGCCAATCTTCCCAATTCACATCAAAAATTTCGGCCTCCTCCCTTATTCACCCTCATCAGGCCATTCCTCTTCGCGAGACCATCCCCCATCATCACATTGAATGAAGGAGCGATTGAAGATGACTAAACCCTAGAACAAAAGTCCTAGCATGGCCTCTCCTAGAATCTTCATCTCATACATCAAGACTCATTTGAGTCAATATCTTGCCTAGGATAACTACAGATCTAGCACTAAGGGAGAGGGGAGGAAGCTCACCTCATTTCTGGCTCTTCCACTATTTCCGGCCATGGATCTCGTGACTCTTTGCGGCGACATCCTCTTTTCCTTGGCGGTGGCGGTGGTTCTTCACAGAGTATAGTTGATTACAGCAACTCCTTCCCTCCTCTAGCAGTTTCTCCACAGAAAAGAAGGCTTGAGAAGAGGATGAAAAACAGCCAAATCCTATATAAATAGGACCAACACGGGTAGGAACACGCCCGTGTTCCTACCCGTGTCCTGCTCGGTGAAGCGTCGTATGGACACAGACACGGGTAGGGACACACTCGTGTCCACTGCCCTTGGCACGGGACACGGCCGTGTGCATGGTGGTGTTCTTACCCGTGTCCTGCTCTGGAGACACGTTCGTTTATCTTCACTCAACGCCTATCGACACGGGTAGGGACACGCCCGTGTCTCTACCCGTGTCCTTCTCGGGACACGCCCTGTCGAGTTCCACTCAATGCCTCTCGACACGGGTAGGGACACACCCGTGTCTCTACTCGTGTCCTTCTCGGGACAGGCCCTGTCGAGTTCCACTCAACGCCTCTCTAGTTCTACTCGATGCACATGGGTAGGGACACGCCCGTGTCTCTACCCGTGTCCTATTCTGGACCAATTTCTCTTTTCCACACGAGTGTAAGCCTAGGCGCCTGCACTCCCTAGGCCCAAGTTATTTCTCCTGACTCAGAAGCACGCACGACGGGCCTAGCGCTAATTGGGACGTTATAAATCCTATAAACAAAATAAAAGATTTTGTTCCAGAAATCAGGCTAAGGCTATGAGGAAAAGTAAAGCATAAAATGAAATAAAATATGCTTTTAGTGATTAACTTGATGAAACAGCTCCGAGTAGTGCTTTTGCATCAATTCCACCAGCTCCCATGTATACTCCTCCTTGCCATGATTAGATCACAACACCTTAACCAAAGGAACACTTATGCGGCACAAAATCCTTGTCTTGTTGTCTACTATCCGCACAGGCTCTAGTCGCACCGACCTATCAGTCTCAACTGCTCCGTCAGTGGTGGTAACGTATTGATTGGGCCGCAACAACACCTTTCGAAGTGGCGATACATGTAATACATCATGCTGATTCTCTAGCTCTGGCGGTAACTTTAACCGATAGGCCAACATGCCAATCCTTTCCAATATAATATAGGGCCCAACGTACCTTGGGCTGAGCTTCTTAACACCATGTACCCGTGATACTCCATGTGTCGGCCTGATCTTCAAAAACACTTTTTCTCCCACTTGAAATTCCACCATCCGATGCTTTGCATTTTAATATTTTGCCTGCCGACTTTGAGCCTCAAGCATGTGGTCCCGTATTAGTCTCACAACTGTGTCAGTATCATCAATGTATTCAATTCCTAATGCCTTCGGGTCTTCATCCTGCACCCAATACATGGGTGTTCTACACCTTCTTCCGTAAAGGGCTTCATGGGGCGCCATTCCGATACTGGCCTGGTGACTATTGTTATATGAAAATTCCACCAGGGGTAAGAGCCTTTCCCATGTCTCTCCTCTATCTAATCCGCACAGCCTCAATAGATCCTCCAATGTCGTGATAATCTTTTCAGACTGCCCGTCTGTCTGAGGATGAAACGTCATGCTAAAGGTAAGATGTGAACCCAAATACGCCTGAACCGCCTTCCATTCTTTAGAGGTAAACCGACCATCTCGGTCAGAAACAATCATCTTTGGCACACCGTGATATCATACGAACTACTCCACAAAGAGGTGTACCAAAACATCCGCATGAGCTTTTTTCTTCGTAGGAATAAATCGGGATACCATCATCAGGAGGTCAACGATTACTCATATTGAATCATTCCCTGAGCGTGAGCGAGGCAAACTGTGGACGAAGTCCATGGAAACATCCTCAAACTTCCACTCGGGGATGGGAAATGACTGTAATAATCCACCGGGGATCCTGCATTCTGCCTTCAACCTTTGACAGGCCTCGTAGTGCGTAACAAAATATCGGACGTCCCTCTTCATTCCCGGCCAACACATGGTCTTCCGCAGGTCGGCTTACATCTTGGCAATTCTAGGATGCACAGAATACTGGGTGCAGTGTGCCTCTCTTAGGATATCTTCCCGAATTTTACCGACCTCGGGAATGTAAAGCCGACCACGGAGATGAATGAGGACATCTTTTAGAGAGTACTCATCAGTTGTCCCATCTTCAATTGACTTGATTGCCGGGGCCAGTGCTGCATCCTTTCCTTGCTCTGCCCGGATCCGGTCTCGAATGTCACAGACTATACTCAACTCGGTTAGGTACTCTGTATACCCTTCCAATTGGTCCTTATACACTAGAGTAATCTCCATCTCCTCAAGCATCCGAGCTAACTCCATACGCATCAACCGGGACTCAGATCATGTTTCTGGTACCTTCCTGCTCAAAGCATCGGCTATAGAATTTACTTTTCCAGGGTGGTAGTTCAGGGTGAATTCATAATCACACAAAAATTAAAACCACCGCCGTTGTCTTAAATTCAATTCCTTCTGGGTATGGATGTACTTTAAGTTCTTGTGATCCGAAAAGATTTCACAGTGAACGCCATATATATAGTGCCTCCAAATCTTCAAGGCGAACACCACTGCCCCAAATTCCAAATCATGTACTGGGTAGTTGATCTCATGCTTCTTATCTGTCTTGAAGCATATGCAATCACATGTCTGTGCTGCATCAGTACCGCTCCCATCCCTTAATACGATGCGTCAGTGTAAACTTGAAATCCCTCCCTCCCGGATGGAAGGGATAGGATGGGTGCGGATGTAAGTCGGTCCTTCAGTTCCCGAAACGCGGCTTCACACTGAGGTGTCCACTCATACGACACACCTTTCTTTGTATGCATAGTCAGAGAAAGGGCGATCTTTGAGAAGCCTTTTACAAACTTACGATAATACCCGACAAGTCCAAGAAAGCTCCGCACATTCGCCGCTGACTTCAAGGGAGACCACTCCTTCACGACACGCACCTTGGTCGGATCCAAAGCTAACTCGACCTACTGATCACATGGGCCAAGAAGGAAACCTCTTGGAGCCAAAATTCGCACTTGCTAAACTTGGCAAATAAGGTATGCTCTTTTAGCTTCTTTAGTACCAAGGTCAGATGTTCAACATGCTCTTCCCTCGTCTTTGAGTAGACCAAGATGTCGTCGATGAAAACGATGATGAAGACATCTAGATAAGGCTCGAATACTTTGTTCATCAGGCTCATGAAAGTTGATGGGGCATTTTTGAGCCCAAACGGCATCACAGTGAACTCGTACAAGCCGTACCTTGAGCTAAAGGCCGTTTTCTGAATATCCTCCTCTTGTATTCTCAACTGATAATACCCCGAGCGCAAATATAGTTTGGAAAACCAATGCGCTCCTAATAATTGGTCGAACAACTCATCGATACGAGGTAACGGATAGGTGTTCCGTACCGTCAGTCGGTTGAGCTACCAATAGTCTATACATAATCGCAAGGTCCCATCTTTCTTCTTAACGAACAGAACAGGAGCTCCCCAAGGTGATGAGCTGGGGCAAACAAACCCTGATTCTACCAACTCTTGCAACTAAACTCTAAACTCCGTGAGTTCCTTTGGGGCCATCCGATAAGGGGTCCTGGAGACGGGCTTGGCTCATGGTACTAGCTTAATCTGAAAATCCATTTCTCTATGTGGGGGTAATCCTGGCAATTTCTCAGGAAATGCCTCAGGAAAATCCCGCACTACCCGTACGTCCTTCATATCTATTTTTATCTCCTTTAGTTCGAAACATATCATGTAGACTTCATCCCCTCTCATGTGAGCTTTCAAGGTCTGAATCGAAGATAATAGTAAACGTGGTGCAAATTTTATACCTTGGAAGATTATATCGGTATCCCCATGTCTCAAGTAGATTCTCTTCTCCGAACAGTCAATTCTTGCATAGTGTCAATCCAGCCACTCCATGCCCAGAATGAGATCGAATTCTGGTATCCTCAAAACTGTGGCAGGGGTATCAAAGAACTTTCCCCAATTGAGTATCTCCAATTCGTACTTGGCGGTTGCGATCATCTCAGAGCCGTCTGGGAGGCGTACTCTTCGAGCAATAACAATGAAGTATTGCACTCCATGTATATCTTAGATGAAGTCTTCAGACACAAAAGAGTGCGAGGCACCGATATCAAACAACGTATAGGCCGGTTTCCCGCCGACCACCATAGTGCCTAAGTACCAATAACCATACTCAAGCTAGATATCTAGTATGACTTAAGCAACTTAAGGTTACTAATGAAAATAAGATGACTAATTGTATTCATACCGGTGCAATCACCTCCTGAGGGTTCAGCTCCTTGTGTCATGTCCAGTACGAACACATGAATTCCGAGCAAGTACCGGAGTTTCCTCCTTGTGGTCCTCGTCCTCAACCACGCATGTGCCCCCATCCTCGAGGAGTTGTTGGAGGGAGACAAAGAGGCGCATTTCCAAACAATTGCGGACAGCAACATCGAATGTGGCCCGGTTGGTTGCATTCGAAACACACTCGCTCCTGCCGCCCACCGGGTTGCTGAAACTATTGAGGCTGCGGTGGTGGAGGCAATGCTGGCGACTGTGGAACTGGGTGCTCCACTCTATAATTCTGGTGGAAATGCCAGGCCACCTCTCTGACGTCCTCTTCCTCCTCCGAAGTCGTATCTCCCTGTTGCTAGGGCTGAATTCCATTACGACCTCAGCTGGCATCTTACCACTTCCCAAGTGGTCTACTTCTAACCTCTTCGCCATGTCAATTATTTCGACTAGACTGGAGTCCTCTATAAACAAAAGGGCTTGCCTCAGGGGGTCTCGCAAGCCTTTTTAGAACCTCTTCGCATACCCTCTGTCATTTAACTCGTAGGAGTCAGCAAATCTAGCCAGATGCTGAAACTCCCGCTGGTACTCCGTCACTGACTTGGACCCTTGCTTTAGCTATAAAAACCTCTCTTCGAGTTCATCCGGAGCAGACAAGGGGATTAAATGCTCTAAAAAGGCTTCAGATAATTCACTCCAATTGATTTCTGTATACACTCACCCTTGAAAGGTGGAGCCCATGAGGGACTTCCACAAACTCTTTGCATGCTGTTCTAGGAGTGTCACTACCAGGGTAACAACCATGTTGTTTGGGCATCCAATTCCTACCAGGAGTTCTCGCACGATGTCTAGACATTCTTCCATACACACTGTCGACTCTGTCCCAAGGTAAGCTGGAGTGGAGAGAGCTCGGAAAGTGCTCACCCAATTGGATCCCGGACCTTATTGTTGCACGGGAGCTTGTTGGGATCTGAAGGCATCTAGGGTTGCTGTGAGCATTTGCCCTAGCTCCGATTGCTTGAACTGTGTGGGTACGGACGGGGCGGGGGTGCCCCAACTGGCTTAGTGTGCACTGAGATCTACAAGTAGAATACAAACCTAAGGTCAGGTGGGCTAATCTTAAGGTAAAAGTTGGACATACTTATTGTGAATTACATATAGGCACACCACTGCTTTCGCTAAGTCAGTTTGTACCCAAACTAAATAATCGAATGGGGGTGGCACCATTTTTTAATGAATTCTCTAATTCAGGATCGTAGCAAGCTGATACCATTTGTAAGACCCCCCCCCCCCTCCCGGAACACAGACCACGGCACGAGAGGGGTCTTATACCCAGAACAGCCGCCTTGCGGTAGTACTAGCACTCAGGCTAGCCTATACTACAAGACGCCTATTCTGCCGTCCTAAACAATATCAATCAATGCCAACCAAACCAAGATATAGAGTTAGAAGTCAAAATCCACACAAAGCATATATTAGTCCAAACACAACAAGTAAAGAAGCTATAACAAGCTTCTATAATCAGAGTACGTAAAATATTTTGCCCAAAAGGGCTACATCAAGTCTCTCAAAGACTCACATCAGTCACCAACGGTAACGAACGTACCGTCCCCTCAGGCCATGTCGTCCTTGCCTGGCTATCCTGCTGCAAAACCTACTGCTGCTCTGCCTGCAAGGTTTCCTCCTAAGAAGGAAGACGTAGCAACCGTTAGTCATAAAGACTAAGTGGCTTCACATCCGCTCCTCCTCCAACTCCTCGGCACCGGGAGGAGAAATGGACAAAGGTACAATATATATAAAGTATGTAAGCATAAGTAGAAGCAGGTGGCATTGTGTGATCAGTAAACATGGTAATAGTGTAGCAACACTATAAATGAATAACCGTTACTCTAGCAGTTCTATCAACTAAAGCAGTATAATAATATATGGCTACAACAGAAAGTAACTCAACTTATATGAATGCCAATACAGACATATAAGTTGAGGATCAGCTCAACAAAAAAGTAACTCATCGTATAAGAGTGCACATACAAACTTATACAATGAGGATCTTGTGTATGCGATGAAATGTGATGCAATGAATGCTATATTATGACTCACCCATGAACATGAACAAGAAATTACTGTGTCGACACAGCTATGTTGCTCCCACTTTTCAAGCAGATAGCTAACCCCTCAGGCATCAACCGTCGCGGCCGGACGGTGACAATAGAGCGGGCATCTCCACTACTAGGCTGGTCTCCACACTACCTGGCCTAGGCCTCTGTACGCCTCAACACTAAGAACACACAGCAGAGCTCACACGCATACTACAGCTCAGTGGGTGTCTCGGGTAGATGTGCATCGAGATCCAAGCCCCGAACTGGCCTATAATGTGACCCAGAAGGAGCCTCAAAAATGAGCATGAGGACCAAGCCCAACCGTTCACTTGGCATGGAAGGAGCCTCGGGACGTGAACACCGAGGATCAAGCCCAACTGCCCAAGGTCTAACTGTCAACTCCCATCGGTGTGACGATTGGCAAGCCAGTAGACCTGCCACACTATCCTTAACCCAGGATTACGACACCGTGTATTGACTTACACCGCATGCAATACCACATCATGGTGGCACAGACGGAGCCTCGGGACATGAACACCGAGGACTAAGCCTTACCGTCCATCTATAACTATTCTAAACATAACTAACCAGTGCGATCAGACACCCGCACTCACACCCTTTCACAATCCTGTTCCCAAGGCACCTTAAAGGTTTACCACAAACACAGGTGGCGAACCACCTCATACAAAAGACCATCTTAGACTTCCCTATATGACAAGCCTCAAGACCATGCATCACTCTTTCGGCCAACATGATTATGTCTATGCACATGAGTTAATCATTCATGTGCACATGAGTTAATCATCTAACTATCAACAACAACCGAATACACAAGTTCAAGACAATCTTGTTATTAATCGAACAATTACCATTCGTTCACTAACTTCCACCAAATCGTTTCGTTCAATTACATTTCATTTCGCCATTTGTTTGCGTGGGGTATATCCAACAATTTTCTCACTCGATGAATTATCACGGTGAGAAATATTATAATTCGCCAAAACCCCAATGACAATTTGTTATAAGATCTCCACCGAGTCCAAACCCGATTCTACACCAACCCAGGAAATTCAGGTGCAAAACACCTTCTGGACAGTACCTTAGGCCGGAGATTCCTGAGACTACAGGAATCTGGTGAATTAGTGTAACCCTTCGATGGAAAGATCTTTTCATGGGTTACAACTTTCATGTTAAATCTGTAACCCAGATCAGACTGTATCACACATGAAATTGGCTCCAAAGCCTGCTGCGTACAGAATACATTTTCTGCACGCTTAGCCTGACAGCCTCTACTTCAATCAGACTTTCCCATGGCTACAGACATTGCTTGAAGATGTGTAACCACTCACTGGAAAAGTATTTCTAAGGGCTATGACTTTTGTGTTTAGTCGAAAACCCAGATCTAGCCATTTCATATCTGAAAACGGCCACGAAGATCGTTGCGTGCAGAAAGTAGATTTCTGCACGCATCTTAAGGCGGAACGAATGGCATCGGTTCGTCTTCCTCCTCCAGCCGATCTTCCCAATTCACATCAGAAATTCCTCCTCCCTTATTCACCCTAATCAGGCCATTCCTCTTCGCGAGACCATCCCCCATCATCACATTGAATGAAGGAGAGGTTGAAGATGACTAAACCCTAGAACACAAGTCCTAGCATGGCCTCTCCTAGAAATCTTCATCTCACACATCAAGACTCATTTGAGTCGATATCTCACCTAAGATAACAACAAATCTAGCACCAAGGGAGAGGGGAGGAAGCTCACCTCATTTCCGGGGCTTCCGCTATTTCCGGCCATGGATCTCGTGACTCTTCGCGGCGTCATCCTCTTTTCCTTGGCGGCGGCGGTGGTTCTTCGCGGAGTATAGTTGATTCAAGCATCTCCTTCCCTCCTCCAGCAGTTTCTCCACAGAAAAGAAGGCTTGGGAAGAGAATGAAAAACTGCCAAATCCTATATAAATAGGACCAACATGGGTAGGAACACGCCCATGTTCCTACCCGTGTCCTGCTTGGTGAACCACCGTCGACAGTTACAGCATCGTATGGACACAGACACAGGCAGGGACAAGCCCGTGTCCACTGCCCGTTTCACGGGACACGGTCGTGTGCATGGTCGTGTTCTTACTCGTGTCCTACTCAGGAGACACATTCGTTGATCTTCACTCAACGCCTCTCGACACGGGTAGGGACACGCCCGTGTATCTACCCGTGTCCTTCTCGGGACATGTCCTGTCGAGTTCCACTCAACGCCTCTCGGCACGGGTAGGGACACGCCCGTATCTCTACTAGTGTCCTTCTAAGGATAGGCCCTGTCCAGTTCCACTCAATGCCTCTCCAGTTCTACTCGAGGCACACGGGCAGAGACACACCCATGTCTCTAACTGTGTCCTATTCTGAACCAATTTCTCTTTTCCACACGAGTGTAAGCCTAGTCGCTTGCACTCCCTAGGCCCAAGTTAGTTCTCCTGACTCAGAAGCACGCACGAGGGGCCCTAGCGCGAATCGGGATGTTATACAAGCCCGGTACATCGAATCCTCACTACAAACACTCGCGGAAGATAAGTAAACTAATCACTCACAGAACTAGTAGTCGGTGCTCCTGTGCTAGACTAGCCCACCTCCATGAGTACTGTACTCCACTTGTGTCTTATCCCCTGCTTCTGCTCCATATCTCCCATACGGAGTCCCATAAATGTTGTGGTTGTTGAACGTTAGTAAAAAAGACTAAGTCCTATCATCCCCCACCCCTCCCCCATGGCTCTTAGGCACCGAGCGGGGAGAAGGAAAGGGTAGCTATGAAGGTAGAGAATACAAAGGAGGCAGGTGGCGTTGGAGCTACTCTAACAGTTATTTATAATGGTTATAGAATTAATGAAGAGAAGTACAAACTAGCAGTTCTATGATAACAAACAGTAATGGTAAAAAGTAGAGCGGAGCAGTAAGTATATGAAAGGTAAACTAAGAAACAAGTAACCTTAACATATATGAATACTCATACAAACTTATAAGTAGAGGTGTATTTTGCAAGGATCCCATCATATAAAAAGTATCATACCGATTTATATGATGGGGTGTCAGGTTTATATGCAAGTATGAGTGTACTGCTATGTTATGCAATGATTCATAAAAGTGCAACATACACACACGACTCTATGCGCACAGACCTTTAGTTCCCCCCATTTGGGCAGCTAGCTTCACTCCCAGAAACCTTTGTAGTGGCAAACAGAGACGGTGGGTCGGGCCCTCACTCCTAGGCGGGTATCCACACTACCAGTCCTAGCCCTTATGTACGCCTCTAGAAGGACACAACCAAGAGTCACCATCTACTATTGTTGGCCTTATCCACCAGACTTCCTTTGGCTAAGTGTCTACCACAGCCAGCGAGTCAGCGTATTGACGTCGGTGTGAACGACCGTCTGATACCAAATACCCACCACCTTTTCCTCATGTATCCAAGAACTTCCGAGACATCGGCTCCCCGGACTAACCCGTCCGTTATAACTACCATCGAGCCTACTGCTTGGATAACCATACAAACTAACCTCCCGAGTCACCGGGGTGTATGAGGGTGAACCACTAGTTATACCAATTGCTCTTTAACATTTATTATTTCTTACGGTTTAGGTTAGCCCAGGACTGCCCCCGACATACCCGGTGAAGGGTTCTCAAAGGGGCACTAGGAACTATGATGGTAGCTGAAGCCCATCGTTCCCTTTCGCAAGGCACTTACTATTATTTGTTGTTACCCAATTCCTGATCCCTTAATATTATACTGGAACTAACCCTTGTGTATTTTTGTAACACCCCAAATCTGAAGTTGGAGCTCAGGCTAGGTGACACGACCGGGGACACGGGCGTTTTCTAGGGAATGTCTAGCTCCAGGTACTCGAGTGGGTCTCGAGTAGGACTCGAGTGAGCCTCTACTATGTATTGAGTGAGGCACACAGCCTGGGATACGGGCGTGTACCAGGGAGTGTCATTCACTGTGTGTCACGAGTTCTCGACATAGTGTAGTCGACGATCGTCGAGAGGTGACATGGTCAGGGACACGGGCGTGTCTGAGGCCGTGTCCTGCTCGGGTTAGTAACCGGGTTGTGTCGAGTATGGCACATGGCCTATAACACGGGCGTGTCACAGGGGTGTGTTTGGCATACAGCCAAGGATACGGGCGTGTGCCTTAGCCATGTCCTTTTCGGGATTATTGGTCTGGTGTCGATTGAGGGACACGCCCCTCAACACGGGCGTATACCTGGTGATACGGGCGTGTCAGGAGTTTGATACGGGCATGACTAATCCTATGTCCTGGTCTGGATGGAGTCGGTTCCTTAACCGCTTAAGGAGCACGGCCTATGATACGGGCGTATCACAAGCCATGTCAGCCCAAAAATAGATATTTGAGGGTAGATCGTGGCCGTCGATTTCCTTCATCCTGGATCCTATGGTCCAAGCTTCTTCCTGCAAAGATAAGGCCAAGGAATGAGATGTATTTCTCATTATACTTGTGATCAATCTCTTTCTAAGCTAGAGAGAAGGGAGAGCTTGGAGGAGGAGAAGGAGAAGAGATCCGACTGTCGGAGGAGCGTCAGCGGTCCGACTCGAGATCCAAGGCCAGCGTTGTTGAGGCAAGGCCATCGCGTTGATTTCCAACTGGCCAGTTTTCCATGGCTCCGAAGCGATTGTCAAGGGTAACGATCTCCTTCTTGTACAAGTGAAGTCCTACTTTATGCATGTGTATGGAATCCTCCACCAAGAGGTGGAAAGCGTAAGCGATTCCAGTGGGTTGAGTCTGCATCTAGATCCGGAAATGTGTAGTACGGAATAGGCATGCTGTGTGAAGCCCATCTTGATAGGTAGTCTAGATTGGTGATGCTGCGAATCGGAGAAGACTCCGTGTATATAACGAGTAACTTGAGGAGATTGTGAGGACGCTTGTGAATTGTGGTAAGGAAGCTTTGCATAGTTCCTTTTGTTATATGCTCGGCACGAGCTGGATGATGGATTGGAAAGCGGCACTGTGTGCCTGTGATCTGAGCAATGGATTACAGGCACCTCTGAGTGGGATTGGCGTGAGAGGTCTCCAACAGGGGTTTGGAGGCTGATGCTCATGGCCAACAAGTTAAAAACCTCTGAGTGGGATGGGCCACCCCACAAGTTCAATGTAGGATCATTGTTAGCGATCGGTTTGTAGCACTGCATATGGGGGGCTGCGGGCCTTCCCGACGTGTTGCACTATATGGGTAGTTCAATCTGTAGTGCTCACTAGTTGTCGTGAGGTGAACGCCTCTGATTGGGATGGGTGCGTGAGGTCTCCAGCGTGTGTTTTGAGGCTTATGCCAAGACAACAAGCTAATAACCTCTAACTGGTGGTGGGACCTGGAGGATTTCGGTACACCGCAAGCATGCCCTGAGTGCACAGAGCGTCTGGCATAAAGACCAATATTTGTGATGTGGTTGTGGAAGATTTATATATGTTGTGATTGTAATGAATGCAGGGAAGGAACCACTGCCCCGGGTAAGGGGTAAGGTCGTTATAATTGGTTAGCTGAATGCTAACAGTTGCTTTGTTTATCACCCTTGGGGTGGACGCCCATGTGCAGATGTTGCGGGCTGACTTGGATTGAGCGGGCTGAAGCCCTTGCTGATGCTGCTTGTAGGCCCTTGAAGGTCGTGCGAAGAATTTTATTTCATGTGTGGCCGGCTTGCATGCCGATGTATAAAACAATATTTTGTGAAGAGAAACATGTAAGGCCTTGTAAGAAGCGAACTAAAACAAGCCGGAAATGGTATAACTGAAATTGGGTTATTATCAGAAAAAGGTATCTATTACAAAGGTATAAGCTTCCCTTATATAGAATGGAAGAGAGAAGAGAGAATACAAATAAGAGATGTGGGACTAAAACTATACAAAAAATCTGGGCGGCTAGAACAATAGTGTGGGAACAAGCCGCGCGGTTATTATAGAAGGGCTAACCGCTCGGCCACTGCCAGAGAGAGAGACAAGCCGCCATGTGAGACCGTTAGACCGCCCGGTCTCCTAGTCTCCCTCAGTAACAGACCGCTAGACCGCTTGGACCTCAGACCTCAACACAGCAACCCAACCCGCTTGAAGGCAAACCGCCAGACCGCCCGTGGTCAATAACCCGCCAAGCCAGACCGACAGACCGCCCGGTCTCTAACTCCAACACTCTCCCTCAAGCTGGAGCATATATGTCGATCATGCCCAGCTTGTCACATATATGAAGACTAACGAGGCGGAGCTACTTAGGCTTGGTGAAGATGTCAGCCAGCTCTTTTTCAGACGTGACGAAGGGAGTGCAAATTTGTTCCTTCAGAATCCACTCTTCACGAATGAAAGGTGACAGGGTCTATGAACTCAATGCCCTGCTAGTGGTTAACTCTCATGGAAGAGTTCTGGATTTTTGGAGATGTATATAGCAGCCTTGTTGGGCTCACAGAACATAGGTAGAAAAGGATGCAGGCATTGGAATAGACCTCTCCTAACGCATCCAACATGAGAGCCGGTAGCCACTTTAGCTCGCAAGAATGGTCGATGGGAACCCCAGAACATACCAATCCGGCTCATACTCCGGAGGGCTTCAGCACTAGATGCCTGGAAACCCGACTCAACTTCCAGATTGCTAATGTAGTTTGTGTGGACTCTTCCCCGTCCGAGCGCCCTTCCTCCACCAGATTTGGGAGGGGCCCCATGCAACAAAGGTAAATCAGAACTTCACCGCCCGAGGTAGAAATATCTTGCGGTCCCCTTTGGCGGTGGGGCATCAGCGTAACCGGGTCGCATCTGCTAGGAGTATGAGCTCCTCAACTTCCTTTTTTTTCAGATGATCAGCCCTTCTTCTGAAAGAGCAATCTTCTTTTGCCCAGGGGCTGCTTCATGTGACGTACCCCTTGCCAAAATGATCCATTTCAAGGCGTATGACTGAGCAGATCTCGGCCGACTTAGCCCTGGGAGCTGAACTGCCGATCCCGGCTCCAATTGACTCACCTTGCCCACAGCATAGGAAATGTCGGGCCTAGTCACGGTGAGGTATATGAGCTTACCAACTAGACGTCTGTACCGCGAAGCATCTGAAAGAAGAGGCGAACCATCTGTCCAGGTTTTGTCTTCTCCAACAGCCATGGGACATCGGGCAGGTTTGGCCCCAGTCAATCCTGCTTCCTTTAAAATATCAAGAGCATACTTACGCAGAGAGAGGACTAAAGAGTTAGGCTTCCGAGAGATTTCGATCCCCAAAAAGTACTTCGGAGAACCCATATCTTTCGTGACTAGATGTTGGCGAAGATGCCGCTTTGTCAAGGCTACCCCTTCCTGGTCATCACCAGTGAGAAGAATATCATCCACATATACTGCAAGAACCACTAGTCCCGAAGAGGTTTTGCGAATAAATAGAGAGTGATCAGCAGCGCTGCGAGCAAAACCAACGGCCGCCACGATGCCGCTGAACTTGTCAAACCAAGCTCGAGGGCTCTGCTTGAGGCCATAGATTGCCTTCTATAGCCGGCATACTCGTGTCTCCCCCTGAGCAACATACCCTGGAGGTTGTTCCATGTAGACGGCCTCCTGAAGATCACCATAAAGGAAGGCATTCTTGATATCCAGCTGGGAAAGCGGCCAGTCTTTGTTGACCGCCACAGAGAGAAGGACCCGTATAGTGCTGAGACGAGCCACGGGAGAGAAGGTGTCAAAGTAATCAACCCCATAGGTTTGAGTAAAGCCCTTAGCCACCAGGCGAGCTTTGTAACGGTTCACAGTGCCATCTGGGCCAAACTTGACTACAAAGACCCAGCGACAGCCAACAACATCTGTATCAAGGGGAGGAGGGACAAGAGTCCAGGTACCCCGAGCTCTGTGAGGGTCGCCATTTCCTCATCCATGGCCAGCTTCCAGTGAGGAATGGCAAGGGCCTCCTGGTAGGAACGAGGTGTGGTAGTAGCTGAGATAGCCAGTGCAAAGGCCCTACGAGAAGCTTGAGGTAAGACGATGGGTCATATGGGGCCAAACAACAACAGCAAGGGGGTGTAGAACCAAGGTACACGTCCGCACCCCTTTGCGAAGAGCTACAGCTAGATGGGAGATCCAGGTCGGCGGGCTCCTCGGCATCCAGAGCCGCGATCCGTGGTAGAGAGAGCTGGCCCGAGAGGACTAAGAGAGCGACGGCAGCCTTCGGAGATAAGGGAGATGGAGGCGGAGAGGGGCCGAGAGGCGGAGGGAACCAAGACCAAGAAGTGGGCGGAGACCTTCAAGGAGGAGGAGCGTATATCGCAGTAGGAGACGAGGACCAAGAACGAACGGAATAACAGGAGATGGGATCAGAGGTGGGGGAAGAGAAGAGGAGGCATCCGAGAAGTAGGAGGCATTCGGACCTCGAAGATGGGAGCCTGTAACGTCAGCGGAGACGGGGCCAACCGCGCTACTTACGAAGAACAGGATCAAAGCAGCAGTAGCCTTTCCCCCATGAGTGGCCGAGTACCCCAGAAAGACACATTTGGTGGAGCCTACGAGGGGAGAGCTTATCACGGGTGGCAGATGGGGCATGCACAAAAGCAGTGCACCCAAAGATTCGGAGAGCTAGGAGAGGAAAAGGCTCCTGGGGCTGCCTCTCAGGATAAACTAAGGATGGAAAAAGGGGTTTGTCCCTTGAGAGCCTACGGAGGGGTCTAGGGAATGCGAGCCGTTGATGAGATAACAGGCAAGAAGAACAGCATAGCCCCAATATGAGCGAGGGACATGCAGCGGGTTTGAGTCATCAACAAACTGTGCGAGCAACATCGAGGAGGTGACGGTTTTTGCGTTCCGCCACCCCTGCCATTTTGTTGGGATGTATAGACACAACTTGTCTCTCATGATGAATAACGCCATGTTGCACACAGAAATATTAGAGGTAAAAACATGACTTAAGTACTCTTGTGCATTATCAGAACGAAAAATTTTAATACCAACACCAAACTGATTTTTGATTAAATGATAATAGGAGGTCCATACATTAAAAAGTTCAGAGCGATCTCGTAAGAGATACACCCAAGTACATCTAGAAAAATCATCAATAAAGGTTACAAAATAAGAACTACCCCGACCAATAGTAAGGGTAGGAGCAGGTCCCCAGATATCGGAGTGGACTAGATCAAACGGACGGGTAGAGCCCCGACCTTGCTTCGGCGGGAAGGAGGAACGATGATGCTTGCCAAGTTGACATGCTTCGCAGTGGAGAGGAGTAGTGGAGGGAGGGAGGTGGGGCAGAAGCTGATGTAGAAGCCATGGTGGAGGATGACCGAGACGGAGATGCCACTGGAGAAGATCCGTACAAGAAGAAGAGAAGGCAGACAAAGCGGAAACGTTGTCGAGGAAGTAGAGGCCGCCGCTCTCAGTCCCAGTAGCAATCATTCGCTGGGAGCTCGGATCCTGAAAAGAACAAGAAGATGGAGTAAACGTTACAGAACATTGAAGCTGCTTGCACAAAGAAGTAACCGACAACAGATTGCACGGAAACTTGGGCACATAGAGAGTGTCCTCTAGCCGAAGGGACGGAGTAACATGAACCACTCCCGACCCATGAACCGTGGAGGGAGAACCGTCTGCAATGAGGACCGGGGGCAACCGATCATGCTGTTCGAGGAGGGAGAAGCACTGAGGATTGCACGTCATATGATTAGTTGCACCGGAGTCGATAAGACATTTACCTTGAGTGACCACATGGGCACTACCTGATGATGTGAACACGGAAGCAGACGGCTTGGAAGAAGAGGCGGAAGAGTCACCCGAGGGGCGAAGATGGGGATGCTTTGTCCAGCAGCGGTCAAGAGTGTGTCCGGTGCGGCCGCAGTGAGAGCAGAGATAGCGGGAAGAAGGACGTCCGCCAGACTGATGACTGCGGCTACCAGAGCCACTCCGCTGAGTTTGATGAGCATCGTTATCCGGAGGAGAAGGAGCGGGCAGAAGCGGGCGCTGAAGGAGAGAGGTGATAGCGGCGATGCGAGCAGCGGTGGCATCTAAAGTAGGAGATTCCACCTCACCCAGAATTTGTTGGCGGATCATGTCATAAGTGTCAGGAAGATGGAGCAGATAACACACAACCAGAAGCTCCTGGAAGTGCTTGTGTTGTTGAGCCAGATCCGCAAAAAAGGGGCGATTCTGAAGAATCTCAGCCCCAAGAGCTTGAACTTGTTGGTAGGCAGCAGCAGGAGACAAGGTAGGCCGGGCAAAGAGGTCCGCATACAACGTATAGATGCGGGACGTCTGAGCCCCTTTGGAATACAAAGCAGCAAGATGAAGCCAAGCGGCCTTCACCATCTCATCATGACGGATGACGAGAAGACACTCATCGGATAGACTGTTAGCGAGCCAAGTATGCACAAGAGCGTCACTCGCATCCCAGTCATCAAAGAGAGGTGAAGTGGTAGGAGGGGGGTCATCAACGAGATGGTGGCGTTTGCGTTGCGAGCGAAGGAGAAAGGTGAAAGAGACGCTCCAATCCGGGTAGTTGGAGCCGACAAGAAATCTTGATTAGAAACGAATCGTGCCAAGGTTCCCGGAAGGAGTAGGAGGTAGAGGCGGAGCCGGATTGGCTACAGGGGTGGCGGCAGGAGTGGTGGCAGTGGAAGCATCAGAAAGAGCCATAAAAGCAAACCAACAGGAAGCCGCGCGGTTAGAAAACAAGCCGCGCGGATAGGCAGAAGAGGAACTGCAGCAGTCAGGATGTCAAACACCAGCGGCCAGAAAGACCACGACCAAGCCGCAGTAACAAGCAGAGGGGAAGAAGTCGAGCGGCCAGCAGACAGTCTGCTCGAACAGAAGCACAAGAGAGGGCAAGGCACACGACGAGAGGTCACGGCGAACAAGGCGATAGATGGCGCACACAGAGGGCAACGACAAGGAGACCGCGCGGACATGGCGCAAGCCGGAGAAGTAAGACCACGCGGACAGAGAGGAGCACAGAATCAGGAGGAAAGGATCGATTCCTCTGATACCATGTAAGAAGCGAACTAAAACAAGCCGGAAATGGTATAACTGAAATTTTATTATCAGAAAAAGGTATCTATTACAAAGGTATGGCCTCCCTTATATAGAATGGAGGAGAGGAGAGTGAATACAAATAAGAGATGTGGGACTAAAACTATACAAAAAATCTGGGTGGCTAGAACAACAGACCGGAACAAGCCGCGCGGTTAGATAGAAGGGCTAACCGCTCGGCCACTGCAAGAGAGAGAGACAAGCCGCCATGTGAGACCGTTAGACCGCCCGGTCTCCTAGTCGCCAGTAACAGACCGCTAGACCGCTTGGACCTCAGACCTCAACACAGCAACCAAACCGTTGAAGGCAAACCGCCAGACCGCCCGGTCAATAACCCGTCAAGCCAGACCGACAGACCGCCCGGTCTCTAACTCCAACAGGCCTTAAGGCCGTGAGCGGTGTGTTCTTGTTTATATTCCTGGTGTTATATATAAATGTGTTTTTTTTATATGTAGTGGACATTCATTGGTTAATTTCTTACAAGTAATAAGCTTCCGCTAGAATTCTCTGGGTTAGGGTGTGATGGTGTTTTGGTAATAATCTGTGACCTTGCCGTCTGTTTGTAGAATATAGTGTGGGGTCCCGACCGGACCTTCTATTATATGTTATTTAACGGGTGGAGTCGTTACAATTTTGACCTTCTCTCTCTCCACAGGAAGGACTGTCTTTCGTTGATCCCGAGCACATCTTAACACTAGTCAACCCCACACTCTCCTCATCATGACTTCTAATGAAGCTCTCCTTTTCACCTTACCAAACCAGCAAACTATTAATCCAAACTTACTATGATTATCCCACATTGTTGAAGCCAAAAATGACTTCTGTGGAGTCCGGGGTCCCAAAAGAGGGGTGACCGCGCACCTACTACACTCAAGTGAACAATCTAGGCTCTAGACTAGGAATGTAAGCGACAGGCCCAAGGTCTCAGCATGGAGGTCCCACCACACACTCGGAAGACTAACGAACTCTTCCCCTCCCAAGCCAAATGCTGAGCTAATTAGGCACCTTTGGAGGGCCCTCTTGTCCAACCAGAACCTCTAGGGAGGATTCCAAAATCCACTCCCTCTTAACTAAAGGTGACACCTCGGGTCTATGCACAACGCCCTTCAACTGCCCTACTAGTAGTATAACCTCGCCTGACAGTTCTATTTTTCCATAGCCTTATTTGGGCTGCCACCAACGTAACATAAACCTCCTAGGGCTAGCAAAAGCATCGCAGGCATTCCACATTACAGGAATATACATTCCATACCTCGGCACGCAGGCCGACAACATAAACAAAATAGACATTTAAGGGCCGACACGAACTTGGGCTTAAGCCCGCTGCTTTCCGCTAAATAAAGAATGCACAACTTCCTCGGAGTCTTCTCCGGGAACCCCAGAACATCACCAATCTGGCTCATACGTCCGGATGGGCTTCACACAGTATGCCTAAACCCGTAATCACACTTCCAGATGCTAATGCAGTTAATAGTGTGGACGTACATGTCAACCCATCAGAGAGCTCCCTTCCTCCACCCATTGGTGGGAGGGGCCTCCATGCAAATATGTAAATCGAGGGCTTCACCTGCCCGAGTAGAAACATCGTTACCCTTGACGCGTGCTTGGCGGTGGGGCCGGGAGAGGAGATCTGGGTCGATCTTGCTAGGAGTGATGAATCCTCACTTCCTTTTTTTCTGGTGGTCGAGCCCTTGTTGGAAGAGGAAGCAAATCTTCCTCTCTTGCTCCACTTCTTTATAGTGACCGAGCCCCTTGCCGGTGGTGGGAGAAATGAGACCTCCATTTCCGACTTGGTGTATGACTCGAGCTCCGGCCAGCGCCGGGAGAGAAGCTCTCGGCCGACTTAGCTCCGGACGGCTGAACTTTCCCCCATTAGGCCGATCCCGGCTCCAAATGTCCAAACTCAGCCCTACATGGCCGATCCATGCTCCAAATGGTCGGATCTGACCATAGGCGGCGACGATGGGTAATGTGGAGGCCGAACCTTGCTCTTTACTTGGCCGGTGGCGGGAGAGAGGAGGAGGCCGAGCCTTGCTCCATGCTTGGCCGGCGACGGGAGAGAGGAGGAGGCCGATCCTTGCTCCATGCTTGGTCGGTGACGGGAGAGGAGTAGGGAGGCTTGGGCCTTTTCCCTTTGCTGCATGCGAGAGGAAGATCGAGAGGGAGAGAGAGGAGGCCGGGGTTGCGCTGCTCCAGGCCGAGAGGGAGAGAGGCGGGGCGGCCGGGGTTGCATGCTCTTCTCCTTCTCCTCTTTCTTTATTTTTCCTTTTTTTTCTCTCCTGCCCTCTGTACCCGCCTACCTCCCCCACCTCTCTTCTTTTTCTTTTTTATTCCTGCCTTCTCCCTCTCTGTACCAAGCCCTCCCCCCTTTTTTATTCCCCCACCCCTCTTATCTATTATATCATATAAGATATATATTATATAATATATATATATATATATATATATATATATTATATATATATATATATTATATATATATTATATTATATAGATACCATAAATTAAAAGCTCCATGTCCGTAAAACCTCCGCACGCCCGCACGATCACTCACACGTCTTCGAACGGGGCTGTGCCGCATCATCGTTCGTAGCTTGCCCCAAGCCCGTCACTTGGGGAGGATCCCGCTCGGCCGGATACGGGGTTGTACACAATCCCCGCTCTTTTCGAGGTTGGTACAAGCTCGGAAAGAAATGTTCAATCCCAAGTATCCGGCGAGAAGGAGCCGACCCAAAGAAAAATTTTGAGAGAATCCAAAATTCACATTTAAAACACTAATCTCTTTGTGCCCCTTTTGATCATTTTGAACCACTCGATACTTGTAACGCTCTCTGCTATTGAACTGCCCTTAAACCATTCCTTACAATAAGTACATAATTCCTAAAGATATTGTGAAACAACAAAGTCATATATTTTTACACTCTCTTGTACACGCAGAGCTAATCCTTTCCCCCTAGGTGTGCCTATCGCCTTACTAGCTAATGAGAGCCTAAATAGCGAGACTACCCAGGGCCGAGCCGCGCTCGGGGTCCCTTACCCCCACAGAAGTGCCTACGGACCTGCCAGCTAGATGAGAGCCTGCGTAGTGGGTCTACCTAGGGCCGAGCCAGGCTCGGGGTAGTGCAGAACCAAGGACCAAGAACCAAACCTCTCCCCCACAGGAGAGCCTTTAGACCTGCCAGCTAGATGGAAGCCTGCGCAATGGGTCTACCTGGGGCCGAGCCGTGCTCGGGGTAGTGCAGAACCAAAGAACAAGAACCAGACCTCTCCCCTACAGGCGAGCCTTCGGACCTGCCAGCTAGATTGGAGCCTGCACAGCGGGTCTACCTGGGGTCGAGCCGCGCTCGGGGTAGTGCAGAACCAAGGACCAAGAATAAGACCTCTCCCCCACAGGCAAGCCTTCGGACCTGCCAGCTAGATAGGAGCTTGCGCAGCGGGTCTACCTCGGGCCGATCCGTGCTCAGGTTAGTGTAGAACCAAGGACAAAGAACCATACCTCTCCCCCACAGGCGAGCCTTCGGACTTGCCAGCTAGATGGGAGCCTACGCAACGGGTCTACCTAGGGTCGAGCCGCACTCGGGGTAGTGCAGAACCAAGGACAAAGAACAAGACCTCTCCCCTACAGGCGAGCCTTCGGACCTGCCAGCTTGATGGGAGCCCGTGCAGCGGGTCTACTTGGGGCCAAGCCGCGCTCGGGGTAGTGTAGAACCAAGGACCAAGAACCAGACCTCTCCCCCATAGACGAGCCTTCAGACCTGCCAGTTAGATGGGAGCCTGTGCAGCGGGTCTACCTAGGGCCGAGCCGCGATCGGGGTAGTGCAGAAC
The DNA here is from genome assembly GCA_039513925.1 of Platanthera zijinensis. Taxonomy (NCBI): domain Eukaryota; kingdom Viridiplantae; phylum Streptophyta; class Magnoliopsida; order Asparagales; family Orchidaceae; genus Platanthera; species Platanthera zijinensis. The sequence continues at coordinate 104,976,330 of CM077094.1, forward strand.
CAAGGACTAAGAACCAGACCTCTCCCCCACAGGCGAGCCTTCAGACCTGCCAGCTAGATGGGAGCATGCGCAGCGGGTCTACCTGGGGCCGAGCCGCGCTCGGGGTAGTGTAGAACCAAGGACCAAGAACCAGACCTCTCCCCCACGGGCGAGTTTTCGGACCTTCAAGCTAGATAGGAGCTTGCACAGCGGGTCTACCTGGGACCGAGCCGTGCTCGGGGTAGTGCAGAACCAAGGACCAAGAACCAGACCTCTCCCCCACAATAGAGCCTTTGGACCTGCCAGCTAGATGGGATACTGCGCAGCGGGTCTACCTGGGGCCGAGCCGCGCTCGGGGTAGTGCAGAACCAAGGACCAAGAACCAGACCTCTCCCCCCACAGGCGAGCCTTCGGACCTGCCAGCTAGATAGGAGCCTGCGCAGCGGGTTTACCTGGGGCCGAGCCGCGCTCGGGGTAGTGCAGAACCAAGGACTAAGAACCAGACCTCTCCCCCATAGGCGAGCCTTCAGACCTGCCAGCTAGATGGGAGCCTACGCAGCGGGTCTACAAGGGGCCGAGCTGCGCTCGGGGTAGTGCATAACCAAGGACCAAGAACCAGACCTCTCCCCCAAAGGCGAGCCTTCGGACTTGCCAGCTAGATGGGAGCCTTCACAGCGGGTCTATCTGGGGCCGAGCCGCTCTCAGGGTAGTGCAGAACTAAGGACCAGGAACCAGACCTCTCCCCCACAGGCAAGCCTTCGGACCTTCCAGCTATGGGAGCCTGCGCAGCGGGTCTACCTGGGGCCGAGCCATGCTCGGGGTAATGCAGAACAAAGGACCAGGAACTAGACCTCTCCCCCACAGGCGAGCCTTCGAACCTGGCAGCTATGGGAGCCTGCGCAGCGGGTCTACCTGGGGGTCTCCTCAACAAACTCCAACCACCGAGTGAGCCTACAACCCTGCCAGCTTGATGAGAGCCTGGTCAGCGAGTCGGCTTAGGGTCTCCTCTCTAAACAACCATTTCCCTCTCATCTCATAGAAGAAACCGCCTAAAATTTTATTATATTAGGAGGGCATAGCAACATTTACAGGTAACGAAAAAATGTAAAAAACTCCTGCATATGCTTCCTAAAAATGACAAACTATTAAGGGAAGCAAAAGTGATACAAAATTTGAGAAATTACTTATTGCTCGCGAAGGTTTAGCCTTGAAGTTAAAGAGAAAACAATTGAGGTTATGTTACACTCGGGCAATTTATTAATCTTACAAGCTCTTATTGAAATAGTAAGAAAAATATGCTAAATTTAACTGGATGATCCGTGCTTTCTACTCCAATTCGATATGTTTTTGTTCAAAAATTGAAACAGTAGCCCATCTATTCCAAAATTTTATCTTGCGAGTAATCTGATTATCTGGAACTATATGGCTACATAGGATAACCAATCTAGGATTACTTATAGAGAAAACATAGGATGAGATGCGCAAGGTTCGTGCAAATTCATAATTCATAAACTGCTAATCTAGATAACTTTGAGACAAAACCAAAAACATGAAAAAAAACATGCAGAAATGTCCAATTAAGATGACATACAACACTCGAGCAACATTTTAACAACTTTATAATTAGAAATAAACATCCAAATATGGGAGCTTGAAGATTGGTCCATCCTGCTTGAAGAATTTTATCCTTCTCCTCACAGATTTGACCTGGCAAGCTCGGGATTGCAAGACATGTAGATAACATTGGCGTAGGAAAAAATCAATAAAATTGGAAAATATATGTTTAGATTATCATCTTACTTTTTATTATTTCTTATAGTCTGCTTAGGGTCTGAATTATTATTTTTAACTGGGTTGTTTGCAAGTTGCGAATATAGTTTTTCTTAATCATATCAGAATATGGTCAAGCCCCAACAAGCATCATCACCGATAAACTTGTGCAAATTGGGAAAATTATTTGGGGTCAATCCATTGGTACCGAGAAGCTAAATTAAGGTCGCAATGAAAAAAGGAAAACTAGTTGATAAGGTGGTAATGCCAATCCCACCAATAGAGAAATTGGTGACCTCCTGAACAAAAAGGTACAAATCAGGGTGAAATCATCAAGGGGAACTGAGCAATGTAAAAAACATTATATTATTTGCCTCAACTTATGACATCTTAAAGAACCAACCTAAATGATAATACATACTTTCGAAATGAAAAGGGCCTTTAAAACTATCGAGACTATTTTAAAAATTAGAATCATACTTTCAAAAATCAATGCCTGATAGGGAGAAAATATACTTCCGACATGTTTGATATTTTTGAGATCATTGACTCGTAATCTTCTCAAGCACAAAGGTAGCAACAATGAGATCCAGAAAAAACTCTTAATAATCCAAGAAAACCAAGGGTTGTACTAAGCAAACAGTGAAGTTCATATCCAAATAAGCATGGAAAACCGTATAGATAAAATGCTCATCTAAAGCAAAAACATATAATCCATCTGAACATTTTACTACATCCTCATAAGCAAGGAAAAATGTCAGCATAGTTGCAACAACAAAATTAGTAAATGTCAAACCGTAAAGTTCATTGCACAATATTGAATAACAATAGCAACTGGAAAATCTTCAGCATCATAAATCCAAAACAAACTGGAAAACTAATATTGGATTTACTATTTTAAAGTTTTTATTTTACTGTCCGCAGTAAATGATCCTTAATATTGACCACATCTGAGATACATACCACATTATATTCTATTCTTAATATTGAGTTTGAAAATCAATGAGTTGGGGAATGTCAAGAAAAATAGGGCAATATGAAAATGTTTTGAGTTGAAGTGAAAAACTAAGCCAACCCAAAAATAATAATTCCTTTGAATTTTCAAACTGTAATAGGTAGTTCATTTTTCTTTCTAAATTTTTGAAAGAAATCCATTGATTAGACTAATCTTTGAATCGTAGCGAACGAATACACAGTCTTCTCTAGGTACTATTATTTGAGTATAGTAAGATCAGCTTGGCAATATAAATTTTATAACAAAACGACAGGTTCAGTAACTCGATAAATCTTCTCAAAAACAAATCTTACAAGTCTCAAAGCATTTGTGATGATCAATGAAATAAAGAACTCAGGAGAATATGCACTTCATTTGTTAAATAAAATAGTAGCATCTTTTGATAGAGTTTGTGAATGTCTAGATTATTCCAGTAAAGCTGAACCTTTTTTGAAATTCAAACCATCCGTAAACAAAGTATTACCGAAAAGATCATCCTGCAAGGCTAACATTATCGCAAATGTCATACTCTTGTTGGCTCAATGATATATTGCAAAGTACCAAAACACGAGTGAACCAAACAAGTATGGATATTTCTCAAGCAAAAGCTCCCGAGTTAAGGCGCGACATAATTAGATGAAAACCTTATTTCATCAAACAGGTGTAAATTCCCACTCCAGGAGCTATGGATTGGGGTAAAAATTGAAATCTACCATTAAAATTCATTTTTGCCAACCAGATTCATGTGAACTTTATAAAACAAGTCCAATTTCCGATCATAAGATGACTTTAGGGCCTTCACGAAGGGAAACTAAAGAAATTTACACGACAAGAGAAAACAAAGCTCACATTGCCAAATGATCCTCATCTTGTGAGATCCAAAATTGCTTCGAAAAGCTCGACAAACACTTGAAAATAAATATAAGTGCTCAAAGAGAATTATTAAACTCAAAATTTATTCCTAGCACCTAACATTTGTTTATATCCTCATGAAAGAAGCTAAAACAACTCAATGACTTTTTTTTTCTTTTTGCTAAGGTCACTAGCCTAGTAAATCAAAATGAAAGTCTAGGAGATGTCTTGAAAGAACAACAAGTTGACAGACCACTCAAATCATTACCTTAAGCACATAAACACATCGTATCTACTCTAATTGAAGCTTACGATTTAAAAACAATGATGGGACTAGAGCTCAAGGTCCCACTCTGCATTCATGAAGACCCGCTCTTTCATGATGAACCTGATATTGATAAAGCATTCCACACAAGAATGACCTTCCCAACTACATCTCAACCTTAATTTGGAAAACAGGAAACAGAGGGGGGACTTCTTTCAACGCGTGACCCCGGTCGTCACTTGGTTCCTCTTCTATAGCCATGACATTCACATGAGTTCTTCTGTGCTGGTCACACTCCACGCTCACTGCACCAAAAGTGTTGAAGCCAAAAATGACTTCTGTGGAGTTCGGGGTCCAAAAAGAGGGGTGACCGCGCACCTACTACACTCAAGTGAAAAATCTAGGCTCTAGACTAGGAACGTAAGGGACAGGCCCAAGGTCTCAGCATGGAGGTCCCACCACACACCCGGAAGACTAACGAACTCTTTCCCTCCCTAGCCAAATGCTGAGCTAATTAGGCACCTTTGGAGGGCCCACTTGGCTGACCAGAACCTCTAGAGAGGATTCCAAAATCCACTCCATCTTAACTAAAGGTGACAACTTGGGTCTATGCACAACGCCCTTCAACTGCCCTACTAGTAGCATAACCTCGCCTGACAGTCTATTTTTCCATAGCCTTATTTGGGCCGCCACCAACATAACATAAACCTCCTAGGGTTAGCAAAAGCATCGCAGGCATTCCACATTACAGGAATATACATTCCATACCTCGGCACGCAAGCCGGCAACATAAACAAAATAGACCTTCAAGGGCCGACACGAACTTGGGCTTAAGCCTACTGCTTTCCGCTAAATAAAGAATGCACAACTTCCTCGGAGTCTTCTCCGGGAACCCCAAGACATCACCAATCCGGCTCATACATCCGGAGGGGCTTCACACAGTATGCCTAAACCCATACTCACACTTCCGGATACTAATGCAGTTAATAGTGGGGACGTACATGTCAACCCGTCGGAGAGCTCCCTTCCTCCACCCATTAGTGGAGAGGGGCCTCCATGCAAATATGTAAATCGAGGGCTTCACCTGCCCGAGTAGAACATCGTTACCCTTGACACGTGCTTGGCGGCGGGGCCGGGAGAGGAGCTCCGGGTCGATCTTGCTAGGATTGATGAATCCTCACTTCCTCTTTTTCTTGTGGCCGAGCCCTTGTTGGAAGAGGAAGCAAATCTTCCTCTCTTGCTCCACTTCTTCATAGTGACCGAGCCCCTTGCCTTCGGTGGGAGAAATGAGACCTCCATTTCCGACTTGGTGTATGACTTGAGCTCCGGCCGGTGCCGGGATAGAAGCTCCCGACCGACTTAGCTCCAGATGGCTGAACTTGCCCCCATGAGGCCGATCCCGTCTCCAAATGTCCAAACTCAGCCCTACATGGCCGATCCATGCTCCAAATGGTCGGATCTGACCATAGGCGGCGACGACGGGTGATGTGGAGGCCGAACCTTACTCTTTACTTGGTTGGGGATGGGAGAGAGGAGGAGGCTAAGCCTTGCTCCATGCTTGGCCTGCGACGGGAGAAAGGAGGAGGCCGAGCCTTGCTCCATGCTTGGTCGGCGATGGGAGAGGAGGAGGGAGGCTTGGGCCTTTTCCCTTTGCTACGTGCGAGAGGAAGACCGAGAGGGAGAGAGAGGTGGCCGGGGTTGCGCTGCTCCAGGCCGAGAGGGAGAGAGGCAGGGTGGTCGGGGTTGCGCTGCTTGGTCAGGGTTGCGCCTGCCTCCCCCACCTCTCTTCTTTTTCTTTTTTATTCCTGCCTTCTCCCTCTCTGTACCGAGCCCTCCCCCTTTTATATTCTCCCACCCCTCTTATTTATTATATCATATAAGATATATATTATATAATATATATATTATATTATATATATATCATATTATATATATATATATTATATTATATATATACCATAAATTAAAAGCCCATGCCCGTAAAACCTCCGCATGCCCGCACGAGCACTCGCACGTCTTCGAACGGGGCTGTGCCGCATCGTCGCTCGTAGCTCGCCCCAAGCCCGTCACTTGGGGAGGATCTCGCTCGGCCGAATACGGGGTTGTACACACATGTTATCGCATTTCTGCAGTTTACTATATGTAGATCATCCTAAGCTATATGATGTTCATGATAGGAGGTTGTCACAACCCGCATTTTCTCCAAATTTAGGAATTATCAGAGTATGAGAAAACACGCGTCATGATGCCACATCGAGCAGGGGATAACTGCTGACGCTCAGGCAAAACCATCTACTTTACTTTATGAAAGAAATTTATGAGTTTAATTATTAAAAAATCAGTTATATTTTAGAGGCCGTATCCGTCGGCTCGGTGGATCACCTAGTCCACAGTTTAAAACTATACTTATACGCTGCGGAAAAATTCTTTATTCAGGTTTAAAATCCTAATGAGTGCATAAGAGCCCCAAGAGGACCACTTATGCAATGCAAGACTCTACATTTAATTTATACTATATATAAGAAAATGATCTTTATACGTTGTTTGGAAAATAGTGATTGAGTTTTATAAAACATGCTGATCATGAGCTATACTTATAATAATAATTGTAGTTTTAAAAGTAACTAGCAACCTAGCATAAATCCTCCCCAGAGCAAGTAGACTATCTCAAGAAAATGGTAGCAGCAAAAGTAACATATCTAGTACAAAGGTAAAAACTACCAGTGGGCGCCAACAACCTGACACGAACCCACTGGCAAATATATATGTCTGTAAGAATAGTGCAGAAAAACTACCTCACTAAACAAATCAAGAAGGATCTCCAAAGTCCAAGAAACCACCAGCAACACCACAACAACTTAGCCACCAAACTGGCTACTGCTCAGAACCTGAGGCATTCAAAAGAAGAAAGAATACCTCAGCAAGCAAAACAAGGAAAACTGCACGAAAGTGTCAATCAGATGAATAATGAAAGAGGGAAAAAACAGCAGTAAATGTCACAACTTCCCAAGGCAAGACAAAAAGAAATGCACTAGGTGCGAGGAAACAGCATCAACCCTGCCCAGAAACTACATCCTGCAGAGTCCACTAGGCTACCAAGAGCCCAAAATGCTGCAATCTACAAAGGAAGAAACGTCTAACACCCTAAGCTGTGGGAGATGGTAGTAGCAAAATAAACAACGTGGATCCGGGTTGGAGGCAAACTCAGACCCCAAACCACCACTTCCAAACCAACAAAGCTCAAGGGTCTATATATGAAAGCACTAGGGATCTTCCACCCCCTTGCCCAGCCCGTACCTGGAGCAAGATAGAAGAAAAGGGTGGCCACGGCTAAATTACACAACACCTCCCCCATGAAGAGCTTCAAACCACCACTACTAACCACGACCCACGATTCAGCCTTTAGGAAAGTAAAACATAGCCGACAAGGAACCTCAAAAATCAAAACCAAGGAATTCACTCGGGAGCGAAAATCAAGGTAGGGAAAAAGTGTTGAAATGACTCAACACGGCTTGGCGTTGAGTGGGACCCACTCAACGCCTAACCAGACCTTGGCGTTGAGTGAGTTAGCCTCACTCAGCGCCAGAACAGCCATGGCGTTGAGTGAGGTTCACTCACTCAATGGCCTCCAGAAGAATAACTCTGGCGTTGAGTGAGCTAGACTCACTCAATGCCAAAACAGGCATGGCGTTGAGTGAGGTTCACTCACTCAACGCCTCCCGCAAGAATTCTCTTGCGTTGAGTGAGCTAACCTCACTCAACGCCAAAACAGCAATAACGTTGAGTGAGGTACACTCACTCAATGCCCTGGTACTTAACCACAATTAGAGAAAGTTGCGTTGAGTGAGCTGGCCTCTCTCAACGCCAAAACATCAATGGCGTTGAGTGAAGCTCACTCACTCAACGCCCTGCCACTTAGCCGCAAAATAAGACTGCGGCGTTGAGTGAGTCCACCTCACTCAACGCCAAAATAGAAATGGAGTTGAGTGAGGTTCACTAACTCAACGCCCTGGCACTTAGCCGCAAATAAGGCAAATCTGCGGCGTTGAGTGAGCTGACCTCACTCAACGCCAAAACAACAATGCATTGAGTGAGGTCGTTTCACTCAATGCTAAGGGTTCTGGCCGCAAAGAAGGTTTGTGGCGTTGAGGGAGTCTACCTCACTCAATACCAAAGCAATAATGGAATTGAGTGAGGTTCTCTAACTCAACGCCACGGGACTTGGCCGCAAACATGCCTATGGCATTGAGTGAAGTCACCTCACTCAACGCCAAACCAGAAATGGCGTTGAGTGAGGTGAACTCACTCAACGCCAAAATACTTAGCCTCAGAAAAGGTTGTGGAGTTGAGTGAGCACACCTCACTCAACGCCAAAGTACTTGGCCGCACAGAAAGCGACGGCGTTGAGTGAGTTCACCTCACTCAACGCCAAACCCGAAACGGCGTTGAGTGAGGTCGACTCACTCAACGCCAAAATACATAGCCTCAGAAAAGGTCGTGGCGTTGAGTGAGCACACCTCCTTCAACGCCAAAGTACTTAGTGTCTCAGAAAAACCGCGGCGTCACTCAACGCCAAAACATAAATGGCATTGAGTGAGGTCGACTCACTCAACGCCAAAGTACTTAGCCGCTAGCAGGGGCTGCGGCGTTGAGTGAGTCCACCTCACTCAACGCCCTAGTACTTAGCCAAAATCTCAAACTGACTACAGCTGTGGCGTTGAGTGTGTGCGCCACACTCAACGCCAAACCCGCAAAGGCTTTGAGTGTGTGCACAACACTCAACGCCGGCAACCCGAGAGCCCAAATTTGGCTCTTACCAAGATACACAGCAGGAACCCCCCTCCTACTCTCTCTCCCTCGACTTCACCCGCAAGGAAATAACCAGACAAAAATATGGAGTCTAAATTGGCGGTATTACGTCGGCGGGTTGAGCACCAACAACACAAAGAGGGGGGCTCATTAGGAGAAACTAAACCCTAATTTCAGCAAGATAAAAGGACAAGCTTGGCTTCTACCCTAGGGCTAACCGGGATTTTTTTCCAATTCATCAAGAGAACAAAATAGCAAGGGCATGAATACCACTTGACTCGATTTCCGGCGAAGCTTGGTCGGCTTTCCCTCCTCTTCACTCGGCACTAGCAGCAGCAGCACCTAAAAGCACATTCCCGCGCTTTAATGGCGGAATCCACAAGAAACCGAAAATTCAAGTCTCCTAAAACTCCACAAAAATCAAATCTCTTACCGTCGAAATGTAGATCTGACTGAGAGCAAGCCAAAGTCGCTTTCGGAATCGAATTTTGTCCACGAAGGCTCCCGGAATCGTTGTCTGAAGGCTACGGCAGTCCGCCGCTTCCTCCTCTGTTTTCCGCGAACAGGAGCAGGCAGTTTCGGTCTTGGGAAGAAGGAAGAGAGTGGGCCCTCCACTTCTAATTAAGGCTTTTAAATAAGCCTTAACACGTCGGTTCAGCCTAACTGCAGCCTAGCCTCCGGTTCTCTTATTAAATAAGAGGGTTCCTAGTTAGTCTTTACTAATGGCACACCCAAAACGACACGAAAACCGAACTACCTCGGAATTCGACGAAATTCACACCGTAGCTAAATACCCATGCTACAAACGCAACGGCGAAGTCGAAATTAACTTTCGACGAACAGAACTCGAGTAAAACCCACCTAAAGCCAGAACACAAGCATCCCCCAAGAGGCCTCACCGGGTCACCCAAAACGACTCGGCTTGCTAGGGAGATCTTGCCCATAGGCTACAAAATAGGGGACTAAGTTCTAAGGAGCTAAACCACACTACACAAATGGCACAAGCCACAAAAATGTGTCACCGTAACGCCATATGAGAATAAAATAATCGCAAAAAAAATCGGGGGCATTACAGTCACTCTCTCTAAAAGAAAGTTTCGTCCCGAAACTTTATGCACAGCACTTCTACTATAGAAGGAAAAAGTAACAAATAGGAGTTACAAGAAGGGAAACATACCGATCAAATTAGGGAAATAGGTGAGGGTAAGCCTGTCTCATGGTCGACTCTAGCTCCCAAGTCGCGCTCTCCAAATCCTAATTCTTCCATAGAACTTTCACCATTAGAATGGACCTCTTTCGCAGCACCCGCTCCTGAGTATCCAAAATACGGACCGACACTTCCACAAAAGAGAGATTGGGCTCCAACTGGGGCACAACGTCCAAAACTTGCCCACTGCTGCGCACACACTTCCGCAATTAGCTTACATGGAAAATATTATGAACACCTGGGAAGTTTGCTGGCAATTCCAACCTATAAGCATACACGCCAATCCGCTCCATAATCTTAAACGGGCCCACATACCTCGGGTCCAATTTCCGATTCTTACCAAACCTCTTTACACCCACCATCGGGGAAACCTTAAGAAATACAAGGTCCCTTACAGAAAACTCCAAGGAAGACCTACGTCGATTGGCGTTCTTCTCATATCTCTCCTGAGCCATACGAAGCTTTTCTCGAATAAGCTTCACTACGACATCCATCTCCTCAAGTGCATCTGGACCAACCAAGGGGCTCTCACCCGCCTCAGCCCAAAATAGGGGAGTTCTGCAGCGCCTCCCATACAAGGCTTCGAACGGAGCCATTTGCAAACTTTCTTGATAACTATTGTTATATGCAAATTCCATAAGTCACAGCCGCTCATCCAACGCTCCATCGTGGTCTAAAATGTAGCATCGGATCATATCCTCAACTATCTGGTTCACCCGCTCCATCTGCCCATTGGTATGTGGGTGGTAAGCAGTAGAATACCTCAGATCCGTACCCAAACCCTCCTATAGACTCTGCCAAAATCGAGAAGTAAACCGGGAGTCTCGATAAGAAACGATGCTAATAGGTACACCGTGCGGTCGGATGACTTCATTCAAGTACAACTCCTCTATCTTCTTCATCGGGTAATCAATCTTATATGGCACGAAGTGAGCACACTTCGTTAGTCTATCCACTATAACCCAAACAGAATCAAATCCCCTCAGGGATTTCGGTAAGCCCGTGATGAAGTCCATAGATATATTTCCCACTTCCAAGTCGGGATCTCTAACGAAGTCAACTTGCCACTAGGCCTTCCATGATCGGCCTTCACACGCTTGCAAGTGTGGCACTCAGCAATAAATCGGGCTATATCATCTTTCATGCCATACCACCAGGCAATTTACTTTAAGTCACAATACATCTTCGTAGATCCTGGATGGTAGGCAACGCTGGATCCATGAGCCTCTCTGCAAATCATACCCCTGATGTTCCCTACAGCGGGGATGTAAAATCTGTCGTGGTACTTCAACGTACCCGCCTCATCGATAGAAAAGTCTGGCAACTCCCCCTTCTCTGTCCTGGTGAATAAGTGTAGAAGATCCGGATCGTCCTTCTAGTGCAGTCTGGTCAAAGAAATCCAAGACGGCTCTGCCACTGACGAACTACTCTGCAAGCCACAGCATCCCACTGATATATCCATAAGGAGGAACTCCTCCACTAAACGATCGGCGGAGAGATTAAAGATCTTTCCCGTCTTTCGTCTCAGGGCGTCGGCCACCACATTGGCCTTGTTTGGATGATACTGGATCTCTACGTCATAATCAGCCACATACTCTAGCCACCACCGCTGGCGCAGATTCAACTCCTTCTACGTGAACACGTACTTCAGGCGATGGTCAGTGAAGATCTTGCACTGAGCCCCATAAAGTAGATGCCTCCACAGCTTCAACGCATAAATCACCGCTACAAACTCAAGGTCATGCGTAGGATAATTCTTCTCATGAGTCTTCAGTTGCCTTGACCCATAGGCAATCACCCTTCCAACCTGCATTAATACGCAACCCAGACCTACATGCGAAGCATCCACGTAAACATCATAATCTACACCCTCAGTAGGCAGGGTCAGAACGGGAGCAGTGCACAATCTCCTCTTTAACTCCAAGAAGGCTTCTTCGCACTTCTCGCTCCAAACAAAAGCCATGTTCTTCTGAGTCAGCTTGGTCAAAGGTGCAGCTAGGGAAGAGAAACCCTCCACAAACCTCCTGTAGTAGCCGGCCAACCCTAGGAATCTCCTGATCTCCTTAGGCGTGTTCGGCCTACTCCAATCCATCACTGCTGCGACCTTTTCTGGGTCGACCGAGATCCCATCCTTGTTCACCATGTGGCCTAGAAATGAGACCTGAGGAAACCAAAATTCGCACTTGCTCAGCTTGGCGAATAACTTGTGATTCCTCAACTCCGATAGAACAAAGCGCAGATGCTGCTCATGATCCTCAGCGCTGCGAGAATAAACCAACACGTCATCGATGAAGACTACCACGAACTTGTCTAGGAAATCCTTGAATACCCGATTCATCATATCCATGAAGGCTGATGGTGCGTTGGTCAAACCAAACGACATCACCAAGAACTCAAAATGTCCATGCCTCAATCTAAACGTAGTCCGTGGAATATCTGCCTCACGGATCCTGAGCTGATGATAGCCAGAACGAAGGTCGATCTTGGAGAACACCGTGCTACCGCGCAATTGGTCAAATAAATCATCGATCCTCGGCAGAGGGTACCTGTTCTTAATAGTTACTTTGTTCAACTCCCTGTATTCGATTCAAAGCCGCATCAAACCATCTTTCTTATTTACAAACAACACAGGAGCACCCCAAGGCGACGAACTCTGCTTGATAAATTCCTTTGCCAACAGCTCATCCAACTGAACTCGCAACTCCTCTATCTCACGAGGGTCCATCCGGTACGGCGCCTTAGCAATATGACGCGTACCCGGCTCCAAATCAATCATAAACTCAACATCCCGCTTGAGAGGAAGACAAGGAAGATCATCAGGAAAAACATCGGAGAAATCACGAACAACTGGAATCTCCTCCAAGCGCGGTACACTAACAGCGGTCCCAACCACCGAGACCAAACAAGCAAAACAATCTGAAAGAAATAGCTTCTGAGCACATACCGCAGAGATGATAGGAGAATCCTGGCTCAGATCAGCATACACGCTTCCGGGCTGACCGTCGTCCCTGATGAAGTCCAAGCGCTTCCCTTTGCACTGAATAACTTCATCATACCTACACAACCAGTCCATGCCCAGAATAACATCGAAGTCCTCCAGATCAATCATCTTCAGGTGTTCCTTCGTAAGGCAGTCCCCCAACAAAACAGGGCAATCTAACATGCCCAAATCTGACAACACAGATTCACCAGAGGGGAACTTGACACGGAAGGTATCCCGAACTCAATCTAAAGTCAACCGATGTCGCTCCATAAAGGCTCTAGCCACGAACGAGTGGGTAGCGCCGGAGTCAAATAGAACACGCGCCCAGCGGTTCTTCACCTTAAATTTCCCTATAGGAGCATATAACTAAGAAAATACCACAACAATACTGCAAACATTCTAGTAAAACAAGAACAAAACCTTCAGGTTGGAAAGACAACTAACCTGAGATGACCTGAGTCGAAGCTTGAGCCTCCTCGGAAGAGATCACGTTCAGCTTTCCCTTGCCCTTGTCCACACGCTGAGGTGGAGGTAGAGCCTGAAGTGGAACTGCATGAAGAGCAGGCTGGACCAGAGGACACCTAGTCTTGATGTGTCCCTTCTGCCCACACTGATAATAGACTTTATCCTTGGACCAGCACTAGGCAGCATCATGCCCGGGTCGCTTGCAAACAGAATAAGAGACATCCATCCTAGGAGCACCCTGAATCGCATGAACCTGCTCCTTCCTCTAAGCTGCTGCCTTCTTGAAACATCTCTCGACAGGGTGGCCTGACCGGCCACAGAAGCTACACACCACTTTGCTCTTTTTCCCGGAACAGCACCGGGTACCTGGGGTTTCTTCTCCTCCACAGACTTCCTCTTGTCCTTCCTCATTTGCTGGCCTCTGCTCTTTGCAGGCTCAATAGCCTCCACCTTCAGAGCAGCCTCCACTACTCCTGCATAAGTCTCTGACCCATAAGCACTGGTCAACTGCTGCACCTCGCTCCTCAAGCCACCGAGAAATCGCTTAACTCGATCAGCCTCAATGCTGACCAATCAAAGGGCAAAACGGCTCAACTTGCTGAACTCTATCTCATACTCACCCACCATGAGTTTTCTTTGCTTCAGATGGAGTAAGTCGTTCATGAGGCAGTCACGCTCGACCGAGGGTAAGAACTTCCTCAACAGTATCTCCTTGAACACTTCCCAAGAGCATCCAGCTACCAAGCTCTCCTTTTTTCTCAGCCACCAACTCTTAGCCAAACCTTTAAGCTGATAAACGGCTATCATCACCCTCTGGTCATCTGCAATCCCGGAGTACGAGAACATCTCCTCTATGGAGATCAGCCAATCATCTATGACCATGAAATCTGCCTTCCCGTCATAAGTGGGAGGGCTCAGCCTCTTAAACTGTGAGATGAAGGCCATCTCTGCTGGCACCACCACTGGAGGTCTTAAGGGTGCAGGAGGAGGAGGGATAGCTAGCCCCCCTACAGGGCCTTGCACTCCTTGAGTCTGACCTGCCATAACCGCCACCAGGGACTGAATATGGGCCTGCATCTCTACCATCTGCCTGCTAATAGAATCGCTACTCTGTCGCAGGCTCTCGATCACCGCGTCATTCTGCGCTCAAGATGACTCACCCTCAGATAGGGGAGTCGATCGAGTCGCAGGACGTCTCGCTATCCTAAAATCATAACAACACTAGTTAGATCCTAGTACAACGGCTAGAACCAACTACAAGTACAAACAATACATATATAGATATGAACTTTAAGCTGCTAAACTTGCTCTGGGAGTTTATCTTTTTTTACAAAAATTTATGTTATGCCCTAACCTAGGATTGTTAACCACCACCATACTAATTCATGTGCCTAGATCGGGAATGCATGACTTTATATTACTTTTGACTTAAAAGCTTATGTGTGTACATATGTCATCCTGCAAGTCTTTAGCTTGGCACGTTGTGCTTATGCAATGTTATGCTATGCATGTTTGTGCTATGCATTCTTAAAAGGCCCTAATGCTTGTTATGAGCGGCGTACACATGAAAATGTTATGCATCCCATACTACATAACATTCTCATGCAACGAAAAAGAAAACGAGCTAGTCGCAGCCATGTGGTTAGGTTATGCATCCCATACTACATAACCCTCACATGTTGCCCCTATGGTGGATCCATATACGAACACATATTATGCATCCCATACTACATAATATGCCCTGTATACTTCATGTTATGCTATGAGTGTAGTGTTCTTGCTTTTACCAAGACGTGCTGATGACATATCAGTGTGTGAATGACATGATGCTGAACTATTAATACAATCAAAGGAAGGTTGCCCGACTAACTTGTCAAGCAACCTCCCTCTGATACCAACGGTCACAACCCGCATTTTCTCCGAATTTAGGAATTATCAGAGTATGAGAAAACACGCGTCATGATGCCACGTCGAGCAGGGGATAACTGCTGACGCTCAGGCAAAACCATCTACTTTACTTTATGAAAGAAATTCATGAGTTTAATGATTAGAAAATCAGTTATATTTTAGAGGTTGTATCCCTCGGCTCGGTGGATCACCTAGTCCACAGTTTAAAACTATACTTATACGCTGCGGAAAAATACTTTATTCAGGTTTGACATCCTAAGGAGTGCATAAGAGCCCCAAGAGGGCCACTTATGCTATGCAAGACTCTACATTTAATTTATACTATATATAAGAAAACGATCTTTACACGTTGTTTGGAAAATAGTGATTGAGTTTTATAAAATATGCTGATCATGAGCTATACTTATAATAATAATTATAGTTTTAAAAGTAACTAGCAACCTAGCATAAATCCTCCCCAGAGCAAGTAGACTATCTCCAGAAAATGGTAGCAGCAAAAGTAACATATCTAGTACAAAGGTAAAAACTACCAGTTGGCGCCAACAACCTGACACGAACCCACTGGCAAATATATATGTCTGTAAGAAAAGTGCAAAAAAACTACCTCACTAAACAAATCAAGAAGGATCTCCAAAGTCCAAGATACCACCAGCAACACCACAACAACTTAGCCACCAAACTGGCTACTGCTCAGAACCTGAGGCATTCAAAAGAAGAAAGAATACCTCAGCAAGAAAAACAAGGAAAACTACACGAAAGTTTCAATCGGATGAATAATGAAAGAGGGAAAAAAACAGCAGTAAATGTAATAACTGCCCAAGGCAAGACAAAAAGAAATGTACTAGGTGCGAGGAAACAGCATCAACCCTGCCCAGAAACTACATCCTGCAGAGTCCACAAGGCTACCAAGAGCCCAAAATGCTGCAATCTACCAAGAAGAAATGTCTAACACCCTAAGCTGTGGGAGATGGTAGTAGCAAAATAAATAACGTGGATCCGGGTTGGAGGCAAACTAAGTCCCCCAACCACCATTTCCAAACAAATAAAGCTCAAGGGTCTACATGTGAAAGCACTAGGGATCTTCCACCCCCTTGCCCAGCCCGTACCTGGAGCAAGATAGAAGAAAAGGGTGGCCACAGCTAAATTACACAACACCTCCCCCATGAAGAGCTTCAAACCACCACTACTAACCACGACTCACGATTCGGCCTTTAGGAAAGTAAAACATAGCCGACAAGGAACCTCAAAAATCAAAATCAAGGAATTCACTCGGGAGCGAAAATCAAGGTAGGGAAAAAGTGTTGAAATGACTCAACAAGGCTTGGCGTTGAGTGAGTTAGCCTCACTCAGCGCCAGAACATCCATGGCGTTGAGTGAGGTTCACTCACTCAATGCCCTCCAGAAGAACAACTCTGGCATTGAGTGAGCTAGCCTCACTCAACGCCAAAACAGGCATGACGTTGAGTGAGGCTCACTCACTCAAAGCCTCCTGCAAGAATTCTCTGGCGTTGAGTGAGCTAACCTCACTCAATGCCAAAACAGCGATGGCGTTGAGTGAGGTACACTCACTCAATGCCCTGGTACTTAACCACAATCAGAGAAAGTGGCGTTGAGTGAGCTGGCCTCACTCAATGCCAAAACAGCAATGGCGTTGAGTGAAGCTCACTCACTCAACGCCCTGCCACTTAGCCGTAAAAGAAGACTGCGGCGTTGAGTGAGTCCACCTCACTCAATGCCAAAACAGCAATGCCGTTGAGTGAGGTTCACTCACTCAATGCCCTGGCACTTAGCCGCAAACAAGGCAAATCTGCGGCATTGAGTGAGCTGACCTCACTCAACGCCAAAACAGCAATGGCATTGAGTGAGGTCGTTTCACTCAATGCCAGAGGTTCTGGCAGCAAAGAAGGGTTGTGGCGTTGAGTGAGTCTACCTCACTCAACGCCAAAGTAGAAATTGCGTTGAGTGAGGTTCTCTCACTCAACGCCACGGGACTTGGCCGCAAACTTGCCTACGGCGTTGAGTGAAGTCACCTCACTCAACTCCAAACCAGAAATGACGTTGAGTGAGGTGAACTCACTCAACGCCAAAGTACTTAGCCTATGAAAAGGATGTGGCGTTGAGTGAGCACACCTCACTGAACACCAAAGTACTTGGCCGCACAGAAAGCAACGGCGTTGAGTGAGTTCACCTCACTCAATGCCAAACCTGAAACGGCGTTGAGTGAGGTCGACTCACTCAACACCAAAGTACTTAGCCTCAGAAAAGGCCGTGGCGTTGAGTGAGCACACCTCCCTCAACGCCAAAGTACTTAGCGTCTCAGAAAAACCGCGGCGTCTAGTGAGCTCGCCTCACTCAACGCCAAAACAGAAATGGCGTTGAGTGAGGTCGACTCACTCAACGCCAAAGTACTTAGCCGCTAGCAGGGGCTGCGGCGTTGAGTGAGTCCACCTCACTCAACGCCCTAGTACTTAGCCAAAATCTCAAACTGACTACAGCTGTGGCGTTAAGTGTGTGCGCAATACTCAACGCCAAACCCACAAAGGCATTGAGTGTGTGCACCACACTCAACGCCGGCAACCCGAGAGCCCAAATTTGGCTCTTACCAAGATACACAGCAGGCACCCCCATCCTACTCTCTCTCCCTCTACTTCACCCGCAAGGCAACAAGCAGACAGAAATCTGGAGTCTAAATTGGCGATATTACGCCGGCGGGTTGAGCACCAACAGCACAAAGAGGGGGGCTCATTAGGAGAAACTAAACCCTAATTTCAGCAAGATAAAAGGACAAGCTTGGCTTCTACCCTAGGGCTAACTAGGATTTTTTTCCAATTCATCAAGAGAACAAAACGGCAAGGGCAAGAATACCACTTGCCTCGATTTCCGGCAAAGCTTGGTCGGCTTTCCCTCCTCTTCACTCGGCACTAGTAGTAGCAGCACCTAAAATCACATTCCCGCGCTTTAATGGCGAAATCCACAAGAAACCGAAAATTCAAGTCTCTTAAAACTCCACAAAAATCATATCTCTTACTGTCGAAATATAGATCTGAGCGAGAGCAAGCCAAAGCCGCTTTCGGAATCGAATTCCGTTCATGAAGGCTCCCGGAATCGCCGTCTGAAGGCTAGGGCAGTCCGCCGCTTCCGCCTCTGTTTCCCGCGAACAGGAGCAGGCGATTTCGGTCTTAGGAAGAAGGAAGAGAGTGGGCCCGCCACTTCTAATTAAGGCTTTTAAATAAGCCTTAACACATCGGTTCAGCCTAACTGCAGCCTACCCTCCAGTTCTCTTATTAAATAAGAGGGTTCCTAGTTAGTATTTACTAATGGCACACCCAAAACGACACGAAAACCAAACTACCTCGGAATTCGACGAAATTCGCACCGTAGCTAAATACCCATGCTACGAACGTAACAGAGAAGTCGAAATAAACTTTTGACGAACAGAACTCGAGTTATACCCTCCTAAAGCCAGAACACAAGCATCCCCCAAGAGGCCTCACCGGGTCACCCAAAACGACTCGGCTTGCTAGGGAGATCTTGCCCATAGGCTACAAAATAGGCTACTCAGTTCTAAGGAGCTAAACCACACTCTACAAATGGCACAAGCCACAAAAACGCGTCACCGTAACGCCATACGAGAATAAAATTATCGCAGAAAAAATAGGGGGTGTTACAGAGGTACTCCAAATTTTCATCCAAAAGCCCTGAGATATTTATTGTGGGTCCATCATGACATATTTAGATTAAATCTAGAAACATATAATTTTCATTATTAATTTAGTATTTATTAAATTTTCCCAAATGTTAGGCCATGAGTAATGTTGAACATGAAGTACTAGATTTCCTTAAGTTATTTCCACCCTAAAATTATGAGCACTATATGATAAAAAAAATATCAGTGAATACCAAATTTCATAGATTTTCAAAAATGTATTATCCTCTAAATGATTAATCCATAATAAATCTAATAATTAAGGGTAAAGAAGGAGGTACTACAATTTATCATCAGAAAATTATGGAAAAATTACTAAATCTTAAGAGTGACCATGAAAGACCTCTAGCCAAAGATCATAATTTATTAATCTCACTAGGTACCAAAATAAAATCAATTAATTTTACTAAGAGATAAGCACCCTGTGAGCAACCCTTGTAAAAAGACTTCCAAAAATTCCACAAAAATTTACAAAGCTTTACAATGTCACAAAAGGTCCTCTGACCGAATTTCATGAGTTTCTAGTAAAAGATTAATTCATAAGAATTCCTAAATAGATAGAGCAACTTGATGGGTTGTGAATGAAGTACTCCAATTATTGATCTAAAATTCATACTAAAATTTCTAGAGCTTTGTTATGGTCTTAAAACATAACTAACTAAATCTCATGCAAATTCAAGGTTAGAAAGTCATATATAAAAATTCTTCAAGAAAACCCATTATAGTGCACTTTACAAAGAAACCTTCTTGTAAAATCATCCCAACAACATGTAAAATATTCCATAGATTAATATGACTATAAAATGACTCCTACCATCATCCCATGAAAATCAAAGGTCATAGGACCCCTAAATTATTCTTTAAGATACAAGGGCCTAATTAGGCATAGAGTCATTTAATTGGGGGTGCAAGAGTCCAACTACCACCCACAATATCCCTCGGGCATTACTCCACCCTAGAAACTCAAGGGGAAAACCCCAAGTCCAAACAAGGACTAAACACGCTAAGTCCTTCACAAACCCTAAAAAGCTCAATCTAAGGCTTGAACTAGGGCGCTATGGCTCAACCACCCTAACCCACCCCAAACCCTAATAGAGGGTGGCCCTACTGACATTGGGACTCTGGCCAGAGCCCCAACCTATTTAGGTGAGGATTGGCCCTTCCATGCCCCAAGAATCCTAAACCCTAAACTAACCCTTAAGGACCCAAACTTTAGTCACATTAAAATCAAATCAAATCATACGCAAATGGGTTGGGATTTAAACCATTCACTCATGATGACCCCTAAGACCATCCACCAAAGTTTTGTGGGTTGGTGTGGTCATTAGACCCTTAATTAAAGTATGCTAGGATTATTTAATTTTTACCAAAACTATAGAAATGTTTTCTCAAAAAATTCTCATTTTTGGATATGTCCAAGGTATAGATAAGATTGAATCCCTGCCCAAATTTTAGGTCATTTGGACATGTGGTTAAGTAAGTGCACGCATTTTAATCTCTGACTAGCCCTAAGTATAGACTACACCATTTTGGGTGCTGAGGTCTGACCTGAACTCCAAATTGGTTTAAATCACTTTTAAAATAAACTAGACTCATAGACTACAAGTTTTATGTTGACCACTTTTCTGAAATTGCCTCAAGTATTTTTAATTTAAATACTAACGTAATTGATATTATGTGACAAAATTTACTTATAATACAATTAATAAAATTTGATCTGCACAGATCTTGAAGCAGATCGGGCGGCTGCTGGCCATCTTCCTCCTCCAGCCAATGATCACGATTAGCCTAACCTGGAGCAAGTTCCAGCAACTACCATCAGCCACCCGGCCTCCTCCCTGGCCGGCCACCGCCACCACCACCTCCATTGAGGTGGCAGGCTATCGTTGGGAGGCGACACGGCTTCCGGAGGGGCCATTTCCGACGAAACCCGACACATCGATTTTCTCAAAAAACCAGGGGAAATCTCCACTCGATCGGGCTCAATTGAGCCTGATACTTGTCCCTAAAGATTCCTAAGATCTATCCATAGAAGGAGTAGAGGAGGACCTTTGTGGAGGGCTGGAGTCGGGCCAATCGTCGAGTTGCCATGGATTATGGTGGCGCCGTCGGGTGTTCTGCAACATCACTGTCAACTTGCTCGGCTCCTTCAGGTAAGGTGTGGAAAAGATAGCCCTGGGTCCATGGATGCTTTTAGGTTGATCATATGGGGAAGGGGAAGGGCCTAGCACTAATGGCAATCAATGGTCATTAAAGGCTTATTTCGGCCATGGCTTGGGGGGTGAACATGGGCTCAACGAGGCCGGGAAACAGTTGGAAACTCCTCCTCTTCCCCTGGAGAGTTGAATCCAGCAATAAATGGTAGCCCTTGGCTTCCCTATGCCATGGAATGGCTTTCTCCCTCATTCTCTCTCTCCTCCATTAAACAGAAATGAAGCTTTCTCTCTCCTGATCATCAAGGATGAGTTTGATGATTAATTCAGCTTAATGGCAGCCCATTAGCTCATAATATTTAATAAAATAAAGTTAGCCCAAGTGGATAGGGCTTGAGCTTGTGTTAGCCCATTTGAGCTAATTTGACTTAACACTAGAGTAAAGTTGACCTTGGTCACTTTGACCTTTTGGGTTGCCCCCAATGGGTCCTTGGTGACCCATTGGCCTCCCTTAAGGTCTAGGTAGGGTTGGGTAGGGTTGGCTTGGCATCTTGGAGGTCACTTGCCCCTTACTTAGGTCACTTTGACCACTTTAGGGCTAGGGTTGACTTGGGTCAACTTAGCCACTTGGGTTGACCCCATTGGGTCCTTGGTAACCCATTGACCTCAATTTAGGGTTAGGAGGGCATGTTTGGGGTCCACTTAGCTAAGGGAATGTCAATTGACCCTAAGTAAGTCAGTTTGACCCATTTAGGGTTAAAGTGGACTAAGGTCAACTTGACTACTGTGATTGCCCCCAATGGGTCCCTAGTGACCCAATGGACCACCCAAGGGGTTAGGGGTGTTGTGGTGGGGTAATGGAGTCAAGTTGGATCCCTAAGGTCAAACCCTAGGTCTGGTTGTGAGGCTGTGCTATAGGCAGACCAAGGTGATCTTCACAATGGCCTTTGTTCACTTGGTCCTTTGAGCTTCTTATGATTTTGTCATGACTTAGTCATGAAAAAACCACTCCTAGGGGTCTAGTTAGAAATGAGATGTTACAAATCCCAATAAACAAAAATAAAAATTTCGTCCCCGAAATTCAGGTTAGGCCTGCGGGGTTTCTACTTGGAATAGCTGAATGTAATATCCCTTTGGAAGTTGAATGTACACCTTACCCAAAGAGATCCGGGTACCCCTGCTGCATCAGATCCAGTGGGTGCCATATATACTCCTCATGTCCATGGTTCTCCCACATAATCTTGACAACCGGAACCTTCTCGTAGCGCAAGACTCACACTACTGTATCAGGGTTACCCAAACTACCTCAGTCAGTCTATCCTTGAACTTCCACTTTAACTCGGGAAGTGGTTGTAATAGTTCCCCAAAACCCTTGCAGTGGCCTACACCAACTAACAAACCTCACAGTGTGTCACAAAATCCATAACGTCTTCCTTCACTCTAGGGAGTTACATGTTCTGAGATACACCATACTTCCGGTGATAAGATTTCTCGTTTGTGTGGGTAGGCAATGGCTCTATAAAATCTCCACTTTCCAATCAGATTCTTATCCCTACAACAATGCCCGAGTAGCATTTAATACAGTTTACTCCAATTTCACTATGTTCACGATGCAATGTTTTCTAGATGGTGTCAAAGGGAAACCCATATCAATAAATACTTTGCCCAATAAACAAAGGAAAAGCCCCCAATAAACAAAAGATAACCCCCTACCTATGTTGGGCTAAGTATCTTTGATATTACATATTATATCCATCCTAACAGGGTGTACAATCCCTAGGGCATCAACCCGAGATTTGGGGTTCCATCCTGAAACTTGTTGATATACTCCATACTTTAAACCCTCTAAGTCACATTAACGATAACCTTATCAGGATCAGAATGTTCCCAATCCCAAATGGGTCTCTTCCGAACTTGAATTCCTATCCGACCCTTGGTGTTTTTCTTGGCGGTTGTCTCTGGGTAATCTTGTTAATGGTACGAGGGTTGAGACAAAGTGTCTTCTGCCATTCTGCTAATAGATTATTGGCCTCAATTCTCCTTAAGGCAGTCCTACCAATTTGAGTAATCCTTGATAGGGACCATAGGGACACCTGAGTTTTTGTCTTAGGTAGCCATTTTCGTGTTAAACTCCTCCTTTATTCTCTTTGGGTATCTCCTTACCTTAACAAAGTTCATACCGAAGGTCTATTTTCGACTAGGGCATACTATAAGTTGTCATGGTTAGTCATGTGTCATAGTGGATTGAGTCTAACTCGTTGACTAGAGAATTATAAGATGAGATCTTCGCAGTCGGAGGTGTACCCTGCTGTGGAGTAGGGTTCGTTGCAGGATACAAAGGAAAAATTCCAATTGTTAGATGATGTACAAGTGGAACTAATGGACAAAGTGGACTTTTACATGTGATTCCCCTTATGGGTATACTATTGCTTCCACTGCTAGTTTGTCCACAAACTAAGCTCGCGCGGGGTAGCCTAGGGTTTTTGTGGACTACTTCTCGTTGGATCGATGTTTCCCTCTGATACCAGTTTGTAAGACCCATTTTTTTCTTTTTAAACCACCGGGTTCTTATTCCCAGAATCATCATTTTGCGGTGATACCGAAATTCGGGAAGGTCGCCACTATAAAATACAGACCCTGCCAGCCTTTACGATCACCAATGAGAAAGAAGCTTATACATAGTTCAAATAAAACCAAGTCCACAATCACATATATTATGAAATATAAGAAATCACAGTAATTCCACATGATAATACAAGAGCTTAAATAGATTAGTATAAGGGAATATAAACGGGCTCAAGCCCGGTACATCGAATCCTCACTACAAACACTTACGGAAGCTAGGTAAACTAATCACTCTTGGAACCAGTAGCTTGTGATCCTGTGCTAGACTGGACCACCTCCATGAGCACTGTACTCCATTGGTGTTGTATCCCCTACTGCTGCTCCCTGTCTCCCATCCGAAGTCCCTGAAATGTTGTGGTCGTCAATCGTTAGTCAAAAAGACTAAGTGTTATCATCCCCCACCCCTCCCCCAAGGCTCTTAGGCACCAAGAGGGGAGAAGGAAAGAGAAGTTATGAAGATAGAGAGTACAAAGGAGTCAAGTGGTGGTGGAGCTACTCTAGCAGTTATTTATAATGGTTATAGAATTAATGAAGAGAAGTACAAACTAGCAGTTCTATGATAACAAGCAGTAATGGTAGAAAGTAGAGTAGAGCAGTAAGTATATGAAAGGTAAACTAAGAAACAAGTAACCTTAACTTATATGAATGTCCATACAAACTTATAAGTTAAGGGTTTTTTTGCAAGGCTCCCATCATATAAAAAGTCCTATACTGATTTATACGATGGGGTGTTAGGTTTATATGCAAGTATGAGTGTAGTGCTATGTAATGTCATGATTCATGCAAGTGCAATGCACACACACGACTATATGCACACAGACCTTTAGTTCCCCCCATTTGGGTATCTAGCTTCACTCCCAGGAACCTCCGTAGTGGCAAACGGAGGCAATGGGTTGGGCCCCCCACTCCTAGGTGGGTATCCACACTACCAGGCCTAGCCCTTACATACGCCTCTAGAAGGACACAACCTAGAGTCACCATGTACTAATGCTGGCCATATCCACCAGACTTCCTTCGGATAAGTGTCTACCATACCCACCGAGTCAGTGTATCGACGTCGGTGTGAACGATCGTCCGATATCGAAGACCCACCACCTTTTGCTCATATATCCAAGAACTTTTTAGCCATCGGCTCCTCGGACTAACCCGTCTATTATAACTACCATCGATCCTACCGCTCAGATAACCATACAAACTAACCTCCCAAGTCAACGGGGTGTGTGAGGGTGAACCACTAGTTATACTAATTGCTCTTTAACATTTATTTTTTATTACAGTTTAGGTTAGCCTTGGACTTCCCCCGGCATACCCGGTGAAGGGTTCTCAAAGGGGCACTAGGAACTATGATGGTAGTTGTAGCCCATCGTTCTCTTTCGCAAGGCACTTACTATTATTGGTTGTTACCCAATTCCCGATCCCTTAATATTATACTGGAACTAACCCTAGTGTATTTTTACTCTCTCTCTCTCCACAAGAAGGACGGTCTTTTGTTGATCCCGAGCACATCTTAACACTAGTCAACCCCATGCTCTCCTCATCATGACTTCTAATGAAGCTCTACTTTTCACCTTACCAAGCCAGCAAACTATTAATCCCAACTTACTATTATTATACCACATGTTATCGCAATTCTGCAGTTTACTATTTGCAGACCAATCTAAGCTATATGATGTACATGATAGGAGGTACTCCAAATTTTCATCCTAAATCCCTGAGATATTTATTGTGGGTCCATCATGACATATTTAGATTAAATCCAGAAACTTATAATTTTCATAATTAATTTGTTATTTATTAAATTTCCCAAATGTTAGGTCATGGGTAATTTTGAACAGGAAGTACTAAATTTCTTTAAGTTGTAACCACCCAAAAATTTTGAGCACTATATGATAGAAGAATATAAGTGAATACCAAATTTCTTAGATTTTCATAAATGTATTTTCCTCTAAATAATTAATCCATAATAAATTTAACAATTAAGGGTAAAGAAGGAGGTACTAAAATTTATCATCAGAAAATTATAGAAAAATTACTGAATCTTAAGGGTGACCAGAAAAGAGTTCTGGCAAATGATCAAAATTTATTAAGCTCACTAGGTACGAAAATAAAATCAATTAAGTTTACTTAGAGACAAGCACCCTTTGAGCAACCCATGTAAAAAGACTTCCAAAAATTCCACAAAAATTTACAGAGCTTTACAATGTCATAGAAGGTCCTCTGACCAAATTTCATGAGTTTCCAGTAAGTGGTTAATTCATAAGAAATTCCTAAATAGATAGAGCAACTTGATGGGTTGTGAATGAAGTACTCTAATTATTGATCTAAAATTCATACTAAAATTTCTAGAGCTTTATTATGGTCTTAAAACATAACTGACTAAATCTCTTATAAATTCAAGGTTAAAAAGTCATATAAAAAAATTCTTCAACAAAACTCATGATAGTCCACTTTAAAAAGGAAACTTCTTGTAAACTCATCCCAACAACATGTAAAATATTCCAGAGATTAATATGACTATAAAATGACTCCTACCATCATCCCATGGAAATCTAAGGTCATAAGACCTCTAAATTATTCTTTAAGGTGCAAGGGCCTAATTAGGCATAAAGTCATTTAAGTTGGGTGCAAGAGTCTAACTACCACCCACAACATCCCTAGGGCATTACTCCACCCTAGAAACCCATGGGGTAAACCCCAAGTCCAAACAAGTACAAAACACCCTAAGTCCTTCACAAACCCTAACCCACCCCAAACTCAAATAGAGGGTGACCCTGCTGACCTTGGGACTCTGGCCATAGCCCTACCCCTTTGGGTGAGGATTGGCCCTTCCATGCCCTAAGAATCCTAAACCCTAAACTCACCCTTAAGGGCCCAAACTTTATTCACATCAAAACCCAATCAAATCATACTCAAATGGGTTGGGATTTTAACCAGTGACTCATGATGACCCATAAGACCATTCATCAAAGTTTTGGGGGTTCGTGTGGTCATTAGACCCCTTAATTAAATTATGCTAGGATTATTAAATTTTTACCAAAACTGTACAAAAGTTTTCTCCAAAAAATTTCATTTTTGGATATGTCCTAGATATATATATGATTGACTCCCTGCCCAAATTTCAGGTCATTCGGACATGTGGTTAAGTGGGGGGCACTCATTTTAATCTCTGACTATCCCTAAGTATAGACTGCACTATTTTGGGTGCTGAGGTATGACCTGAACTCCAAATTGGCTTAAATTAATTTTAAAATAAACTAGAATCATAGAGCTACAAGTTTAATGTTTACCACTTTTTCTGAAATGGCCTCTAAGTATTTTTAATTAAAATCCTAAAGTAACTGATATTATGTGACAAAATATACTTATAATCCAATTAATACAATTTGATCTGCACATATCTTGAAGAAGATCAGGCGGCACTGGCCTACTTCCTCCTCCAGCCAACGACCACGATTAGCTCGACCAGGAGCAAGTTCCAGCAGCTACCACCGGCCACCCAGACACCTCCCTGGCCGGCCACCGCCACCACCACCTCCATTGAGGTGGTGGCTATCGTTGGGCGGCGCCACGGCCGCCGGAGGGGCCATTTCCGGTGAACCTGACACTTCATTTTTCTCGGAAAAACTAGGGGAAATCTCCACCCGATCGGGCTCAATTCAGCCCGATACTTATCCCTAAAGATTCCTAAGATCTATCCATAAAAGGAGTAGAGGAGGACCTTTATGGAGGGCAGGAGTCGGGCCGATCATCGAGTTTCCATGGAAGGTGGTGGCACCGTCAGGTGTTCTGCAACAACACTATCAACTTGCTCGGCTCCTTTAGGTAAGGTGTGGAAAAGATTTCCCTAGGCCCAGGGATGCTTTTAGGTTGATCATTTGGGGAAGGGGAAGGTCCTAGCACTGATGGCCATCATGGCCATTAAAGGCTTATTTCGGCCATGGGTTGGGGGGTGAACCTGGGCTCAACCAGGCTGGAAACTCCTCCTTTTCCCTTGGAGAGTTGAATCCAACAATAAAGGGTGGCCCCTGGCTTCCCTATGCAATGGATGGCTTTCTCCCTCATTCTCCCTCTCTCCTCCATTAAAGAGAAATGTAGATTTATCTCTCCTGATCATCAAGGATAAGTTTGATGATTAATTTAGCCTAATGTCAGCCCATTAGCTCATAATATTTAATAAAATAAAGTTAGCCCAAGTGGATAGGGCTTGAGCTTGAGTTAGCCCATTTGAGCTAATTTGACTTAACACTAGAGTGGAGTTGACCTTAGTCACTTTGACCTTTTAGGTTGCCCCCAATGGGTCCTTGGTGACCCATTGGCCTCCCCTAAGGTCTAGGTAGGGTTGTCTTGGCACCTTGGAGGTCACTTGCCCCTTAATTAGGCCACTTTGACCACTTTAGGACTAGGGTTTACTTATGTCAACTTAGCCTCTTGGGTTGACCCCATTGGGTCCTTGGTGACCCATTGAACTCACTTTAGTGTTGGGAGGGCATGTGTGGGGTCCACTTAGCTAAGGGAAGGTCAATTGACCCTAAGTAAGTCAGTTTGACCCATTTAGGGTTAAGGTGGACTTAGGTCAACTTGACTACTTTGATTGCCCCCCAATGGGTCCCTAGTGACCCTATGGACCACCCAAGGGGTTAGGGGTGTTGTGGTGGGGTCATGGAGTCAAGTTGAAGCCCAAAGATCAAACCCTAGGTCTGGTGGTGAGGCTGTGCTATAGGCAGTCCAATGTGATCTTCACCTTGGCCTTTGTTCACTTGGTCCTTTGAGCTTCTTATGGTTTTGTCATGACTTAGTCATGACAAAACCACCCTAAGGGGTCTAGTTAGAAATAGCATGTTACACATTTGCCCTTGCTCTGGTGAAGGTCTTTAAAGATGGAATTTTGGAGAGGAGTCTTGTAACTCTCCAATGCCATTAAATTCAATTAATGGCCATTAACTCCACCCCTTTAGTTTCAACCAAATTAAGGGGGGCTGAACCAAATTAATGGTCGGCCACCTACAGAAACTCCTCCTCTCCCTCAGAGGAATAAAAGCCCCATAAAAGTGAGAGTTATGGAGCCTCCATGGCTAATCCATTTGTCAAACTTCACTCAGCCTTGCTCAAGGCTTTTCGTCGAGCTATGATCGACAATTTCGTCGAGCTCTG
This sequence comes from Platanthera zijinensis, assembly GCA_039513925.1. Lineage (NCBI taxonomy): Eukaryota > Viridiplantae > Streptophyta > Magnoliopsida > Asparagales > Orchidaceae > Platanthera > Platanthera zijinensis. The sequence goes on from CM077094.1 coordinate 105,005,197, forward strand.
CTCGAGTATTTTGTCGAGCTCTTCTTGACGATTTCGACGAGCTTTGCTTGATGATTTCGACGAGCTCAACTCTATGATTTCCTCTCTTAGTCTAACGACCTACTGTGATGCCGATATTTCGTCGAGCTCTGCTCGACATTTCGTCAAACTCTGCTCGACGATTTCTGTCCAGCTCAGGTCAACTCTTAACATGTACTTTTGTCATGACAACGTCATGACAAAACCATCCTAGGGGTCTAGAAGTCTGAGGGATGTTACAAATCCCAAAACATAAAAATAAAAATTTCGTACTCGAAATTCAGGTTAGGTCTACGGGGTTTCAAGTATGAGAAATAAAATGTAACATCCCGAGAGGTTAACGGGAATACTTGACGTTAAAAGTTCCAGGTACCTTTATTGCTTCAAGTCATATAGCTCCCACGTGTGTTCCTATTGTCCATGATTCCTCCACAAGACCTTGACCAGCAGAACCTTCTTGCATCGCAAGACCCGCATCCCTGTATCGTCTATCCGGATCAGCTCTAAGTGCACCGATTGATCAGAATCTATAGGCACATCTGTAGTCATAATCTGCTGCTCCGGCCGAAGTAGAGCTCTCCTGAGGGAGGAGACGTGGAAAACGTCGTGCAAACCCGCTAGCTCTGGCGGCAGCTCCAGTCTGTACGTCAAGGGACCGATCCGCTCCAGGATCCTGTACGGCCCCATGTATTTCGAACTGAGCTTCTTACGACCACGCACCCGCGAGTCTCCGTACATCGGTCGTATCTTCATAAATACCCGGTCTCCTACCTGAAACTCTACCTGACGATGTCGAGCATCATAATACTTAGTCTGTCTACTCTGGGCCTCCAACATCCTGTCTCAAATCAACCGCACCTGAGCATCTGTATCCTTGATGAATTTCGAGCCAAGTGCCTTTGGTTCCTCATCTTCGATCCAAGACAAAGGAGTCATTCATCTCCGCCCGTATAAATCCTCATAAGGGCCAAACTGATGCTGGAATAGTGGTTGTTGTTGTACAAGAATTCGATCAACGATAGCTGCCTCTCCCATGGCTCTCTGCAGTCTAGTATGCAAAGACGCAACAAATCCTCCAGTGTCCTATTGGTGCGCTCTGTCTGTCCATCCGTCTTAGGGTGGAAGGCAGTAATAAATGTCAACTGGGTCCCCAAATAAGCCTGTATCGGCCTCCATTCCTTAGACGTAAATTGTCCATCGCAATCAGACACTATCGTCCTCGGCACTCAATAGTATCAGACGAACTGCTCCACAAACCTCCGCACCAAGTCACCCACAAGAGCATCCTTACTGATCAGTAGAAATCTATCCACATTCGTCGGTCGATCGACAATCACACATATCGAGTCGTTCCCCGCATGTGACCGAGGAAGACCATGTATGAAATCCATGGCGATATCGTCGAACTTCCACTCCGGCACCGGAAGTGGCTGCAACAATCTAGCCGGACTCTTACACTCAGCCTTCACTAACTGACAAACCTTGTAATGGGTCACGAAATACATAATGTCCCTCTTCATTCCCGACCAATACATCGTCGTCTTTAGGTCGGCCGTCATCTTGGTGATGCCCGGGTGGACCGAGTACCCGCTGTAGTGAGCCTCGGTCATAATGTCCTCCCGAATCCTGCCCCCATCCGGTATGTACACCCATCCTCTAAAGCATATCAACTCATCTCTCTTAGTATACTCCCCGGCTGTGCCTGCCTCCAAGGTCCTGAATATTGGATCCAGCTTGTCATCCCTTCTCTGCTCAGCCGTGATACGATCTCGAATATCATCGGTAGTGCACATCGCGGCCATATACTCCTCATAAAGCTCTGAGTCGTCCGAGGACACCAAAGTAATATGCATATCCTCCATCATCTGTACCAGTTCCATAGCCATCAATTGGGGCTCTGCTCCCAAAGTGGTAGCTCTCCGGCTAAGTGCGTCTGGCACCAAATTCACCTTCCCCGGGTGATAGTGTATCGTGTACTCATAATCAGATAAGAACTCCACTCATCGTCTCAAATGAATATTCAACTCCTTCTGCGTATCGACATATTTCAGATTCTTGTGATCTGAAAATATTTCGCAGTGCACCCCATAAAGGTAATGCCGCCAAATCTTCAGAGCGAACACCACTGCTCCCATCTTTAAGTCACGCACAGGGTAGTTCTGCTCGTGCTTCTTTGGCTGGAGAAAGGCGTATGCTATCACATGTCCATGTTGTATCAGTACAGTGCCCATCCCCTGAAATAATACATCAGTGTACACCATGAAACCCTCATCCCAGATGGAAGAGCGAGGATAGGGGCCGACGAAAGCCGACCCTTCAACTCCTGGAAGGCCGCCTCACACTGCTGCATCCAAATGAACGGAGAGTCCTTCTTCGTCAAAGAAGTGAGTGGGAGGGCTATCTGAGAGAATCCCTGCACAAACTTCCGGTAGTACCCGACCAATCCCAGGAAACTTTGGACATCCGTGGCCGTATTCAACTGAGGCCAGTCTCGCATTGCCTGAATCTTCGCGGGATCCACCGTTAATCCTGTTCCACTGATAATGTGGCCTAAAAAGGTTACCTCCGTCAGCCAAAACTGGCATTTGCTGAACTTGGCATACAATTAATGCTCCCTGAGCTTCTCCAGGGTCAAGGCCAGATGTTGTGCGTGCTCCTCCTCCGTCCTCGAATAAATAAGGATGTCATCTATGAACACAATGACAAACCTATCGAGGTATAGCTCAAACAACCGGTTCATCAAGCTTATGAATGCCAATGGCGCATTTGTGAGCCCAAAGGGCATCATGAAAAACTCGTACAAGCCATATCTGCTGCTAAATGCCGTCTTCGGGATATCTTCCTCCTAAATCCGTAGCTGATAGTATCCCGTCCTTAGATCTAGCTTCGAGAACTAATGTGATCCCTCTAGCAGATCAAATAACTCGTCGATACTTGGCAGTTGATATGTGTTCCGGACTGTCAACCAGTTTAGTGCATGATAATCGATACACAACCTGAGGGTCTCATCCTTCTTCTTTATGAATAAGACCAGAGCTCCCCAAGGCGAGGAACTTTGCCTAACAAATACAGCCTCCACCAGCTCCATCACCTGACTACTGAACTCCACCATCTCGTTTGGAGCCATCTGATAGGGAGCCCTAGACACCGTCTTAGCTCCCGACACCAACTGGATCTGGAAAACCTTCTCTCGATGTAGAGGCAATCCTAGTAGCTTCTCTGGGAACACATCCGCAAAGTCCCGCACCACCGATATATTGGCAACCACCGTCTTGACCTCGACCATCTCGAAGAACACATGATAGACCTCATCTCCCTACATGTTGGCCTTGATGGCCTGAATAGAAGATAACATCCTACGGGAGATGGGAGTAATACCTTCGAAGGTCGCGAAGGTGCCGTAATAACTCAGTACAACCTTCTTTGTCAGGCAATCTATCTAGGCGTGGTTCCAAGTAAGCCATGTCATGCTCAGAACCAAGTCGAAGTTCGACATCCTCAAGACCGTAGCTGGGGCCTCGAGCGTCAGTCCATCAATAGTCACCCTTAGGAGGCACTTAACAGTAGTTAAGACCTCCGTACCGTTGGTGAGACGCACCCTCTTGGCGACTCCCGAATATTGTCTGACTCCTTCCAATTCCTTTACGAACTCCAGTGAGACGAAATTGTGCGATGCCCCCGTATCCACCAAGGTGTGGGCAGGTTTTCCGCACACCATGACTATTCCTATTTATTTAGATGTGGTTAGGTAACTGAACCTATAGTTTTATTTCCTAGTACGCTACTGTTGTTTGTTATTTCAAATATTCCAAAAGTAAATAACAACATAAAATTAACAACATACCTGCAATCACCATGCCCGGGTCCCGAGGAGGAGCCAAGTCTAGAGCATACACCTGCTCCCTCTTTTGCCTCCGATCTCCACCCTGGAAACCACATCCTCTTCCACAGCCTCGGCCTACAAATTGTTGAGCGGGTGGGGCAGCCTGTGGTACCGGTAGGGGTGCCCCTCTCATGGGGCAGTTTCTTCGAATGTGCCCTACCTGATGACAGTTGTAGCATTCGGGTCGGGGAAGTGCCACACCCCCGGGCCTCTGTATCTCCCGCATTTGAAGAGGTTGAGGGGCCAATATCGATGGATCCCTCGGCTCCTATCTTTCCTCTTAGCGGGGTTGGTCCTCTACCCTTCTCTCATCAGCAAAGAGGCCCTCCGATGATCATTCCTACCTCCCTGACCCTGATCCTCAGTTGGCCTCTTCCGGCCACGAGTCATTTTCCAATCAGCCTCTAACCTCTTTGCCATCTCCAAAATCCGAGGTATAGGCCCGCCTGATACAAATAGAAGAGCCTATCTTAGGTCCTCTCGAAGGCCCTTATAGAACCTCTTAGTATACCCCACTTCGTCCAGCTGATAGGAGTCCGTAAACTGGGCTAAGTGATTGAACTTACGGTGGTACTCCACCACCGTCTTGTTGCACTGCCTCAGCTGTAGGAACCTGTCTTCCAGCTCATCTCTTGCAGACTGTGGGACGAAGTGCTCAGATAGTGTGGCCCTGAACTCCTCCCAAGTAACGTCAACAACCTCCCGCTCTACAAATGTTGTATCCAGAAGTGTCTTCCACCATCTCTTGGCATGAGACTCCAAGCATGAGACCACCAGAGGTACCCTTTCCTCCCACGAGCACCATATCCTGGTCAGCATCTCAAACATAATATCGAGCCACTCGTCCGTCCGTACGATCGACTCCGTTCTAATGTAAGATGGGGGAGAGAGTACCTAGAACATGCTCAACCAGTTGGCTCCGGGTTCGGCTGCGGAGCCGGATCCTGCCTGGCCCTGAAGACCTCTAGAATGGCTGTCAGATTCTGCCCCATCTCTAACTATAGAAATGGAGTAGGAGCCGGGGGAGGTGGTGCAACATTCGGAGTTTGCTGAGCTCCGCCCTGCAGTGTAGAATGTGTCGGGGACTGCATAACAAAGGACAATTGTAAGAAATCTGACCTAAACCTAGTTAAGAGTGGACAATTACATGTGAGGGTGACCCAGGGTTAGTCCCCCATATGGGAACACCATGCTTCCGCTGCTTAGTTTGTCCCCAAACTAAACTCGAGCGAGGGTGACCCAGGGTTAGTGGACTTTTACTCTTTTCGATCAAGGTTTTCTCTGATATCAGTTTGTAAGACCCCATTTTTTTTAAACCACCGGGGTCTTATGCCCAGAACCGCCGCATTGGGTTGACACCAACACGTCCGAGAAGGTCGTCACTACAAAACGCTGATCCTGCCGTCCATACTGATCGTAGAATAGAAGAGTAAAAGTATAAAAGTACACGAGTAAAATGAAACTCAAACTAGTCCACCAGAATCACATATTTGTAAATAATTCTCCATAAAGGGAGAGTCCACAGAAATGATAAGAAAAGTACTAAAGAGGGCTCCTGCCCGATACATCAAAATTCTCATTACAAATCAATCAATCGTGGAAGAAAATCTATAATATCTACTAATGATCGGGACTCGCTGTCCCTGCTACCTAAACTACAGTGTTAGACTATCCCGTCTCCAAGCACAACGACCTTTGGGGCGACATCTCCTAGTTCGGCTCCACGATCTCCTAAAATGATTTGGTCAACAAATGTTAGTCTAAAAGATTAAGTCCTATCATCCCCCACCCCTCCCCCATATCTCCTAGGCACCGAGCAGTGAGAAGAAAAGGGAAGGTAATGAAGGTGGAGAGTAACAAGGGTAAGTAGGTAGCGGCAGAACTAGTCTATCATGAGTTCATAAACAAAGCAAGTATATATAAGTAGTAGTAGGTAAGCAACATAAGTATACACAAGAACAAGTGAGCAAGTAAAGTATGAGAAGGTAACTAAGTAAGTAACCATGACCTATAGGAGTCCCCATACAAACTTATAGACCAAGGGGTCGTTTTGCAAGGCCTATTGTATAAAGTGTCTCATTCCACTTTATACAATAGGTGTCAGGGGTTATATGCAATGATGATGCTATGACATTCAAGTATGTTATGATGTGAATCATGCAAGTGCAACACATACACTCAACTTTGTGCACATAGACCTTTAGTTCCCCCTTTTTGGAGCCTAACCTCTAAGGATACCTCCGTAGTGGCAAACGAAAGCGCTGGGTTGGGCCTCGCCCATCTCTAAATCGTTATCAATACTACCAGTCAGACCTATCATATGCCTTAACGCTGGTGCACTAAGTGGAGCTCCTGCGTACTCTTACCGACTGTGCACCAGACTTTATTTGGCCAAGTGCTAAACCACACCTGCCGAGTCAACGTATTGGTGTCGGTGTGATGAATCTCCAATACCGAAGACCCACCACCTTATTTATTATGTGCATGCAACTTTTATATACTTTTCCACCGAGGCAAAGCTCCCCGGACTATCCCGTCCATCACAAATATCTACCAAGAAATCGATTGGCCGGGCTAACCTGTCCATCACAAAAACCACCGAGCCTACCACTCGTGAGACCCAACCTAACTCACACAACAACGGGGAGTGTCAGTGTAAGTGAAATTCTAGTATTACTTGTTACTCTTAAATATTGATTATTCTTACAGTTTAGGTTAGCCCAAGACTGCCCTAGGTATTCCCGGTGAAGGTCTCTCACAGGGCACTAGGAACTATGATGGTAGCTGAAACCCATCGTTCCCTTTCGCAAGGTACTTAATATTATTAGTTACTACCCAATTCCCGATCCCTTTTAATATTATACAGGATCTAACCCTAGTATATTTTGACTCTCTCTTTCTCCACAGGAAAGACGATCTTTCGTCGATCTCGAGTACCTCTTAACACTAGTCAACCCAACACTCTCCTCATCATGAATCTTAATGAAGATCACTTTTTCATCTTACCAAACCAGCATACATTACTCCCCACTTCCTACGAGCATCCTCCATTTTATCATAATTTCTGTAGTTTTACTAAATACAGACCATTCTAAGCTCTATGATGTACATGACAGGAGGTACTTTAAATTTTCATCCAAATTACCTAATATAATTATTGTGGGTCTATTGTGACACATTTAGCCTAAATCCGGAAACTTATACTTTTCTTAGATAATTTGGCATTTATTAAATTTTCTCAAAAGTTAGGCCATGGGTAATTTTAAACATGAATTATAAGATTTCCTTAAGCTATAGCCACCCAAAAATTATGAACAATGTATGTTAGCAAAATATCAGTGAATTCCAAATTTCATAGATTCTCATAAAGGTAATAACCTCTAAATAATTAATTCAAGTTAATTAAAAAAATTTTAAATAATGAAGGGAGTACGATAAATCACCGTCCAAAAATTATGTAAAATTCACCAGAGCCTTATAATGTTCATAAAACACTACTGGCTAAGTTTCATTCAATTCCATGGTTAGTGAGCCATGTATAAAAATACTGCAACCAATTCCATTCAAGTGCACTTTGTGAAGCAACTTTATTATAAACCTATCAAAATAATATGTAACAAATTTTCTAGGATTTATTTTGCCCTAAAAGATTCTTTGGCTAAGTAACACAATTTTCCAGCAAAATATAATATTTATTATCTATTTTACTTTACACATGAAGTACTAAGAGAAAATGCCCAAATGATCCAAATAATTTACTAGTGCCTCTAAATGATATTTAATTAATCTTGCTAGAGTTTCATAACATTCTAAGTTAATATAACCATGGCTAATTAAAAATAATCAAAAAGGGCAAGGTGGAGATTACACCTACAAGTATGAGCTACTATTTTCTAAACATCCTATAATAAATCTCGGAGGTCAATAGCACTATAAAGTCACTTCTACCAAAATTTCATAAGGATCCAAGGTCATAAGACCCCGTATTTATTCCTTAAGGTGTATAGACCTAAATACTTTCCAAGTGATTTAAGTGGGGTGCATGTGTACAAATACTACCAAATTCCTTCCTAGGGCATTTAACCACCCTAAGATCACATGGACAAAACACCAAGTCCATACAAGGACATATCACCACATGTCCTTCACAAACCCCCAAAGTTCAACCTTAGGTTTTGAACTAGGGTCCTAGGGAAAATCCATCCTAAAACCACCCCAAATTCCATGTGAGGGTGTTTAAACTAACCATGGGGCTTTGGCCAATGTCTCAACCCCTTTGGGTGAGAATTGGCCCCTCCATGCCCCAAGCTCACTCTGGCCCTCATTAACCTTAAGGGGCCACACTTTGGTCTCACCAACACCTATTCAAATCTAACCCAATTGGGCTGAGATTTTTATCATAGTCATGCCATGACCCTAAGGACAGACACCAAAATTTTGGTGGGTTTAGAGGTCATTAGACACTTTGAATAATCTATACATGGATTATTAAATTTTTACAAAAACTTTAGGGAAATGTTTTCCTGAAATTCCCATTTTTGGATATGTTCTAGGTATAGGCAATAATGACCCCCAACCAAAATCTCAAGTCATTTGGATGGCTGGATTGATAGGGGCACTCAAAACAATCTCTTAACAAGCCTATATGTAACACCCATATCCGTCGCATAGCATATAGCAGTAGGTCCGGCCGGGGCCCGACGCCATATACCACGGACAAACCAGTGGGTTCCTCAATGAGACCATTTAACCAATACACACGTCCTACACAGAGCATCTAGCAGAAGAAATTTATTAAGTTGCATAAGTGAGAACTCAGCCAACAAGTATGAATGTCCACTAACAAACAACACAGAAATGAAATACAAGGTACCAAAGAATACTGGCCTTATGTCCTTATAATAGTTAATCAATATTTAAACAGTGTCGTACAAACTTCGGCTCACAGGCTGGCTACACATGATTTAAACAAAGTAAATAAGCAAGGCCTTATTGGGCCGGCTCAGCAACTTGGGCTTTGGCCCTCTATTTGCCGCTCGGCTCCGCAGCACCTGCAAGCACAAATCACCGCAACGGCGGCAAATAAGAATAACGGTCAGCTAAAGCTGACCAAATTATAACGAATCCGCCCCCAAGCTCGGGGCGTCAAAACTTCTTCCCTGCACATGTATTAGCATTAAAAAAACAAGATTGCGAAAGTACAATTTAAGCACACTTCACCACAAGTGTTGGCACGCACAGTCGCACACCCCGTGCTCTCAGGGCACTTGCACGGTGAACTCGGTCCACCACCGCCCCAAGGACAACAATCTTGTGAGCATTAAAGTCTTCATGGCTTAAGTCGAAGACCCTCCCTCTATGTCATCGGCAGGACACTAAACCGAACCGCATAGAGCAGGTACAGTTTCACTCAACTCGCTGCTCGCACCGCCACGATACTAAAAATCATCGACGCGAGCTAAGTTTCCCCGTAACCCAAAAATCGATCAAACAACGTACATAACCCGATTATGTACAATGATGGCTCTCGGGTCACCAACAATGGCAGAATCACGCTTCTGCCCAGATTTCAAGGTGTGCCTTGGGGTTAATCCCCAAGGATCCCTGCTACAATCTACCACGTAGAAACCCGAAAATAACAAAAGGGCACGGAGTCTTCTCCGGCTAACAATGCATAGTTAAACATCATCGATCCAGACCAACTTGTTCGGGTAGACTTCACACACCATGCCCATGTCCGTTTCAATTTCGTACTCTACATGCAAACAAGGGGGACTTTACATATCTACCCCAAGGAATACCGCAAACTCGCCGCACACCTGCGGGAGAGGGTTTTCCCATACAAAAGAAGAAGAGATTCACATGTTCAAGATGAGAATTGTTACCCTAGCATTTCTCTTCGGCGTCATGGAAAATTACGTGGATTAAAATCACCGCAACTATCTTGCCTCCGCGGATCAGGGTTCGGTTTGCGGTTTGGCGCTCCGAATCTCCTTCGGCGGGCGGATCTTCCTCTTCTTCCAAACTCCTTGCTCCCCTTCTCTCTAGGTTTTAGAAAGAGAATGGCTAAGTGAAAGTGAAGGTTTAAACCCCCAATCCCAGCCTTAACCCTAGCATGGAGAGCCCTTGGTCATTAGATCCAAAAATAAGGAAACGAACGGTTGCGATTCAACCCAAAATTAAACTTCCTGGGCCGAACACGGCTTGCGACACGCCCGTGTCCAAGGCCGTGTACCTCAATCGACACCAAAACAGTCGCGTCCCGAAAAGAACACGGGCATTCGACACGCCCATGTCAGCCTTGACACGCCCGTGTCATACAGTACACGCCCATGTAGCTGGGCGTGTTCCTCCATCGACACAGGTCTAAAATGACCAGTGCACGACACGGCCATGTGACACGCCCGTGTCACATGCCATGTGATAGACACGCCCGTGTCCCAGGCCGTGTAGCTGCCTTAACACAACTCTCCAAACGACCCGAGCAAGACATTGGCATTCGACACGGCCGTGTCGAATTTTACACGCCTGTGTCAGACCCAAACACGCCTGGTCTCAGGCCGTGCGTCCTCACTCAATGATCGTTGAGTAAGAGGCTTTGAGTGACTGACACGCCCTAGGACACGCCCGTGTCCCAAGCCGTGTTCACCCCCGACGACCGTTGACTATAATTTCGCCGACCACGCGACCAGCGCCGAACCCGAGCACGACACGCCCTGGGACACGCCCGTGTCCCATGCCGTGTCACCTCTACCAAATCCCAGATTTGGCTCAAAACACCACCCATCACTCTTTTGAGTTTCGGGGCGTTATAACTCTCTCCCTTTTAAAATAATTTCGTCCACGAAATTACCAAAGGAAAAGAAAGCAGAAAACCAAAAGCAGTACCTGAGTGAAATAACTCTTGGTACTCCTCAATCATGGTCTGCTCCCGTTCCGAAGAGAGCTCCTCACGACCGCAATTGTCCCAACGGACCTTGACCATTCTGATCTCCTTGTTACGTAGTCGCTTGACTTCAGAATTCTCAATCCAAACGGGATTGACCCTAGTTGTCAACCCTTCGTCCACTAGTACTTGATCAACTGCGATCACCTGCGAAGGCTCTAGCACTGCCTTCCGCAACACTGAAATGTGGAATATGTCGTGTAGACCACTTAACTCCACCGATAGCTTTATACGGTAAGCCGCTTCACTGATCCACTCCAGAACCTCAAATGGTCCAAGGTATCTTGGGCTCAGCTTCTTCAAGCGTCGTACCCGTGAAACACCCTTGAATAGCTTTAACTTCAAATACACCCAATCGCCAACCACGAACTCCACGTTCTGGTGCTTGGCATTGTAGTATTTAGATTGTCTATCTTGAGCGATCAGCAAATGCTCCCGAATGGTTCGCACCAATGAAGTTGCATTTTCCACCTCTTGCTTTTTGTACAACCTTGCCTCACCCGTTTCTAGCCACGACAATGGCATGCGACACTTTCTATCATAAAAGGCATCGAAGGGCGCCATTTGTATGCTCCCTTGGTAGCTATTGTTGTACGCAAACTCCAACAAATACAAATGGTCTTCCCACTGCTTTCCAAAGTCCAGAACGCGCATGCGAAGCATATCCTCCATAGTCCTATTAACTCTCTCGGTCTGCCCATCCGTCTACGGATGAAAGGCTGTGCTGAACTTCAACTTAGTTCCCAGCATTTGCTGCACCAACCTCCAGTCATTGGACGTAAAAAGCCCATCTCTATTGCTCACAATGATGCGGGGTACACCATGCAGTCTAACAATGTTATCCACATATAGCTTCGCCAGTTTCTCCACTGAATCATCCTTCCTATGCGGAATGAAGTCCGACACTTTTGTTAACCGATCTACGATCATCCAGATGGGTCGTTTCCCTTCTGCGACCTTGGCAAGCCATGCACAAAGTACATCAAAATGTCGTCAAACTTCCACTCCGGAATAGGCAAAGATTTCAAGAAACCCCCTGGCTTTTGGCACTATGCCTTCACTAAGGGGCAAGTCTAGCACTTAGCCACATATAGTGCCACATCCTTCTTGAGTCCTGGCCACCAGAATAACTTCTTCAGATCTCGGTACATCATCGTGCTCCCTGGGTGAATTGAGTACTTGGTATGATGAGCCTCGTACATCAACTCCACCCGTAAATTACCCATGATTGGGACGCACAAACGACTGTCCTTCCTTAGCAGTCCATCTTCAACTGTAAATTGGGAATTTGGCCCATCCGAAGCTGCATCCATGATTCCCTTCATGCTGTTATACAAATCCATAGCCTGCAAAATCCGACCAGCCAGATCATACTAAACTTCCGTCCAGTTCAATAACGCTTCGGCGCTAGTCTGCTTGTCAACACAACAGATGTTTAACGCCTCCAACTCCTGAATTAACCTCTCATCATGAACCGACAACCAGTTGGCTTGGGCGGGAGCCCTGCGAATCAACGCATCCGCAACTACATTGCCTTTCTCGGGCACTTAAAGAATTTTGAACGTATAGTCCCCCATGAACTCCATCCATATCCGCTGCCTCATGTTCAGATCCTTCTGATCCAACAGGTATTTCAGGCTCTTGTGGTAAGTATAAACATCGACCTTTACGTCGTACTAGTAGTTCCTCCACAGCTTTAGCGCAAAAATCACAGTTGCTAACTCCAAGTCATGGACCAGATAATTTATTTTGTGCACTTTCAGCTGACGCGAGCCATATGCTATAACACTTCCATGCTGCTGCAGCACGCAACCCAAACCATAGCCTGAGGCATCGCTGTAAATCTCAAAACCTTCGGTCCCACTCGGTGACCTTAGCACTTGCGATGCGTTCAACCGACTCTTCAACTCTTCGAACGCTTGCGCGCACTCCTGCGTCCATACAAACTTCTGATCTTTCCTCGTCAAAGTCGTGAGGGGGTAACTCTATCCGCGAGAAGTTCTCTACGAAGCGCCTGTAGTAGCCGGCCAGCCCCAGAAAACTCTGGTCTTTCGCTCCTAAACGCAACACAGGCCACTCGCGTATCATAACTATCTTCGATGGATCCACTACAACACCCACTCTACTAACTTTATGACCGAGGGACGCTACCTAGGATAACCCAGCGTTTCCAACACCAAAAGTAGATGCTTGAAGTGATTCTCTTGCTCTGCGAGTACACAAATACGTCGTCGATGAAGACCACCACAAAATTTTCTAGGTACTCCCTGAACGATCGGTTCATCAAATCCATGAACACTGACGGCGCATTAGTCAGCCCGAACAGCATGACCGTAAACTCGAAATGTACATACCTTGCGTCGAACGCTGTCTTTTGGACATTTCTTTCCCTTATCATCAGCTGATAGTAACCGGACTTAAGATCCAATTTTAAGTATACCGATGAACCGACCAACTGATCAAAAGATCATCAATCCTTGGGATCGCGTATTTTCTCTTTTCCGTTAACTTGTTCAGTTCTCTGTAGTAGATACACAGCCGCAAACTTACATACTTCTTCTTAACAAAGAGGACCGGTGCGCTCCAAGGCGATAAACTTGGATGCACATAGCCTTGCTCCATCAACTCTTCCAGTCGAGCCTTTAGCTCCGCAACCTCCTTAGGCGTTAACCGATATGGAGAGCGTGGTACAGGTTTGGCACCTGCCACTAGCTCAATCGTTAAGTCAATCACTCGTTACAGTGGGGCTCCTGGGAGACCATAAGGGAAACACATCAGGATATTCGGATACACTCGAGATACAATCCAATGTAGGCTTAGGCTTCGAAGCCTCCCATGGTGGCAGTAATGACGCTTGCAAGTCAAACTCCTGACTCCCAAACCATAACCTTGTGACACAGACTCTCTCTCCGCACGCATCGAATGACCACTGAGCAATAGCACATCCAAATTGTACTTTACTATCGAAGGATATACTCTGATGCGCAATACAAATCCTTCGGACAAAAGAAGTGCGAAGTCCCCGTATTGAAACTATGCCCTCGCCGGATTACCAAAAAAACAAAAACAAAGCCTAGAACTTCCAGTCCTAAGCTAACGCGCATAAGGTAATAGGTATAAGAAGCTAAATTGCTACCAATTAAACCATACCTGACATCCCGACGGTCGGCCACAAGACCTCCTGCTGGCCAAGGATGTCCACTCTCGGTTGGGTCGGAGTAAACAGTTATACGGTGGGCTCCACCGCCTTGCCCTTCTCCTCAAATGTTGCCCCCGGCTTCTTCTCGGACATTGGACGTCCGCTCCAACAATCCCGAGCATAATGTCTCGGTTTGCCACAATTAAAGCATGCACCCGGTGCATGACCTGTAGTCTCCCTCAAAGCACTAGATGAAGGGGCTGGACCCGAAGTCCTAGCCTTTTTATCCCACCTTTGGAAACCAGACTTTGAATTCGGCACCTTGAACTCTGACTTCTGAGCACCAGAGTCTTCAACTTCTCCTGTCGTAGATTTCATTATCTTCTGAGCACCACCCCCCCCCCCCCCCCCCCCGACAATCTCGGGCAAAGTGCCCTTTCTTGCCACAAGAATGGCAATTGTAAGTAGCCTGGCTAGTAGATGGTCTAGCTTATTTTCTCAGCGTTCTGCGGTAGGCAATCCATATAGGATCTGCAGGGTTTGGTACCCAATTCATTGGTATTTGATTAGTTTTCCTCAACTATACTTCCAAAGTTCTGGCCGACTCCACAAAAGCTCAGAATCCCAATAGCTTTGGTCCTAGCAGTAGGATATGCAACTCGCTGCGTAGTTTATTATAAAATCTATCGACTATGGACTGCTCGCTTTCCCACTCAAAGCCTGGGTAACGCCTTATCATAAGAAACATCTGCAAATATTCGTCAACTGAGTGCGCTCCCTGCAACACAATCATTTTCAACTGCTGCCCTAATGGGCCTCTAAATGCCATTTGCTCCATCACACCGCCCGGTGTTGGGGCCATCTCAGGGACAGAGGGTTGCACATTTCTTCCATATTGTGCATTGGTCACAGCGAACACCGCTTAACCTACCCTTCTTATGGTTTCAATAGAAGTAGGGGTCTCAGGCACGTCGTTGGGTGCAGTACTTTTCTCAAAAAGTATGCTTTCAGACTGCCACGCGCCACTCTCGGACACCTATAGTCATACGAAACACCAATAAGTGACCGAACAAAATTACAAAAAGCAATTATAGGAACACGCAGGTTCCTCAAACATGTGTATTTTCATTCCTAAGGTTACATTCATGAGTTCTTTTCATGTTATAACGATGACGCACACACTTATGCTCACCACCCCCTTAAAGTGAATTCGTCCACGAATTCATTTAAGTCTCATCGAAACCGGTAGTCTGATACCAAATTGTAACACCCCTATCTGTCGCATAGCATATAGCAGTAGGTCCGGCTGGGGCCCGACGCCATATACCACGGACAGACCGGTGGGTTACTCAATGAGACCATTCAACCAATACACACACCCTACATAGAGCATCTAGCGGAAGCAATTTATTAAGTTGCACAAGTGAGAACCCAGCCAACAAGCATGAATGTCCACTAACAAATCACACATGAATGAAATACAAGGTACCAAAGAATACTGGCCTTATGGACTTACAATAGTTCACCAATATTTAAACAGTGTCTTACAAACTTCGGTTCGCAGGCCGACAACACATGATTTAAACAAAGAAAACAAACAAGGCCATCGAGGGTCGGCTCAACAACTTAGGCTTTGGTACGCTATTTGTCACTCGGCTCCGCAGCACCTGCAAGCACAAATAATCGCAACGATGGCAAACAAGAATAACGGTCAGCTAAAGCTGACCAAATTATAAAAATTCCGCCCCCAAGCTCGGGGCGGCAAAGCTTCTTCCCTGCACATGTATTAGCATAAACAAACAGGATTGCAAAAGTACAATTTAAGCACATTTCACCACAGGTGTAGGCACGCATGGCCACACACCCGTGCTCTCAGGGCACTTACACGGTGAACTCGGTCCACCACCGCCCAAAGGATGGAAATCTCGTGAGCATTAAAGTCTTCATGGCTTAAGCCGAAGACCTCCCTCTATGTTATTGGTAGGACACTAAACCGAACCGCATAGAACAGGTACGGTTTAACTCAACTCGTTGCTCATACCGCCACGACACTAAAAATCATCGGCGCGAGCTAAGTTTCCCCGTAACCCATAAATCAATCAAACAACGTACATAACTCGGTTATGTACAATGATGGCTCCCGGGCCACCAACAATGGCAGAATCACGCTTCTGCCCAGATTTTCGGGTGTGCCTTGGGGTTAATCCCCAAGGATCTCTGCTGTAATCTACCACGTAGAAACCCGAAAATAACAAAAGGGACGAGAGTCTTCTCTGGCTAATAATGCATAGTAAAATATCACCGATCCAGACAAACTTGTCCGGGTAGGCTTCACACACCATGCCTATGTCCGTTTCGATTTCGGACTCTACATACAAACAAGGGGGACTTTACATATCTACCCTAAGGAATACCGCAAACTCGCCGCACACTCACGGGAAAGGGTTTTCCCATGCAAAAGAAGAAGAGCTTCACATGCTCAAGATGAGAATCGTTACCCTAGCATTTCTCTTCGGCGCCATTGAAAACTACGCGGATGAAAAGCACCGCAATGATCTTGCCTCCGCAGATCTGGGCTCGGTTTGCGGTTTGGCGCTCCGAATCTCCTCCGGCGGGCGGATCTTCCTCTTCCTCCAAACTCCTTGCTCTCCCTTCTCTCTAGGTTTTTGAAAGAGAATGGATAAGTGAAAGTGAAGGTTTAAACCCCCAATCCCGGCCTTTACCCTAGTATGGAGAGCCCTGGGTCGTTAGATCCCAAAAAGGAAACGAACGGTTGTGATTCAACCCGAAATTAAACTTCTTGGGCCGAACACGTCTTGCGACACGCCCGTGTCCAAGGCCGTGTGCCTCAATCGACACAAAAACCATCGCATCCCGAAAAGAACACGAGCATTCGACACGCCCATGTCAGGCTTGACACGCCCGTGTCATACAATACACGCCCGTGTAACTGGGCGTGTTCCTCCATCGACACAGGTCTAAAATGACCAGAGTACGACACGGCCATGTGACACACCCGTGTCATATGCCGTGTGCTAAACACGCCCTGGGACACGACCGTGTCCCAGGCCATGTAGCTGCCTTAGCACAACTCGCCAAATGACCCGAGCAAGACACGGGCATTCGACACGCCCGTGTCGAAGTTGACACGCCTGTGTCGGACCCAAACACACTTGGGCTCAGGCCGTGCATCCTCACTCAACGATCGTCGAGTGAAAGGCTTTTAGTGACTGACACGCCCTGCGACATGCCCATGTCCCAGGCCGTATTCACCCCCCCCCCCCCCGACGACCGTTGACTGCAATTTCGTCGACCACTCGACCAGCTCCGAACCCGAGCACGACATGCCCTGGGACACACCCGTGTCCCAGGCCGTGTCACCTCTACAAAATCTCAGATTTGGCTCAAAACACAATCTGTCACTCTTTTGACTTTCGGGGCGTTACACTATGTATAGACCTCACCAAAAAGAGTGTTGTGGTCTGACCTGAACTCCAAATTGGTCCAAACTAATTTTAAATTAAACTAGACACATAGGGCTACAATTATTATATTGGCCTCTCTTTCTCAATAGGACACTAAATATCTTTAATAATTAATTTAAAACAGCCAAAAAATAGTGACAGAAAATGAAATAAGATGAGTTAATAGCACGAATTTTAAAGCATGATCGTGTGACTCATGGATTTCTTCTTCCTCCAGCCTAAGTCTGTGATTAACCCGACCTGTAGCACTTCCAAGTCCATTTGCCGGCCACCTCCCTTGCCAACCATCGCCACCACCACCTCCGATGAGGTGAGGGCTATCGGCCGGAGGTGGTTTGGCCGCCGGAGACGGCGGATTCCGACGAACCCGACACTTTCATTTTCATAGAAAACAAGTGGAAAAATTTCACTAGATCGTGCTCAATTGAGCCCGATTCTCTTATCTAAGGATTCCTAAGATCTAACCCAAGAAGAAGGAGTAGAGGAGGACCTGATTTGCGGCCTGAAGACACGCGCTTTGCCTTCTCACCATTCCGTCCACCGAGCTTCTTGCTCTTTTGCAATTTCTACACCAACCTCAACGTAATTGAAAAGTAATCGGGGGAAACACTTTCCCTTGCTCTGGTGAAGGTCTTTAAAGATGGAATTTGGGAGAGGAGGCTTGTAACTCCCCAATGCCATTAAATTCCATTAATGGTCATTAACTCCACCCCTTCAGTTTCAACAAAATTAAGGAGGCTGAACAAAATTAATGGCCGACCACCTCCAGAAACTCCTCCTCTTCCTCAGAGGAATAAAAGCCCCATAAAAGTGGGAGTTATGGAGCCTCCATGGCTATTCCATTCGTCAAACTCCACTCAGCCTTGCTCAAGGCTTTTTGTCGAGCTCAGCTCGACGATTTCGTCGAGCTCAGCTCGACGATTTCGTCGAGCTCAGCTCGACGATTTCGTCGAGCTCTGCTCGACGATTTCGTCGAGCTCTGCTCGACGATTTCGTCGAGCTCTGCTCGACGATTTCCTTTCTTAGTCTAACGAACTACTGTGATGCTGATATTTCGTCGAGCTCTGCTCAACATTTCGTCGAGCTTTTCTCGACGAATTACGTCCAGCTCAGGTCAGCTCTTAGCATGTACTTTTTGTCATGACCCCATCATGACAAAACCATCCTAGGGGTCTAGAAGTCTGAGGGATGTTACAATACAGGTGAGTGTCGGGCATTGTACACGCTATAGAGGGATCAAAGCGAATTCCAAGCGGAGAAAAGATCTAAGTCCTACGTTTTCGCCAGAAAATCCCAGAGCTCTCTATATAGTATTTGGAGTTGCTTTCTTTCAAATGAAGTGTTGGAGGCTTTTTTATAGTTTTCTGTAGGGACATACTGGTAATTGCGCCCGAACGGATTTTGAGTTGACGAATGACGTCTCTCTGTTTCGGTCACCTGGATCACCAATTTTCATGAAATTACAAAATTGCTCCCCGGGTGGCTAGGACGGCCCGAGCAGGTTGCTTGGTGGCGGTGGTTGTCGACAGTGGCTGGAGGCGGCATAGGGAGCCAAAGGTGGAGGTGGCGGAGGCGTCCGACGGCGGCAGCGACCGCCTCCTCGCACGCTAGAGAGCGTGCACGCCATTTGCACGGGTGCGTGCTTGGCTTTACCGTTCTTCCGGGATGCTTCTGGGTCTTTGGACGAGTGCGGCTTCATGCGCGTACTTGTTTCATGAGTTGTCTTGTCTCCATATATTTAATCCAGAAAATCTCAAGGAAAACCCCATCATTGAAGAATATATTCGACCAAGAGAGTGAATGTTCTTACTCCCCCAAATCTATCATTATTGTTGTCTCTCTCTTAATCAAATAAAATATCGTGTTTGTCATTTTAATAATGTAACCTATGTTTTGTATTATTATGCATTGTATGTGTCAAGTTGGTCTGAGCGTAATTTAGGATATTTGAGTAATTTATTTATCGTGTTTGGCGTGGCTTATCGTGTCTTATTTTTTCAACTGAGGTTGAACAAAAATGTCATTGTCATATCAAAATCTTATACCTCAAACTAGTTTCTTTTTTGTAACATTTGTGATACCAAACATACATTCTATGACAATGACATTTTTGTGCAACCTCACTAGAGCAAATAACCTCCGATAAGCCGTGCCAAACACAGCCTAAGTGTGTCTATGTATATATGAGTGCTCCCCCCCGGGCTTGGCCCGGGAAAAGGCCGGCTAGGCCCGTCCCGGGAAAATCCCAGCTAGGACCTGCCCGGGAAATGCCCGGCTAGGCCTGGCCCGGGGCGAGGCCAGGCTTGGAGGACTTACCGGGCCCCCATTTTAGTGTGTTGCCCGGCTCGGTGCCCGACCCAGGCAGTGCCGGGGTAGCCTGGGCACGACACACGGGCCGACGGACAATCCCACAAATTAGACAGGATTTAATGCCGCCTATATTTAGGCGGGATTAAATACCACCTAATTGGCAGGATTTTCGCCAATTAGGAGGGATAATCCCGCCAATTAGGAGAGATTTTAATACTTCCTAATCAAGGTGGGATTAAAATCCCACCTAATTGGCGGGATTTTCCCTAATTAGGCGGGATAATCCCGTCAATTAGGTGGAATTTTAGTCCCGCCTGGAAATCAGGCCGGCACGGGCCGGCCTGAAGGGTCTTACAGGGCCCTCAATTTGAGAGGAAGCCCGAGCCCGGTCCGGCCCGACTCAAGCTGGGCCCGAGCCGAGCCTGATTGGCAAAAAATCCGGGACAGATCGCTCGGTCCAAGACATACCCGGTCAGACTTTTTGGACGTGACTAGTGCTCCGTAACACTTGACTTCGTTCAGCTATACACTTAGATCATCACCAAATGTGTCGTCCAAAGACCTGGAATTTTAATGAATTTAATTCTGTATTGTGCATTCTGGGCAAAATCTTCACTGATGTTCTCATGTATGTGTATGATTGTATCCATGTCACCAACTCTAATCTTTTTTTCTCCCTATCATTGATTTCTAAATGGCACATTTTAATTAACAAGGACTTGTTTAGTTTTTAGGTCAGTTTGTTTAGGCGGTGGCGATGATAAATGGATCTATGCGAATGAATCTATGATAATGAAGCTGTTCAAAATGAAGAAACAGTTTTGTAAAACAACCGAAACGTAGCTATTCAGAATGCATAAACAGTTTGGTAAAACAGCAGTAACAAATTTGTTCAGAATGTAAAAACAGTTTGGTAAAACAACGGTGATATTTTTGTTACAATTATATTGATTAAAATGGACTATAATTAATATTTATTATAAAATTAATTTAGTTGATAGGGTCCACATGAAATTTCCGGGTTGATCCGACTCAAGTACAAAAGGGCCCGGCCAGATTAGCAACACGTTGAGCCGCAAACACCTGAGAAGACAGGGAGGCCGTCGGGCCCACGCCTAAGCGCGCATGACCGCGCCTCGCAAAGGCAGCACGCGAGCGGCTTGCGCGCAGGGCTGCGCGCGGTCGGCCTGCATGGCCGCCATCTGCGCGGCCACGACTAGTTTTCCTGCGCTGCCTCCAGGCCTTGAACCCTCACAACCATCATGTTGCGCGCTCGTGCGCTGCGCAGGTGCCGTGCCAATGCATGACTGGCGGGCCCCGCACCGCCGACGGACCTCGCCGCCGCCGGCGAGACCCAGCCTCCCCCTTCGTGGCCAACAGCCTCAGGCTGCCGCCGCTGACTCCGGACACCCTGCCCGAGCCGCCCTAACAATCCGGAGGAAGGGGCCCTTCCGTCATTTAGTTAATTTTGGTGATCCGTGTGATCAAAACGAAGCGACGTCATTCGTCAGCACAAATCACTCCCCGATGTAATTACTGACGCGCCCCTCCAAAAAACTATAAATAGGTCCCAAGGATTTCATTTCAAG
This sequence comes from Platanthera zijinensis, assembly GCA_039513925.1. Classification (NCBI taxonomy): domain Eukaryota; kingdom Viridiplantae; phylum Streptophyta; class Magnoliopsida; order Asparagales; family Orchidaceae; genus Platanthera; species Platanthera zijinensis. Next base: position 105,026,567 of record CM077094.1, read on the forward strand.
CCAAGCAACTCCAGAGGCAAGAGAAAGCTCTGAGGTTTTCCGATGAGATCGTAGACTTAGGTCAATTCTCCGCTCAGGAATTTGCTTCGCTCTTCTCCCTGCACTATGGATTCCTCGCGCCACAAGTGACGTCAACTATCTTTATAGGAGCATTCTAATCTAGGCTCAACATCAATGATAGCGCTCCCTCCCGAAGTTCCGTGGGCTCAGAGAATTTTCCAAAGCTGGAACGCTCCCACCAAAGGTTCCGTGAGCACGATGCACCTAAAGTCCAGAGCACTTCCATCGAGGCTCCAAGGACAAACATTTTTCCTCTTTTCTATACTTATAACGTAGTAGTGGCCTGTCACCCTCCGAGATTAAACCGACCTTTGTAAAGATCTAAAAAGCTAGTGGATTTTGGCTCGAAACAGTTCCAGACACATGGTGTTTTATCCTTTCTGGGTTTTCTACGTCAAAAACATCTCTTGTCTATTATTGCGATTTTATTTAACTTATTGCGCACCTGACTCAATTTCGAACTAAGGAGGTCTAATTCTTCAGACCCGGGAAAGGGTCGGGTGACCCGCAATAGTTTATCGTCGTCTATGGGAAAGTGTTCTCAGAAGCTTTGACAAGTCTCAGCATTCCCCTATTGGGTATTGTATCCACAATAACCCTGATTTGAAGATGGGTCCCCTTAAGCTAAGATGAATTGAGATTGTATTTGACGTTGTGTGTTTAGTTATGTTCTTGCAGGACTATATTGCTGAGTACACACCAATATCGGGTTACAGTGGGTAAGTAAACACAGGACTATACAATGTAATCCTTCATTGTGTAGGCCAATGTGTTGACTCACGTGTAATATCTTTATTGGGGTGTACTTCTATCCTAAGTGCATTAGAAGGATAAAGGAAGGACAATGACTTGGAATCAGCAGAATAGAATTTAATCCAAGTAAAATTCATCGAGTATCGTAAGGGATATTCGTCGAATTCGTCGAGTATACTCATAAATAGTAGTCAAATTCGTCGTGTATACCTACTGATACTCGTCGAATGCATCGTATTTACTTAGGGTAAAATCTCTAAGGCTTGGAAAATCATTTAAGTAAAAATCATCGAGTATCATCAAGTATACTCATCGAATTAGTCGAGTGTATCTTCTGATACCCATCAAATTCGTCGAATATACATGTCGATACACACAGAATTCGTCGAGATTCATTGGGTATACCTTTGAGCCTCCGAATTTACTTCTCTAGATTTTTCTAAGTCATATTCCTCGAATATCACTCATCTTAAGAATTTAATGTGTCGAGTGTATTAGTCGACACTCTTCGAATTTGTCGAGTGAGCTAGCTGATATTCGTCGGATTTGTCGAGTATGACTTCTGCTAGACGTCATGTGATAAGTTCGTTTGGGCTGAATTTATCCAAGTGTTTTTCGTCGAGATTCATTACTGTTTGGAGAGTATACTCGACTATACTCGATGAATTATACTTGGGTTATTTCTATCTTTTTTTCAAAAACCAGCTCGGCTTGTCCAGATAGCCATGTACAGTAACTCGCGACCTTCCTGGTATGGAATATCTTTTCTAGTCATTGCAAAGGAGGATTCCTATATATATTTAGGGTGGATTTTCCATTAACCTGAATCGTGCTCAAATCAAATCAAGAAACATTCTGAATGAAACATTAGTCGGCTCCCGTACATATTTCGCGAATTCCGCTCGACCGATGACTGTGTTGTAGGATTCAATCTTCCTCCACCAAATTGACTTGATAGTTGTTCTCTGAAGATTCTGATTCTCTCAGATCTAGTCGATCCGTGATTTCAGATCAAAGTCCTGAAAGATTTTGGGTTCACTTATTCTTCAAGTCATTCAAGATCAGCCTTTCTGAAGAACGAAGAATCGAAGACGTTAGATCTAAATAAGATTATTTGTAATCTTTGTTTTTGTGTAAATCCTTTTTACTTTTGTAGGAGATTTTTCTCTCCGAGTTGTAGATATGTGTTTGGATCGAGTTATAGATCCATGTTTGGATCAAGTTATAGGAGAGTTTGTTCTCCGAGTGGTAAGAGTTTTGTCTCCGAGTTGTAGTAGTTGAGGCTTTGAGGTGTAAGATTTTTTTAAATCTGAGAAAGGTGAAGTAGTTGAATCTAACCCTTCGTGGTAGATAGGGGAGGCGGGACAGCGGACGTACCCAACTCGGGGAACCACTATAGATCTCTGTGTTCTATGTGTTTTATTTTTACGTTATTTTTATTCCGTGAAAAGAAACAGAACTCACCTATTCACCCCCTCTAGGTGATTTAGGTTGACTCTAAATACTTTCAATTGGTATTAGAGGTGTGTTGTTTGGTATAAGTTTAACACCTCGAACAAAATCTTCTATCTAGTGTCAAGAGATTCCGCTCCATTGCTATGGACAGAAGTAATGACATGTCTTCAATGAAGTTACTAGTGTGCACAAAAGAGAACTTTCCTATGTGAAAAGAAAGAATCAGATTCTTCATGGAGGCAGCAGATCCCAAGATATTTTAGATTGTTGAAGAAGGTCCTCATATTCCTATACAACTGTCTGCTCTGAATCTGACTGTCATGATCCCAAAGAAGATGATGGATCAGACTAAGGATGAAATTGCCTTGTGCTCGTTGGATAAGAATGCGAAGAATATTATAGCCAGTACAGTGGACTATTTGATGCTTCAAAATTTATTCCACTGCAAATCTTCCAAGGAGATGTGGGACTGCTTAGTAGTTCTCTTAGAAGGAACAAAGGAAGTTAGAGACGACCGTAGATCTTTGTTGAATCAAGAATATGAAGCATTCAAGCAAGGTGCAAATGATACTATAGCTGACAGCTTTGAGAAATTATTAAAGATCATTAACGGGCTCAGAAACTACAGTCGTACCTTCACTAATGGTGAACTAAACGACAAATTCCTCAGATCTCTGACAAAGGACTAGGACACAAAAGTTGTAGCCATTAGGGAGTTTAGGAAACTGCCGGAGATTGACCCCCAGAATCTCTTCGGAAAGTTGCTCTCCTATGAACTTCAAATGAATACTAGAAAGAAAGAGGAGCTTAGCAGCAGGAATTTAAGCAAAGAGAAGTCGATAGACCTGAAGGCTGAAGGTTAGAGAAAATCTAAAGTCATGTCACCAGTAAGGACATGAGCTCCAGATACTCCAAAAGACTCTGAGCCAAGCACATCAGGCTCTGAATTGTTTGATGGAGAGTTCTCACTAATCTCCAAGCAATTCAAGAGATTGCTCAGCAAGAGGAGGAAAATGAAAAATCAGTCCCCTTCCTCTGATTTCAGAAGATTACATCGTGATGGTGATCGCTCTAAGAAGAGATACAATCGAGAGGATAGGTATAAATCTAAACCGAAAAAACATTCTTCCTCTGACATTGTTTACTATTGTTGCAATAAGCTAAGACACATGATTATAGAGTGTCCTTATAAGAAGAAGGAAGGTTCCAAGAAGGAAGAGAAGAGATCCTTTAAAGGTAAGAGGAAGGATGAGAAGAGCTTTGTTGCTAAGAAGTCAAAGACTTTCAGTGATTGTGACCCAAGTGAGTCCAGCTCTGAGAATGAAGAAGCCTACTTCGGGCATATGACTCAATCAGATGAGGTAGGAGGCGACTCCAAATTTCACGGGAAGGTAAACTCTCGCACTATGATGTCTGAGTCAGAAACTTCCCCTAATGGTCATGAATACTACTCGTTTAAAGAAGATGAAGCTCACTTGATGGCTCAACATCAAGAACTCTTGAAAACTTTTGACAAATGTCATAAGGTAGTCAAAAAGCAATTAAAGGAGATTACTTCTCTCAAGGTAGTGGAATCAAGCCTAAGGGAGGAAATTGCTGAATTAACTCATCTCAGAAATGAAGTTCACTCCCTGCGAGAGGAATTGAAATACTCCGCTAAACTATTAAGTAAGAAAGAGAAATACTTATATGAGCTAGAAGAAAATCTCTTGATGGAAAGAAAGCTAGTTGATAGCTACTCGAAGCCAAAGACCATTCTTCCCATCATTGATGAGTTTTCTGCTCCTACGAAGGGTAGTGGTTTTGGCCACATAGCTGGAAAAGGTAAGACTGCTAAGAAAGCCAGTACCAAAGACAAAGGGAAGGTACCACAAGGTACAACCATCGTTTAATAAGGTAATCTTCTTGACGAATAAATTTGACCATGAGTCGTCCTTTGGTCACTTTGCTAGGCCTTCTTATGTGGAGCCTAAAAGCGCTATCAAGTATGGAACCATCCTCGAGACTTTGGTGGGAGTTTTTTCAATGCACCTTATGAGGAAATTACTCTCAAAAACTATGGTTCATATGTTCATAGACAAACTGGCAAGAAGGCACCAAAAGCAAACAATATTGTTCCCAAGGCTAAGGAAATGGTGAAGCCTTGTGTGTGCTACAATTACGAGGCTTCCACTTCCAAGTCTTTGGCCCCTGCTAGACCTCCCATATAAAAGTTAAAGCATGAGTACAAGAGAAGGTACAATAGGTTTGACTATTGGTATTGTGGCAAGATTTGTCACTTCGCTGTGGATTGCTAGTTTCATCTGGTAAAGCATGAAACTCCACAAGTTAACAGTGCGAGGCTGACTACTCACAACGTTAATATTCCAAGTTGTGTAAAACTTATAGGTAACCAAGGACCCAAGTCAGTTTGGGTTCCTAAGGTAAAATAATTTATGTTTACAGGTATGTCTAAAGGCCAACAAAACGCCAATCTGGTATTTAGACAGTGGATTCTGTCGGCATATGACCAGGACTAGAAGCCTATTCCGAGAATTTACCCTAGTCGAAGACGGCCCAAAAGTTTTTCTTTGGAGGATCCGATAGGGGAATAACTAAAGGTTATGATTTTATTTCCAACAGTATAGTCTCTTTTACAGACGTGGCTTATGTTGAAGAATTACATCATAATCTCATAAGCATAAGTCAATTATGTGACAAAGGTTATATCATTGAGTTCTACAAGGACAAGTGTCTGATAAAATCATCTGCTAATTTGGAGACAATCTTAACAGACACTCAGAGAAGAAAAGTTTTCTCTTTAAATTTTCTATATTTAGACAATTCTACACCAATGTGTTTTTTAGCAAAACATAGTGCGTCTTCTTTGTGACCAATGACACAAGAGATTAACACACATTAATTTTAAAAATATAAATATGTTATTTTCTCACAACTTAGTGCTTGTTGCCCTTAGCATAAAGTGTCTTGAAGAGAGTCCTTGTCATGCATGTTAGATGGGTAAGCAGACAATGGCTACCTTTAAGGGTATTTTTGACAAAGATTCCTCTAGAAGTTTGTATTTACTTCATATGGACTTATTCGGTCTTATGTTAATTCACAGTTTAGGAGGTAAAGTTTATACGCTGGTCTTTGTTGATGATTACTCTCGTTTTACTTAGGTGTTCTTTTTGAAACACAAGTACGAAACCATTTATTCTTTTACTAATTTTGTCTGGCAAATTCAGAATGAATTAAACTGCTTAGTGGTAAAAATTAGAAGTGATCACAGAACAGAATTTGAGTCTGGTGCCATGACAGAATTGTGTGGAAGTAAATATATCCTTTCATGAGTTTTCCTCCCCGCATACTCCACAATAAAATGGAGTTGCCGAGAGATAAAATAGAACCCTCATTGAAGCATGTACAACTATGTTGAATGACGCTTAGCTTCTGGAGTTCTTCTTGCTAAAGTAGTCAACACAGCTTGCCACGTGCAAAACAGAGCACTAATCATCAAAATCCATCGTACGACTCCCTATGAACTATTGAAGGGCAGCAAATCAACTGTGTCCTACTTTAAAATCTTTGGCAGTAAATGCTTCGTACTTAACAATGGGAAGTATTACCACACGAAGTTTAGTGAAAAATGTTTTGAAGGTATTTTTGTAGGGTATAGTACATATAGTAAGGCATATAGAATTTTTAATAAGAAAACCCTTGTGGTAGAAGAGTCCTATCAATGTTGTATTTGATTTGACAAGCATGCTTCATAACAGCTCGTCTAGTGTTGTTGGTGTAGAAGCAGGTACCATCCTGGAAAGAACTAAGCATGAAAAAGGGATCAAGGACAATTCTCCAAGCTCAGTCAAGGTCGTCGATCCAAGTATGGTGGACGATGAACCACTAGATAAAGAACCACCTCAACCTACAGGAGATGCAATGGATGTGGCAGAACCTACTGTTGGGATAGGAAGAAATCTAGCATTCAGACACCTGAGAGATCACCCGGTTGATCCAATAATTGGAGAGCCAGGTGACGGTGTTAGAACCAAAAGAGGTACTGCTAATGAAGTTCTACATCTTAGTTTTTTGTCTCAGGTTGAGCCAAAGAAGTTTGAAGACGCAAACAAGGATGCCTCTTTGATAATGGTCATGCAAGATGAGCTCAATCAATTTGAAATATGCAAGGTTTGGGAGTTGGTGCCTAGGCCCAAAGGACAGAACGTGATCGGTACCAAATGGGTATTCAGAAACAAGCTGGACAAAAATAGAGTGATTATAAGGAATGAAGTCCAGACTTGTAGCTCAAGGGTACAAAAAAGAAGAAGGGATCGACTTCGATGAGACATTTGCTCTAGTGGCTCTACTCGAAGCGATAAGGTTATTTCTAGCATATGCTGCTCACCTTGGCGGACTGGCTTTGTGTTTGCATTATGTAGATTGTTCTTGTGCTATCTGCGAGAAGGGTGGTGATCCTATTAGTTTTGGCGGTGACCATACTCTTGTCCGTGCCTATAAATAGGACCCCCTATTACATCATAAAGTACAAATGAATGAACAGTAAGTGAGCTCGAGTTGTTTGTGGTGGACAGGTTTTTATATCCACCTAGTTTAAGAAGTTAACTAGTTTTGCTGTTATAGATTGTGTAGCTAGCACTGAGAAGCCGTGGACTTCATTCTGACTGCGTTAAGGATCAATGCGAGTTATGTGAATACAATCGGCGGTTTACAGCAGGCCGCGTCTCTCGACCAGAAGGTCTTCTCATTGGCAATCTTTCCTAGTTCGATATGGTTGTCTGCTTCTAGCGGTCTATCTATCCAGCTTGGCAGCAGCTGCTTGCGATTATCTGGCAGGCTAGGCGACCTCGCAGTTAGGCGGCTTGCAGATTACAGATAGAGTTCTTTAGCTTGGAATAATGGGGTGTCCGCACGCAGTTAAGTTGCGGTCTGATGACTTGATGGTTTCAGTGGACTCCTTAGTTCAATTCGGTAGAGTTGGCATTTACTGGTTCTATCCACTCTGGATAGTTTTTGCCTTGTATATTTTTTCTTCCATCAGGTACATTGGTGAATCATGTCTCGCCATGTATGTCTCGTATTGTAAAGAAGTTTGATAGTACAAGATTTTCTTGCTCTTCTTTTTGCATCTAATTTATTTGACTTAGTTTTAGTTGAGTGTTCCTGCGACCTGGTTCCTATTTTCCGCTTATCATAAATTTTGTACATGCTATCAGAGAGGACAGAGGTTTAAGCAGTGATCAACCGCAGAGTTTGTTTTTTTTCTTCTAGGATTTAAGTAGACCGGTGTTTTTTTGCAATGGAAGGCAGTTTTACAATAGGTCTTGGAATTGAACTCTTGACATTGACCAACTTGAATAAGTGGAGTTCATGTGTGGAGAGTTACCTTCTGGGCGAGGACCTTTGAGAGGTCATCTATGGGGACGATAGGCAAGAAGTTATTGCTGCCACTTATAATGCTGAAGCGATGAGATCTTGGAAGAAGAAAAACACTAAGGAGGAGTTTACTCTTAAGCAGGATATCTCACCGGAGCTCTTTGACCACATTATTGGATGTCGGTCAGCTGTTGAGATTTGGACTTCTCCTTGAATGGGTTGTTCAATAAAAAGAATGTAGTGTGGCTAAAGTTCTTAGAGAATGAGTTGGCAAGAACCACTCAGGGTGATTTGTTCATTTCTACATTCTTCCTGAAGATGAAGAATCTGTGTGTAGAAATTTCAACATTGGACCCTGATGAGCCAATTTAAGAGGCCAAGCTTAAGAGGCACAAAATCCATAGATTGCGGAAGGAATATGTTGTCTTCATTACTTCTGTTCAAGGATGGGCCCCTCAGCCGTCATTGCTTGTGCTGGAGAACCTGTTGGCTTCGTCGAAAAGCCTAGTAAGACAGATGGTTGGAGTTTCTATCTCTGTAGGAGATAGTGAAGGTTCTCTTCTTAGGAAAGAAGCAGAGGTGGGACAAGAAGAAGAAGACATCTGTTGGTGATTGTCCTTCTTCTTCATATTAGCAAGAGAGGAGTGTTGCTCCTAAGTAGGATTGGAATAAGAAGGAAGTGCCAAGGTGTTACATATACAATCTGCCTAGTCACTTCAAGAAGGACTGCAAAGTAAAACATCAGTCAGGGTATACTCAGGATATCGCTCCCCTACTACTTGAACCATAAGCCTCCACACCGGAGCTAGAAAAACCTAGAGCTCCTGGTGATACAGGCAGCTCCACTAGAAGATCCTTACCAGCTTCCTCTTGCCCGCCGTCTGACCTGATTTCCTCTAGCTCCACAGATGAGCTACCTCCATACAATATACAGGTCATCGAAGACAATGTCTCTAGAAATGACGAACTTCTTTGTGGCAGGGTCCATACGCTTCCATCCCTTCTTCCTCTCGTCATAGCCTACAAATACAAGCTTCCTCGCCTTTATATCCAGCTTAGTCCTAAGAACATCTGGGACATATAATTAGTAGGTCGACCTAGCCCCCTGAAGGTGTTCAACACTTAAATTCTCCTTAAATATCAACTGATAAAGAGACTTCATATTGATCGGACTCGAAGGCATTGGATTAATGACGTATGTCGTGCAAGCCATCCCTTCTGCCCAGAAGGATCTAGGAATTCTTTTGGCATGAAGCCAACACTTCTCAGGTCTCCGTCAGATGATGGATCTTCCGCTCTGCTACTCCATTTTTTTATTGAGTGTGTGCACAAGTGAGCTCTCTCCGGATTCTGTGCTTCCTACAAAAGTTTGATAACTCATTTGAAACAAACTCATCTTCATTGTTCATTCTCAACTTCTTTATCTGCAGGGCAAGCTGACCCTTCACAAGCTCCTTAAACTCCACGAACAATTGGAATGCGTCCAAATTTTCCTTCATGAATTACACCCATGTGTACCTAATATAGTCATCAATCAAGACAAGCATGTACATACTTCCTCCAAGACTGGCAGTGACAGTGGGTCCTATCAGATAACCATGGATGCACTCCAATGGTGCTTTACATCTGGTCTGTGACTTATCAAATAGAAGGCGATGAGCCTTTCCATATTTACATCCCGCACATACATGAACATCGCCGAAGGATGACAATCTAGGCAATCCTTTCACAAGACTTCATACCTCCATAACTTTCAACTTTTCCATCCTAACATATCTCAGTCGTTCATGCCAGATAGTAGCTCAATCATTGACCCTCATTCAATCATTATAGGAACTTATTGATAACACAAACAAGTCCTTTACTCTTCTCCCAACATGAGTAATGTCAGGCTTCATCGCTAACACATTATATAGAAACTTCACTTCTGTTAGACCAAATAGAATGTGATATCTCATATCCATCTTATTAGTCACTGAGAATAGGTTCTTCTTCATGGCCGACATGTGAATAAACACTTCTTAAGGTGAGTAGACCCTTATCACTGCCCAAGGAAATGACTCCCTCCTTCTTGATTTCATGAACAGTATCATCGGCAATAATAATTGCTTCATTACCTAAGTACGCTTGTAGAGAAGAAAACTTTGACTCATTCTCGGTGTGGTAATGACCACACCCTGACTCCACGATCCAGTCATCTTGGTAGTTCATGGCAGACAAAGCACGGACACATGTGCACATCATAAATGCATTTCCCCATATTTCTTCCTCAGTTCTAGAACCAGTTTCTTATGTACCTACCGCATGCCCTGGCTGAGGTTTGACTTTGTAGTCCTTCTTGAAGTGACCAGGTAGGTTGCATACATAGCACCTTGGCCCTTCCTTCTTCTTCCAATCCCACTTAGGAGCAACACTCCTCTCTTACTGATACGAAGTAGAAGGAACATCGCCAGCAGATGTCTTCTTCTTCTTGTCCCACCTCTTCTTCTTTCCTAAGAAAAGAACCTCACTATCTCCGCCAAAGATAGAAACTCCAGCCATCTGTCTTGCTAAGCTTTCCTGCGAAGCCAGCAGGTTCTCCAACTCAAGAAATGACGGCTTAGTGGCCCGGCCTTGAACAGAAATAATGTAGACAACATATTCCTTCCGCAATCCGTGAATTATGTGCATCTTAAGCTTCGCCTCTTAAATTGGCTCATTAGGGTCCAATACTGAAATTTTAACACATAGATTCTTCACATCAGGAAGAACATAGAAATGGACAGATCACCCTCGGTGGCTCTCACCAACTCATGTTGGGAGAAGAGTAAAGGACTTGTTCGTGTTATCAACAAGTTTCTATATTTATCGGATGAGGGCCAATGATATCGCTACTATCTAGCAGGAACGACTGGGATATGTCGGGATGAAAAAGTTGAAATTTATGGAGATATAGAGCCTTGTGAAAGGCTTACCTAGATTGTCATCCTTCCGTGATGGTCATGTCTGTGCGAGATATAAATATGGAAAGGATCATCGCCTTCTGTTTGATAAGTCACAGACCACATGTAAAGCACCATTAGAATGCATCCCTTGTGATCTGATAGGACCACCGTTATTTCCAGTCTTGGAGGCAGTAGGTACATGCACTTATCATGATTGATGACTATACTCGGTACACATAGGTGTCCTTCATGAAGGAAAAGTTGGACGCATTCCAATTGTTCGTGGAGCTCAAGGAGCTTGTGGAGGGTCAGCTTGGCATGCAGATAAATAAGTTGAGAACAGACAATGAAGGTGAGTTCGTTTCAAATGAGTTCTCGAATCTCTATAGGAAGCACGAAATCAGGATAGAGCTCACTTGTGCACATACTCCACAACAAAATAGGAGTAGCAGAGCAGAAGATCCGTCAACTAATGAAGACCTACAAGTGTTGGCTTCATGGCAAAGGAATTCCTAGATCCTTCTGGGCAGAAGGGATGGCTTGTACGACATATATCATAAATCAAATGTCTCTGAGTCCGATCAATATGAAGTCTCTTTATGAGCTGATGTTTAAGGAGAAGTCCAACATTGAACACCTTCAGGTGTTTAGGTCGACCTCCTACGTATATGTCCCAGATACTCTCAGGACTATGCTGGATATAAAGGCAAAAAAGCTTGTCTTTGTGGGCTATGATGAGAGGAAGAAGGGATGGAAGTGTATGGAACCCTCCACGAAGAAGTTCATCATTTCCAGAGACGTTGTCTTTGACGAACTGATATCATTTAGAGGTAGCTCATCTGTGGATCTACAGGAAAGCATGTCAGGTGGTGGGCAAGAGGAAGCTGTTAAGGATCTTCTGGTGGAGCTGCATGTATCCCAAGGAGCTCTAGGTGTTTCTAGCTCCGGGGCGGAGGTTTCTGGTTAAGAAGTTGGAGGAGAAATGCTCCGAGTATGCCCGAGATTAGAGCTAGTTCATAAGAAGCAGTGGAGGTTGTTAGCCGTGGTCAAGTTCTTCGGAGGTCAAAGAGGACCATCAACCCACCAGCTCGGTATAATGAAGGGAATATGATGAGCTTTGTCTCTAGTTTATTCGCAGGCCCTTTGGACGAGCAAGAGCCTTCTAGCTTTGAAGACGCAACTAGAGTCAAGCAGTGGGATAATGTCATAGATGAGGAGATGGCTGCCCTCAGAAAGAACGAGACTTGGGATCACGTACCCAAGGTCGATGGTGTTACTCCTATGACGTGCAAGTGGGTATATAAGCTGAAACAGAAGACGGATGGAAGCATCGAGCTATATAAAGCTCGTCTTGTAGCTCGAGGGTTCTCTCAATAGTATGATGAAGAATATGAGGAGACGTTTGGTCTTGTTGACAAAATGACTTCATTATTAGTGGTGATTGACATGGAAAGAGCCAAGGATGGAAGATGTGAAACCTTGATGTAAAGAATGTTTTCTTTATAGAGAAATTAATAAAAACATCTTCATGGTCCAGCCACTGGGTTACGTGTTTGAAGATAATCCAGGATACGTCTGCAAGATCCAGAAGGCTCTTTATGGCTTGAAGCTGGCACCACGTGCATGGTATGAAAAGATCACAGAATACCTCCAATTTTGCAGTTATTTTGCATCTGACTAAAATTCCAACCTATTCATAAAGAAGAAGGGGGAGCTTCATGTATTGGTTCTATTGGACGTTGACGACATGATCATCATTTGAAACTTTGAGGAAGAAGTAGTTAGGCTCAGGGTAGAGCTAGCTATTCATTTTGAGATGAAGAATTTGGGTGAGCTTCACCACATTCTTAGACTTAAGGTGGAGAGGAGAAAAAGTGGCATACTTGTTTCCCAAAGAGGCAATGCATAATAGATCATTCAGCGGTTCAACATGTGGGAGGGGAAGAGTTGTTCTACTCTACTGGATGTTAGTCTCAAACTTCGACGTGATGAGGGGAGCGTTCTTCCAGATCCCTTGGTGTTCAGGGCTCTAGTTGGGAGCCTTATATACTTGACAATTACGAGGCCAGAGATTGCTTATGTTGTAGGCTGAGTAAGTCAATATATGGCTTAGCCATGGAAGCCTCATCTAGTAGCAGCCAAGAATATCTTAAAGTATGTGAAGACCACTTCTGATATGGGTCTCCATTATGGGAGTGACACGGGCTTCAAACTGCATGGTTATACAGATGCTGATTATGGGGGAGACTCAGCCGATAGGAAGTAGTCGTCTGGTTATGTGCTCATATGTGGATCAACAGGTATCTCGTGTTGCATAAAAAAACAAGATTCTGTGTCTGTCTCTACTACGAAAGTGGAGTACATTGCTTTGTCCTTGGCGGCTTGGTAAGCCATCTAGCTCAGGAGGCTAGTAGAGCACGTCCATGAAGAAGTGCGGGGTCCAACTCCACTTTGCAGTGACAACAAAAGTGCTCTTAAACTGGTTAACGATCCAATTTGTCATGCGCGGACCAAGCATATTGAGATTAAGCATCACTTTATTCGGGAGAAGGTGCTCAAGGGGTCTCTTATGATTCAGCATATGCAGAGCGAGGACAATATCGTGGATATCTTCACAAAGCCGCTGTCGAAGGGGATATTTGAATGGTTACAGGGACTGCTAGGGCTCGTTTCCACTTCTAATTTCAAGGGGAGTGTTGCATTTTTTGATGTGAAAGTGGCAGTCTTACAAGTCAGACCACTCAGCTAGATGGTGGTGGTATGATTGCTCAGTCCACGCGGTCTGGAATGGCGACTAGCCACTTCGGCTAGTGTTTTTGTTGTCACATTATTCCCAGGTTATAACTAGGCAGATAGGTTTGTAATCAGCAGGGGGAATTACAGACTCATATAGAGTTCGTTAAGACCGGCTTGCCGCGGACTCTTTTGGAGCTCGTGAGATCGGCCTTCTCTTATGCCTTTTGGTCTTGTTCTCTGGTGGAGCAGTTTGGTGGAGACCGCGAAGATCGCTGGTTAGTGTGGCCTGGTTCGTGTAATTGATGGTGTTGTGTTCGCACTAAGGATTGTTTGAGGTATGGACTTGGTCACGATTTGTTCCAAGTCTAGTTATGCTCAGTCAGGGAGTTCGCATGGGTAGTACAGACTACTTCTCTATCCATCGAGTTCGACAGCTTGACAAAGCTTGGTTTATGCTCTAGTCATGGGGTCGAAGTGTGCGAACTAGAGCAGTGTACGTAGGGTGTTGCGGACTGGTTGCGATATCTGCAGTGTCTATAGGTGAGGAAGACTGGGCCTGGTTCTTGCCTTGAAGGTGGCGTTCAAGGCGGATAGGTTTTCTGTCCGGCCTTGTTGGTGCGACCTTGGTAGACTGACTTATTTGGCCTTGTCATGGTGCGACCTTAGCGGACTGGCTTTGTGTCTACACTATGCGGATAGGTCTTGTGCTAGCTGTGAGAAGGGTAATGATCCTATATATTTAAGAGGTGACTGTTGCGCGCTAGGGTTCGAAGAAAATAAACGCAACCGAACTAGCAATCTAATGAGGCAAGTATACCTATCGAATTGTAGCTAGGGGACACAAGTGTCGTATTTAAATCCGGGAATTGTTGATTATGCTTACTCACACGAAAACTATTATCTAATCGACGGAAAAACTAGGGTTTTAGAGAATCTAATTGCAAGGAAGGAAGTAAAGCTAAAGCTAGAAAGAGAGCTACAACAGTTAATTAAAGAGCATAAGAAAATCGATTACTACGAAAGGTTGTAAAATATGAAATGGAAATGCACTCGATCAAGAATCACCTCGGCTAAAGACGATTAAGAAAATGCGATAAAAATCTAAACTTAATAGGATAAAGGTCCTTGACCGTGGAGGTTCCTAAAGCTTGAACGCGCTTCTCTCGAAGTCGTGCCCAACTGAGTTTAGGAAGGTCTGACCGACTCTCGTCTAAATCGGAGGTCTAAAACTTGCTTTACGTGGTGAACCCCACTATTGGATTTTACTCCAATCCGGGAGATTTGGACGTCTGCCTCTCTCGAGGGGTGCGTACAACTCCATTTACTCTTGAATGCTCATTTCATTCTATCGGCCTCTCGGCTAGCCCAAAATGAAAGCAAAGGTGGAGGGTATATATCGATAATATACCTCCAACCCATGATTAATCAAGAGTAATTCAAGGCCATAACCTAAAAAGAAAAGATTAATCAAAACATCATAACTTAATCGCTCGAACCTCGGATCATCAAGATCGAGTACAAGGAGGATTAGTTAATCATAGTGAAGTGGAGGAGGGTGGATGAGTAGTAAAGCATAAAAAGAACACAAGCTAAACAAAGAACACTTCTATTAATGATAAAGGGAAAGTTACACTATGGAAAAAGAAATTACAAGTGCAAGGAATTGAAACCTATTTTAGCCCTACAATTAGCACTAAGCAACACTAAAGATTACAAAGAAAGCATAAACAAGTAAAGATTAAACTAGAGTTAAAAGAAAATTACAAAGAGAGAGAGAGAGAGAGAGAGAAAAGCATAAGAAAGTTCAAGAACCAAAGGGGCAGCACCTCCCCCTCTCAACCAAAGCTTGCTGAAATGGAAGGGGGGCCTGAATTTATAGGCAAAATTCTCGGGTTGGTCACGCCCTCTGACATGCCCTAGGGGGGCGTGTCAGGGGGCGTGACATGTATGAAGTTGACCTCGGGTTGTGGGATCTGGCGGGAGGGATGATTGCCTTTGTACGTCGGTCGACACGCCCATGGTCACACCCGTGTAAGGGGGGCGTGACATGCACGTCATGTCGAAATCATTGGTCTGAAATCCGTCAGTCGTCGGAAAGGTTGATGTTACGCCCAAGGTCACGCCCGTGACGGGGGGCGTGACAGTACTGTTGCGTGCTGTGGCGGAACCTGCATTCAATGCGGCGGCAGGCTTTGCGGCAGAGGGCGACACGCCCTTGGTCACGCCTGGCGACACGCCCGAGGAGGGCGTGTCAGGGAGCGTGACAGCCGTTTTGTTCATTTTTCTGTCCCTTCCAGCAGGAGTCCTCGGGATCGGGTGACACGCCCAGGGAGGGCGTGACAAAGGGGCGTGTCATGTCATTTTTGGCCAATTTTCTGGAAACCTTCAAAAAGACAAGAAAAAGTCAGTGACAATAATATTTACATAAAAATGATAAAAAATAAACTAATAATAGACATGATTTGTACAATATAAAATAGAAAATACGATAATAGTTTAGACTACAAAACGTATTATCAAATTCCCCCAAGCTTAAGCATTGCTTGTCCTCAAGCAAAAATATAAAAACTAGATAATCATAAAAAAGGACTAATCAAAAAGTTCTAATTATGCCTACACAAGTACTATGCGAAATTCTAAGTAGGGAAAAGGTGAAATGTAAGTCTAAAACAATTATTTAGGTATGGTAAAACTTTTATAAACTTTACTCAATAAAAACAAATCATCCAAAATTTTAACGAAATTCTTTAAATAGACTTAAGCAAAGCAACAAAAATGATAAAAACGCATTGAGTTGTTACTAGATCCAAGCAACGCATTATAATTATATCAATTTAATTAACAAAAATCTAGGTTTAAATCCAAAACTAAAACTGATTTACTTTTCTTCTTTTCTTAGTTGTTAAATAAAAAACAAAAAGTGTGAATCAAAAGGACTTAAATAGGACAGAAACGTTTGGTTTAAGAATATGATTAGGAGTGGAATTAAAAGATAAACGTGAAGGTTTAAAATCACACTAAACCAAAGCAAAGAGTTTCAAAAACTTTCATAAAAATATATATACATTTTTTTTTCTTTTTTTTTCTTTTTTCCTTTTTTTCTTATTTTTTTTTCAAAACAAAGACCATAAATATTTTTATTTTCCTTTTGAATTGGCCAAACAGAAATAAACATAACTTTTGAGCATACTTTTTTTCAAAAACCTTTCTCCTACAAAAATAACAAAATATCCTATCAAAATCGTGAAAATATTTTATAAAACTCAAAAAGGCTAGTGTGATTAGATAGGTTGGAAATTTTGACTTTGGTGAAAATGAAATGATGGGATGAGCTATCAAATGAAATCGGAAAAGACTCAAAAACGGCTAACTAGTGGTAAAAGTTTTTAGGTTGACAGGAAAGCTCAAACGAAAACAAAAACGGCCTAAATTATTTTCACGCTTTTGAATTTATTTAAAACAAAGGTTTGAAAAATTTCAATAAGCGAGTCCTAGATAATAAAAGAAGATTGATGAAATTAACTTGAGAATAGAAATAATAGGTGGCTTGGATCGTTCACATCTACTACGTTATTCAAAAGTTGACTTTACAAAAATTATTCAAAAACGAAAAAGAAAATAGTGGATGATGAATTTTTGAGAAAGTAAAGAAAATAAAAAAAACCATAATAAAAATGCAAGTTTTAGAAAAATATTTCACCTTAACATGCTACCGTGAATTAGAAACACAACATGGCCAACATTTTACTTGTGAAACATAATTAAAAAGTACGATTAGAAATATTATAATTAACTACGTTGTTTATAGAAAATTTTGAGTAAAACAAAAACAAAAACTATGGGTACTATTTAAATACCAAAATGTATAAACTATTCAAAAACACATATATAAATATATATATATATATATATATATATATATATATTTTAATTTTGTGAAATATTCTCTTTTTTTGGATTTTGGAAATATTTTCCCTTTTTTTTTGGAATTTTAAGATATTCAACAATTTTTTTATTTTGAAAATATTTAAAATATATACAAAAAGAAAAATATTTACACTAAGCAAAAATGAAGGAGGTAGTCCTCCCCCAAGTTTAAAATAGACATTGTCCTCAATGACAAAAGAAGGGGATTGGAGAAGGAGAGAAAAATAAAGTACAGAATTGAAAGACAGAATTGAAAGACAGGTACTTCCCCGGATTTATTTGCTGCGAAAGCTGAGTGATGTCGCTCCCCCGAATGTCTTCTTTGGACTTCGGGATGGATTCAGCAATGTTGGAGCAGGCGATCGCAGAAGCTTCAGCTTGTCGGAGCCGTCCGAGGCCAAAAATTGTAAAATAAAGAAAACAGAAAAAGATAACTTGGGTTGCTTCCCAAGAGCGCCCTTTGTTTAAAGCGTCGTTGAGCTCGACGCATCAAAAAAAAAATATTGTCCAAAAATATTATTGTCCAGAAATAAAATTGTTTTTAGCAAAAATTAAAAGTTCAAAGTTAAAGTTCGTGAAGGAGAAACTTAATAATGTTTGGACTGACATCATCATCACCAGAAAAATAGAGTTTAAGACGCTGACCATTCACTTTGAAATTACCCTTATCAGGGTGAGAAATTAAAACAGTTCCATAAGGAAAAACTTCTAAAATAGAAAACGGGCCAGACCAGCGAGATTTTAATTTGCCCGGAAATAAACGTAAACGAGAATTATATAAAAGGACTTGGTCGCCCGTCTTAAAGTTTTTAGGGTGCCTTAAGTGTTTATCGTGTAAACGCTTCGTCCGCTCTTTATAAAGTTTATTATTTTCATAAGCATAAGAGCGCCACTCATCGAGTTCATTTAGTTTAAATTTTCGAAGGTCGCCGACTGAGCGGGGATCGAAGTTTAAAAATTTTAAGGACCAAAAGGCGCGGTGTTCTAACTCTACGGGCAGATGGCACGATTTTCCATAGACCAGCCGATACGGCGTACATCCCAGGGCGGTTTTGTACGCTGTTCGGTAGGCCCATAGAGCATCGTCAAGTTTGGCTGACCAGTCTTTCCTAGAAGTTGAAACAGTCTTTTCTAATATTCTTTTTATTTCTCTATTAACTACTTCAACTTGTCCGTTAGTTTGGGGGTGGTAGACAGTGGAAAGCTTATGCATAACGTCGTATTTGGTAAGGATTTTTGAAAATTGAGCGTTACAGAAATGGGAACCCTTATCGCTAACGATTGCGCGAGGCGTACCGAATCTAGAAAATATTTTTTTTAAAAAACGTGACTACAACTCGGGAGTCGTTCGTAGGAAGAGCTTGGGCCTCAGCTCATCGTGAAACATAATCAACAGCAACTAAAATATATTTGTTTTTGAAGCTAGAAGGAAGGGGGCCAACAAAATCAATTCCCCAGAGGTCGAAAATTTCGCACTCTAAGAAATAATTTTGCGGCATTTCATTTTTATTAGAAATGTTGCCCGACCGTTGGCAACTATCACACCTGCTCACAAAGGCTTGTGCGTCTTTAAACAGGCTAGGCCAGTAAAAACCCGCGCAAAGTACCTTGTGAGCGGTGTGAGCAGCTTGATAGTGCCCACCTGTCGGACCTTCATGCAAATGTTTTAAAATATCAATTCCTTCATCATAAGAAACACATCTCCTGATCACTTGATCCGCACAAATTCTGAAAAGATGCGGGTCTTCCCAAAAGTAGTTCTTCAGCTCAGAAAAGAATTTCTTCTTTTGCTGAGAGGAGAACTCTTTTGGAAGCACCCGGGCCACTAGATAGTTGGCGATGTGCGCAAAACAAGGAGAAGTAGATGTGTTAACTAAAAGCAGCTTCTCATCAGGAAAATAATCATTAAAAGATTTTTCATTTAATTTTTCTATAAAGGGGTTATCTAATCTGGATAGATGGTCAGCTGCCAAGTTCTCGGCTCCTCGCTTATCACGGATCTCTAAGTCAAACTCCTGGAGGAGTAAGACCCAGCGAATCAAACGAGGCTTGGCATCCGTGTTGGCAAGAAGGTACTTGAGGGCCGAGTGGTCCGTAAAAACAATGATTTTTGAAAGTGTAATGTAAGGGTGGAATTTATCAAATGCGAATACTACAGCTAAGAGCTCCTTCTCGATTGTGGTGTAATTTTCTTGTGCATAAGTGAGGGTTTTACTAGCGTAATAGATGGGGTGGAAGTTTTTAGATATGCGTTGACCTAATACGGCTCCCACCGCAAAACTACTCGCATCGCACATAATCTCGAAAGGAAGGTCCCACACCGGAGCTATCATAATCGGTGCGTTAATTAACTTTTCTTTAATTAATTCGAAGGCAGAAAGGCAAGAGTCATCAAAAATGAATGGAGCGTCTTTTTCTAAGAGATGGGTGAGGGGCTTTGTGATTTTGGAGAAGTCCTTTATAAAACGACGATAAAAGCAAGCGTGGCCTAGGAAACTTCTTATAGCTTTTATGTTCGTAGGCGGCGGCGGCTTCTCGATAACTTCTATCTTGGCAACATCTACCTCAATACCTTTAGCAGAAATTTTATGACCCAAAACTAACCCTTCCTTTACCATAAAATGACATTTTTCCCAATTCAGGGCAAGGTTAGTTTCTTCGCATCGTTCTAAGTCTTTTTTGAGGTTTTCTAAACATCTATCGAAGGAATCGCCGAACACGGAGAAATCATCCATAAATACCTCCATAATGCTTTCTACGTACTCGTCAAATATTACGAGCATACATCGCTGGAATGTAGCTGGCGCATTGCACAATCCAAACGGCATTCTTCGGTAAGCGAAGGTGCCGAAGGGACAAGTAAACGTAGTTTTCTCTTGGTCCTCAGGAGAGATGGGTATTTGAAACTACCCCGAGAGGCCTTCGAGAAAACAATAAAAGCTATGGCCGGATAATCGTTCTAAAATTTGGTCGATAAACAGTAAAGGAAAGTGGTCTTTGCGGGTGGCGTCATTTAACTTACGGTAATCTATACACATACGCCAACCCATCACCGTCCGTGTCGGGATTAATTCATTATTCTCATTACTAACTACGGTTATCCCTCCCTTCTTTGGCACTACCTAAACGGGGCTAACCCACTTACTGTCCGATATAGGGTAGATAATTCTTGCGTCTAATAATTTCATAACCTCGCCCTTAACTACTTCTTTCATATTCGGGTTTATACGGCACTGAGGTTGAATAGAGTTACGCAAATTATCCTCCATTAAAATTTTATGGGTACAGAAAGATGGGCTTATGCCCTTGATATCAGAAATTTGCCAAGCAATAGCCCGGCGATGCTTACGTAGAACTAGAAGAAGTTTATCATTTTGCGTATCCGTGAGGTAGGCCGAAATGATAACTGGTAACTTGGAATATTTTTCTAAGAAAGCATACTTAAGGTGTTCAGGAAGTTCTTTAAGTTTGAGGGTAGGGGGTTCTTCATAAGAGGATTTAGAGATTATTTCATTTTCAAAAATAATATCTTCATAAACTTTTTTATAAGGAACGTAATAAGGGGTGGGGCTAGCAGCCAAGACGGCTTCTTGCAGCGATTCAGTTGGAAGAAAAGAGGAAGAACAAAAATCAGAAAATTCTTTTTCAAACTCAGAAAGATAATAAGAAGATTCATCACTTCCTTGCAGCGATTCAGCGGGAAGAGAAGAAGAAAAAAAAATCAGAAAGTTCTTTTTCAAAGTCGGAGAGGCAGTAGGAAGATTCATCACTCACGGCATCTACGAAAAAACATGAGTCATCATTTGCTAGGGTGTTCTTCATCGAAGGTGTGATAGAAAAAGTGACTTCGTCGTCGCCTACTCGAAGGAAGAGCTTACCATTGCTTACATCAATGATGGCTCTGGAGGTGGCAAGGAAGGGTCGGCCAAGGATCAGGGGAACCTCGACGTCTTCTTCGATGTCCAAAATGACAAAGTCCACCGAAAAGATGAACTTGTCGACTTTCACTAGAATATCCTCCACTATTCCTAACGGGTACTTAACGGATCTATCGGCTAGCTGGATACTCATACGCGTGGGGTTAAGGCTACCAATCCCTAACTTTTTAAACAACGAAAAGGGCATCAGGTTTATACTCGCGCCTAAGTCGGCCAACGCGTGTTTAACAAAAAGATCACCGAAGACACACGGGATAGAGAAACTACCCGGGTCATTGATTTTCTTCGGCAAACCGTTTGTTAAAACAGAAGAGCACTCGGCGTTTAGCATGACATGCAAAAGATTCTCTAACTTCTTCTTATTGGTGAGGAGGTCCTTAAGATACTTGGCGTATTTCGGCATCTGCGAAATAGCCTCGTGGAAGGGAAGATTAATGTGGATTTGCTTGAAGATCTCTAAGAAGCGGGAGTATTGATCATCTTGACGTTGTCTATTAAGTTCGGAGGGGTATGGAGGAGTTGAATTATTTTTGAAGATGGGTGGTGGAGTGAGATTTTATTCTAAAACAGGGGTGATAACTTCTTTAGCAGAGGGTGGAAGCGGAGCGGAGCTTTGATTTTTAAAGGCGGGAGCGGAGCGGTCCTCGGGCTCTTAACTTACCATACCGGAGACTTGCTTCCCACTCTGAAGAGTTATAGCTTTCGCTTGCTCTCTCGGGTTGGGTTCGGTATTGGAAGGAAGAGACCCTGCGGGTCGCTCAGAAATTATTTTCGCGAGCTATCCTACCTGATTTTCTAGAATTTTTACGCTTCCGGTTAAAGTTCTTATAGTAGCGTCATTTGTGGTGATATATTTAGAAAGTAATTCCTCCAAGCTTGGAGGTTTTGGATAATTTTGAAGAGGTGGTGGTGGTGGTGGTACATAAAAATCATTTTGTGGTGGCGGGCGCATAACATTCGATGGATTACTCCACGAAAAATTCGGATGATTTCTTAAAGCAGGGTTATAGCTACTCGGAAAATTAAAACCAGGAGGATGAAAATTCGCAGTAGAAAAATTATTAAAAGCATTTCTAGGCATATTATTAACATAATCTAAATGTTTTGGAGTAGGGGTTGCAGATTCCCATACTTGAGAGGCGGAGGCAGCAGTCATCTCCGTTATCTTTTTGCTTAGGATTTCTACTTGCAGAGCGAGCTGGGAGACGTTGTCCACCTCAAAGATACCTGCAGGCTTGTTCGGGCGGGACCTAGGCACATTCCACTGATAAGTGTTCATGGCCATGTCCTCAAAAAGATCAAGAGCTGCTTCTGGGGTCTTATGATTTAAAGTACCGCCAGAGGCTGCGTCTATCATTTGCTTTGTATTTTGATTTAGCCCGTTGTAGAACGTCTGCACTTGTAACCATACAGGCAGCGCGTGATGTGGGCATCATCTTAATAATTATTTAAATCTCTCTCAGGTTTCATATAGGGTTTCAGAGTCTATTTGTCTGAAGGCAGAGATATCGTTCCTAAGTTTTGCAGTTTTAGCTGGCAGAAAATACTTCGCCAAAAATTTTTCAGTTAATTCATTCCAAGTGGTTATGCTATTCTTAGGAAGTGTGTTCAGCCACTGCTTAGCTTTAGTTCTTAGAGAGAAGGGGAAGAGTCTCAGCCTGATTGCATCATTTGTGACACCATTTATCTTGAAGGTGTCGCAAATTTCAAGAAAGCTAGCTATATGTGCGTTCGGATCTTCATCTTGAAGTCCGTCAAATTGCACATATTGCTGCACCATTTGAATTATGCTAGGCTTTAATTCGAAGTTATTATTTGCTATAGCAGGGAGGACTATACTAGATTCTATTCCCTCGAGGTTCGGTCGTGCATAATAGGACATAGTCCTTTGCACGGCCTCATCTACATTGGGTTCTTCCATTCTTAAAGTAGCAAATGACTCGGAGTCCTCAACCGGCACTTGGATAGTAGGACCTTGAAATCGCTATCTTCTCCGAAGAGTACGCTCAATTTCGTGTTCCAAGTCCAAAATAACCGACGGACTCCCGCGGGTCATGCACTAAAAGAACAGAAAAGAAGAAAAGAAAGAGAAATAGGATAAACTAGAAAGAAAGCTAGATTAGATTTTTTTTTTGAAATAGATTTTTTTTATATAGATTAACTCCCGAACTTCCCAAGGACTACCCCGTGAAGGGTTCCCAAGGTACTAGACAAGATATTGGCGCTTAAAGCCCTTTGCCCTTTTCGAGAGAATTAGGTGGCGTAAAAAAATTGTGAATTTGGTTACTATTAAGAGCGGTGATAACTTTTTTGAATTTTAAAATTTAAAGAAAGAGGATGAGAAAGAGAAGAGATAAAATTAATAGGTTCGTGTTTTCAAGATATCAACGGAAGTTGGGTCCTCGACAACGACGCCAAAAACTTGTTGCGCGCTAGGGTTCGAAGAAAATAAACGCAACCGAACTAGCAATCCAATGAGGCAAGTATACCTATCGAATTGTAGCTAGGGGACACAAGTGTCGTATTTAAATCCGGGAACTGTTGATTATGCTTACTCACACGAAAACTATTATCTTATCGACGGAAAAACTAGGGTTTTAGAGAATCTAATTGCAAGGAAGGAAGTAAAGCTAAAGCTAGAAAGAGAGCTATTACAGTTAATTAAAGAGCATAAGAAAATCGATTACTATGAAAGGTTGTAAAATATGAAATGGAAATGCACTCGATCAAGAATCACCTCGGCTAAAGACGATTAAGAAAATGCGATAAAAATCTAAACTTAATAGGATAAAGGTCCTTGACCGTGGAGGTTCCTAAAGCTTGAACGCGCTTCTCTCGAAGTCGTGCCCAACTGAGTTTAGGAAGGTCCGACCGACTCTCGTCTAAATCGGAGGCCTAAAACTCGCTTTATGCGGTGAACCCCACTATTGGATTTTACTCCAATCCGGGAGATTTGGACGTCTGCCTCTCTCGAGGGATGCGTACAACTCCCTTTACTCTTGAATGCTCATTTCATTCTATCGGCCTCTCGGCTAGCCCAGAATGAAAGCAAAGGTGGAGGGTATATATTGATAATATATCTCCAACCCATTATTAATCAAGAGTAATTCAAGGCCATAACCTAAAAAGAAAAGATTAATCAAAACATCATAACTTAATCGCTCGAACCTCGGATCATCAAGATCGAGTACAAGGAGGATTAGTTAATCATAGTGAAGTGGAGGAGGGGGGATGAGTAGTAAAGCATAAAAAGAACACAAGCTAAACAAAGAACACTTCTATTAATGAAAAAGGGAAAGTTACACTATGGAAAAAGAAATTACAAGTGCAAGGAATTGAAACCTATTTTAGCCCTACAATTAGCACTAAGCAACACTAAAGATTACAAAGAAAGCATAAACAAGTAAAGATTAAACTAGGGTTAAAAGAAAATTACAGAGAGAGAGAGAGAGAGAGAGAAAAGCATAAGAAAGTTCAAGAACCAAAGGGGCAGCACCTCCCCCTCTCAACCAAAGCTTGCTGAAATGGCAGGGGGCCCTGAATTTATAGGCAAAATTCTCGGGTTGGTCACGCCCTCCGACACGCCCTAGGGGGGGCGTGTCAGGGGGCGTGACATGTACGAAGTTGACCTCAGGTTATGGGATCTGGCGGGAGGGATGATTGCCTCTGTACGTCGGTCGACACGCCCATGGTCATGCCCGTGTAGGGGGGGCGTGACACGCACGTCATGTCGAAATCATTGGTCGGAAATCCGTCAGTCGTCGGAAAGGTTGATGTCACGCCCCAGGTCATGCCCGTGACGGGGGGCGTGACAGTACTGTTGCGTGCTGTGGTGGAACCTGCATTCAATGCGGCGGCAGGCTTTGCGGCAGAGGGCGACACGCCCTTTGTCACGCCTGGCAACACGCCCGAGGAGGGCGTGTCAGGGGGCGTGACAGCCGTTTTGTTCGTTTTTCTGTCCCTTCTAGCATAAGTCCTCAGAATCGGGTGACACGCCCTAGGTCACGCCCAGGGAGGGCGTGACAAAGGGGCGTGTCAGGTCATTTTTGGCCAATTTTCTGGAAACCTTCAAAAAGACAAGAAAAAGTCAGTTGCAATAATATTTACATAAAAATGATAAAAAAAATAAACAAATAATAGACATGATTTGTACAATATAAAATAGAAAATACGATAATAGTCTAGACTACAAAACGTATTATCAGTGACCATAATCTTCTCTGCGCCTATAAATAGGACCCTCTATCACATCATAAAGTACCAATTAATGAATAGTAAGTGAGCTCGGGTTGTTTACTACAGACAAGTTTTTGTATCCGCCCAGTTTGAGATGTTAACTGGTTTTGCTGTTGCAGATTATGCGGCTAGCACTAAGAAGCCAGGGACTTGGTTCTGACTACGTCAGGGATCAGTGCGGGTTCTGCAAATACAATCGAAAGTTTAGAGCAGGTCGCAGCTTGTGACCATGAGGTCTTCTCATTGGCAATCTTTCCCAGTTCAATAAGGTTGTCTGCTTCTAGCAGTCTATCTGTTCAGTTTGGCAGCAGATGTTCGCAGTTATCTGAAGACTAGGTGACCTCGCGATTGCGGATAGAGTTCTTTATCTTGGAATAACGGGGTGTCTGCGCGGTTAAGTTGTTGTCTGGAGACTTGACGATTTCAGCGAACTCCTTAGTTCAGATCAATAGATTTGGCAGTTACTGGTTCTATCTGCCCGGATAGTTTTTGCCTTGTATGTTTTTGCTTCCATTGGGTATATTGGTGAATCATGTCTCACAATGTATGCATCGCATTGTAAAGAAGTTTGATAGTTCAAGATTTGTTTGCCTTTCTATTTGCATCTGGTTTATTTGACTTCGTTTTGGTTGAGTGTTCCTGCGACATGGTTCCCGTTTTCTGATTATCACAAATTTTTTACAGTCTTCTTCCTTTAGCAATCGCACAAGGAACATCCAACTTCTCTAATCCCTTCCTCCCTCATTAGACCACTGATCTTCATAAAATTAAGAATGTCGTCTTCTTAATGAAGAGGGGAGATGATTGAAGACATTCTCGCGGCAATAAACACCATAGAACGAAAGTTCTAGTGTGGTTGCTTCCAGGAAAACTCCATTAAACTCTCAAACAAAGCTCTCTTAGTCGATGTATCTCCTATATTTTGGATCTAAAGATATAGCACCAAGTGAGAGGGTAAGAAGTTCACCTGGTTTTCGGCCATGAACCGAGTCCTTCTTATTAACGGTATAACAATGTTCGTCTTCCGGCAGTACGTGTTAGGATTCCGACGGTATAGTTCGGTTCGCCATTCTTCAGGAAGAGGGGAAAGGAGTCGGCTGATGAAGAAAAGTCCTTAGGATTCGGATTATCCCTTATAAAGAAATGGTTGGTGATTTAGGGTTGAAAGTCTCCATACCATGTCTCACTTTTCCA
The DNA here is from genome assembly GCA_039513925.1 of Platanthera zijinensis. Classification (NCBI taxonomy): domain Eukaryota; kingdom Viridiplantae; phylum Streptophyta; class Magnoliopsida; order Asparagales; family Orchidaceae; genus Platanthera; species Platanthera zijinensis. The sequence goes on from CM077094.1 coordinate 105,053,166, forward strand.
ATGGACCGATCTATTATATCTCAAAATGACTTTTTCAAAAAATATGGGACCATTTATGCGTCGTATGAATCGTTCTCGAGGTATAGAAGACCGCATTTTCCTTCCAGACTGCAAATAGAGTCAGCACAGAAAAATTCCAAGCCCATTCGTCGTGCATAATCAACAAATCATCGAAATCACTCGAACGAATCATCGAGTGCATTGAGTCCATTACACGAGTCATTTCGACGAATTCATGAGTCCTCTCGACGAATCTCTCAACAAATCTTGTCAAACCTTTTCAATGAATTCACAAGTCCTTTTGACGAATCTCTCGATGAATTTTGCATGTCCTTTCGAGTTCACTCAACGAATTAGTCGAGTCCTCTCGATGAATTCACAAGTTCTCTCAAGTTCACTCTGCGAATTTATCGTATTCACTATAAGCCTGATCTAACTGTTGTCATATGGCCTTGGGTTCTCTCCCAACATTTTCTACTGGCTCAAGTCACCATAATGACACCAAAACACATACGAGGGGTCTAGCTCGAAATGGGACGTTCCAAACCTATAAACAAACAAAAATATTTTGTCACCGAAATCGAAGCTAAGTCTACGGTTAACAAAGTATGAGGCATACAAGATAAGTGTTTAAATTTACCTTTGGTAAACAACTTCGGGTAGCGTTGCAACATAAGGTCCATAGGCAACCAGGTGTACTCCTCTTTTCCATGGTTGAACCATAAGACCTTCACTAATGGAACACTTTTTCTCCTCAACCTTTGTACTTCGGAATCTACTATCCGCTTCGGCTATAGTTGAACAGATCTATCAGATGCCACAGGGCCAGATGTAGTGGTGACAAATTGCTCAGGTCAAAGTTGTACCTTGCGAAGGGAAGACACATGAAAGACAACGTGTAAGTTCTCCAATTCCTATGGTAACTCCAGCCTATAAGCCAAGGAATCGATCTTCTCCAAAATGGTATAAGCCCCATGTATTGCAGGGTGAGCTTATTCTTTCCACAAATCTGCGACACCCCATGCATCGGCCTAATCTTTAAAAATACCAAGTCACCAACTTGGAAATCCACTATTCTGTGTTTCACATCATAGTACTTCGCCTGTCGGCTCTGAACCTCTAGCATGCAATCTCGGATCAACCTAATTATTGGGTCCATTGTCCACAATGTCCTATATTTTAAGAAGTCAATCATATCAATGACATACACAAAGTTGTATTTGATGTATGCTTAAGTTCATGCATGTAAGATGTCCTTATAACATTGATAGGATAGGTAATCCAAGTTTGTGACAGGTGGTCTCAAGGTAGAAAGGTGGACACAAAGAATCTTGCTTGAAAGGTAGGAATTTGCCTAAGTCTACAAGCGTTGAGTGAAACAAGTTCACACAACGGATGATATCAAGGAGCAATTGACAAAGTTTGAAAAGTAGCTAAGTCCACAGGTGTTATGTGGAGTAAGCTCACTCAATGCCAGATGAAAGGGAAGATGCTGGATAGGCTGGAAATCGCACAAGTCCACAGGCGTTGAGTGAAGTCTATTCACTCAACTCTAGTTGAGTAAAAGCTTTGAGTATAGCTTGGATAGTATTAGCCAAACAATTGGCAATCTGAAAATATGGCTGAGTCTACAGGCATTGAGTGAAGTCTACTCACTTCAACGACATATAGAAAAAAGCTGTGAGACAGGCTAAGACAGTCAAAGCCAAACAATTGGCAAGCTGAAATGTGGCTAAGTCCACAGGCAATGAGTGGAGTCTACTCACTCGACGCCATACAACAAAAAGCTGTGAGATAGGCTAAGGCAGTGAAAGCCTAAGAAGAAATAGACATAAATATTGCTAAGTCCACAGGTGTTGAGTGAAGTCTACTCACTCAACTCCATACAACATAAATCATTGAGTATAGCTCAGACAGTCAACGCCTAGAAAATCTGTGTGAATATTTGACTAAGTCCACAGGCATTGAGTGAAGCTTACTCACTCAATGGCATATGATAAAAAAACATTGATTGAACCTTAGTCAGTAAGAGACTGTGATTTCACAGAAATTTTTCTAAGTCCAAATGCATTGAGTGAAGACTGCTCACTCAACGCTGTGTAATAGAATAAAATATGTTAAGTAGTTTGGCGTTGAGTGAAGCTCACTCACTCAAAGCCAAGTGACAGAAAAATTGTCTAAGTGTTTTGGCTTTGAGTGAAGCTTACTCACTCAACACCTGATGAAAAAAAACTTTTCTAAGTGTTTTGGCATTGAGTGAAGGTTGCTCACTCAATGCTTAATGACAGAAAAATTTTTCTAAGCATTATGGCGTTGAGTGAAGGTTGCTCACTCAATGCCTAGTGATAGAAAATATGTCTAAGTGTTTTGGCATTGAGTGAAACTCACTCAATCAATGCATATACTAAAGACGTTTGATTTTGGCAAAGTCCGTAGATGGTGACTTCAGCAAAGTAAACAAGTCAACAGAGTTCAAATTAAGTTCAGAAAAGCTTCAGAACATGACAAATACTGCCAGAGGTCTACTGTACATCTTCTTCTGTTAAAGCAAGATGCAGCTGTCTACTACAGGTGGTCCCCACAACTTCTTGGAGCCGTTAATCGGTGGAAGATAAAAGGGGCAGCTTCTGGATGTTGAACTAAACTTTTAGGGTTTGACTCAAAGAGAGAAAAGAGTGGTTGGACTTCATCTTCCTCGCCATTGCTGTCGAGAAAAAGCTTGAAGTTGACCAGCAGAACGAAAAAGTTCAGTTAGCTGTAACATTCTCTTCTGCTATAAAATTGATAATTAGTGATGAATTGTTTGGTCACAAAATTTTGCGCTTTGGTCACTAAAGCTATTTAGTAACTAAATTTGATCTGTCATAAAGGGGTTGCAAAATGTGTGTCACAAAATGTTTTTAGCAACAACAAAAAATCATCACTAAATGTATATTTATAGTGACAATTAATTTTCATTGCTTAATGTAGTGTTTCAGTGACCATTAATTTCCGTCACTAAATGTACATATTTTGCGACAACAAATTTTGTCACTAATTGAATATTATTAGTGACAGCTATTTTTTTTTCACTAAATACACATTAGTAGTGAAAATTTTTCTTCTTCACTAAATATATTTAGTGACCAACCTTATTAAGACAATACTTGTGCAATGCCAGTTTTTTTTATTACTGAAATTATTTATTGCATCATTAAATCCAACAATAAAAAATTTATTTGCTAAAAAATCACCAAAGAGAATGCTTCTTTTAAATTTATTAATAAAAAATGTGAGAGATAGCCCAAACCTTTTGTACAGACCAATAGAGCTTTTCACTCTACTAATTAACCTCAATACATAAAAAAAAATTCCATAATAAACAAACATTACATATTCCTTCTGTACATGTAACACAATATATAAATAAATATATTTTGATTTCTTCATCCACTCGAAGCTCCGATGATCACGTGAAGCCAACATTTGACTAGCTTATGGATGGAGGACTATGGCTGCATGATATAGAATCCATGTCTTGTCGCCGCTCTTTCGTAAGGATAGGGTGAAAAAGGAGCTGTAGATGGCCAACCTTAATTTGCGAGGGGCATCGGGCCACCATTGTTCATTCGTGTGCAATTATTCACGAGACCACCAGCCACCTTCCTTTTTTCAACCTTCACCTTCTGCAGATTTTCTAATCTCTTGTGGAGGTTCTCTGTCGTCAGAAATTTAGCTTCGAGCTCATGCTCCTCGATGCACTTCATGACCACTCGGATCACTAATGGTTCCTTGGGCAGGCATTATTCTATAATATTATCAAATCAAGCGTATATTTGAAGGGAATGTGTACACTACTAAAACAAGAAGTTAAATAAACTAGCTGATGTGTGGACATACCGCAAAATTCCCAGAGTTTTTGGGATCCTCTATTCTCGATCATGTTGGGGAGAACAAAAACATAAAACATATCTTAAGTAATAGCACCCCAGTCAACCAAGCATCCTCTATCTTTGCAAAAAGGGTGTCTCCTACTGACTATCTCTAGTAATAGCACCCCAAATGCATGTGTTGCACTGAATATCTACTACTAACCTGTTGTAATAAGTTAGGAAACTCGGAGCAGAGAACCGAATGGTGCCACAGATGTTTCAGCAGAGAGTGGTCACTATCTTGAGGGCCAGTTCTCATGAGTTCAAACACATCTTACAAAAAGAAATCATTAGCCCCGGCCGCATTCTCATCGATACCACTGCTAAGCTTACAACAAAAAAATGAAATGAGATTTAAGAAATAAAACACAATTACAGACATGTATATTCAAGAATCCAACCTGTAACAGATGCAAATCTCTAGCAAGAAAATCATCCTGGTTTAATCCATGCCCCTCCAGCCTCACAACTTCCAGGATCTGCAAAAATCAAATTTGTACAGAGCATCATCTACAACAATACAATGAGAAGAATCTGGATAAGAACCTCAGGCACACAAATGGCAATGGTCATCTTTTATAAAACATATCTTTTATAAAACAAAGTTATTTAGAGCATGTCGAGGCATGTACGTGAAACATATATTTTATAAAACACATCAAATTTATAGCAATGGTCATCTTTTGAGCCAAAATTTTTGGTGATCCATACAAAGGCCTAAGAACCTCAGGCACACTCCAAGCCTGAATTAAAAAAGTTATTTAGAGTAAATTTCCCCAAAAAATTACAAACAAAATGGGTAAAAAGGGGATGCAAGTGAAAAAACTTACATCCAAATCAAGATGATAGACTATATTGATCATGGAACCACCACCCTCACAAGGTCTTATTAGGTAGCCACTTGAAAGCATCTCAACTCTCACCAAATTTGGAGTTGTAGGGCCAGATGGGCCACGAATTGAAGCAGTCAAAGACCTCATGCATATCTGTAAAAGCAAGCAAATGATTTTGGATTAAAAAAACTATGTAAACTGAATATATGTTAACATACAACAGCAATCATTTAGAATTGATAATTCTGTGTTACTGAAGTACAGGTATCATGAAGAATATTGAGTGAACAACTACACGAATTGATAATTCTGTATTAATATTTAAACTTCAAAAACATTCAAGATAATAGTGAGCAAGTAGTCCCAAATTTAATAATGAATGATGAATAAATATAAGTTTAGTAGATCTTAATATCAATAATAATTAATATATAATTAGTTAAACTGGAGTAAGGCTTGTAATGACTCAAAAAATGAAGAGCAAACAAACAAATTCAGATGAGATTTAAAAACTCAAGTTGTGTTCAAGAACGACTAGAAGATTCATACAAACATAAACAAGCAAAAAATGTAAATAATTAACAGCCTCCAAAACTTACCACCAAGCTTTCATTTTCCAGACGTATAGTGTACCTCAGTATCCAAAAATCACGTGGCGATGCTAGAGTGAATCTGCAATCATCAAAGTAGCCAAAACCATCTCTTCTTACATAAATGGCACAATTAAATCAAAACCAGGCTGTTTATACACAATAACTAGTCTTCATGATAAAAGATGAAGAAATGTGATGCAATATAGTTATAGCAGTCTACAAAATCATACCTTCATCCCAACCAATTGAACCCATTCAACAACAGTTCCTATAAAATAACAACTATGAATTACCCAGCTGGGTTGTTAACATTACTTGGTGGATGCTGAGGTGTGGGGTTTTGCATGTGGACAGCAGTCCCCGATGCCTGTCGAAAGACAAAGTCGCTCTAAAATGGATCATAATGCTGGTTAAAGTGATACCAGATAAGACTAAAGATTGCCACAACATTGTACTAGATATTGCAGTTATGCTTAAGGGGCATGTTCCACTATCATGATGCACCCATCTCTGCTTACATAAATGGCACAATTAATAAGATTAGCTCTAGAATTTATCAAGCATCATGGAGTTCGCTTGAGTGGCACCAGTGGAAAAAAACACAGCACATAAGAGTCATGAAAGACAATAAAATGCAAAATTACAGCAAAGATGATTAAAAACTAATCCAAACAGGAAGTTAGTCATCGTCATAACTAGCAAAAGATCCTCTAACTAGTGTTTTCCATCTGATCCTCTAGTTCTCTTCATTCTATGAAGGCCATCATTCGTGCCTCTGTTTGCTCCATGCGTGCTATTCTTTCCACCATTTCTTGAATACGTGCACCCATCTCTGCTACTACCTCAGCTCGTATTCATGCTCAGAGACGTTGTGCATTAGTACTTTCACGGTCCAAAGTTTTTGGCCCTGGCCCCATTCCAGGAATATAACCCGATCGTTTACCAAGTACAATTGTGTAAGCCTCTTCCGTAGTCAATAATTCTTCTCCTTTGTCTCTTTTTTGTTCCTCATGAAGTTCCAAAAGCTTATTGTATACCTCCTCTGCAGCTTTATCCATCCACTAATTTTGTTTTCCCTTTTTAGTTTTCTCCCACAATCGCACGTATATAAGCAATTGTTGTTCTTCATGTGTAGCTTGTCTCTATATTTAGAAATCAATAAGACATAAATTGAAGTATAAAGACAATTTATAAACATTATCATAATTATAAAAATCCTTAAAATCTTACAAGTTCATGTACTGTTCGTGCTATAGACTTCGTGCCAACATTAGATTTTATTTTTTGTTGGCTCCTATTTTGTTTGTTCACATCACAAATCCTCTACAATGAATCAATAAGAAAATAATATGTTAGGAATATTTAATTTAACAAACTAATTTGTTAATGACCAATAAGAAAATTTAGTGTTTATGTTTTTTATACCTTGAACTTAGCGCTGCCCGAATAACTAATTAGCCAACTCCATTGATTAGGATTGATTTCTGTAGGGCAATGATCATGTCATTGTGCACCAGTATTCCATTTTAAATAATGATCGTTATGCAAACGAGCATAACAAACATTATAGATTCGGCGAAGTGAAGATATAAGGTCATCAATGACATGATTCTCATTGGGGAGACTGAATTCAGACTAAAAACAACATAATAAAATTAAAATACAAAATCATACAAGAAAACATCATATTTAATTCGTATAATTAATTGCAAAAATTTCATTACTTACATAGATAATTTCAACTATTTTATCAATTATATCAACTGGAATATGGGCCCATTTCTCCACATTCAAAGGAGCATATAGCCTTACAATACAACCAATCCTTATGATAAGCTCTTGAGATTATTGACCAACTATTCTGTGAAGGACCGCGGGAATTTGAACTTCTACCTTTTCCGTAAAATGATATTTTCTCTTAGACCATCCAATCCCAGTGGTCGGACCACGCATTCTTTTCTTAGTTTGACGTATACCTGTTGATTGACATTGCAATGTTAAAACACTTTAAAATCAGTGAATTTAAATATATATAAAAATTAAGATGAACCATCGATATTACCATGCTTGAGATCTGTTGGATCTGAATGTACACGATCAACATCAAGCTCGATACGATCAAGTTCATGTCGAGTCTCATTTGCATTTTCCTCTTCATTTATCAAATTTTTATCTAACTGAAGTGATGATTGTGGGTGTATTTGTGGCTGATGGTAGGTTGTAATGCTTGTAAGTTTTGTAGCTCTTCTTTTATAGATTGTGTTGCATCTAATTTTATAGATTGATGTGCTTTATATTTTATATGTTTACGTGTTTTATCTTTTGTATTAATTGAACTAGCTAAAGAACAAAGATGTGTTGCAGTTGTTCATGGGTGAAATTTGGATGAGTTAGTTTACCAATCAAGTTGAGTGTGTCTTTCTACATGAGAATCTTTAACTTTAGCGCCAATCTTTGACTTTTTTGCCATAGATTCTTCTTAACTACCTGAAAAAAGATATGATATTCCAAAAAATTAAACTAAAAAACATGATTATGGAATGAAGAAAACTACATGTGAAGGTTGCACATGTCTATTGTTCTACAGTCAATTATAAGATCCTCATTTTAACATGCATATTAAATAATAAACATATGCACACTTTCAATTCATAAGAACATTTGTATATTGTAAAGTTTAGAAATAAAAGTAAGAAGATTAATGTGTTATCTTAACTGGCCCACTAAATAAAACTTTCCTGGTAAATATGAGGCCTAGTTTAAAAGACAAATAGTTATCATGTAAGTGAAACTTCAGTGCATTGTTTCTAACATATTCATAGACCAGAAGCTTGCCTAGTTCTGAAGAGGTAAACATATGAAAATACTCAACATAACCTAATTAGCTTACTTAGATGTTTTTGGGAAATAAATCAGCAGCTTGCTTAGAAAATGAATCGAGAGTGTGATCTATACACAAATATGGAAATAACAAAAATAGGATAAAAATTTGTATTAAACATCCTCATTTTCCACATCATCCTTAAATTCATCTATAATATCATCATCGATGTCTTCTTTTTTCAGACATCTACTTAGACATGACCGATCTCTTTTCTTAACTGTCATGGCTTCAACATCAGTTCTTTGCAATAAAATTTTTGTGTCATCATCATCTATGACAATATCAAGTAATGGGCTTAACCCAACATCTATATCATACAAATGAATCTCTTCTTCATTGGAGTCTTCATTGTCTTTAAGAGGAACATCATAAAAGTGATGAGGCGTTATCTTTATTACCAATCTCCAATCTTTATTTTTGTTATCGGCTACATAATATACTTGTTCAACTTGACAAGCTAAAACATAAGGTTCATTGCTTCTCAAATTATGTTTTACATTAACGGGAATAATTCCATTTAATTCCTTCTTATAACCTTTGCCTTCATGGTATGTATCCCGCCACTCGTATTTAAATAGAACAATTTGACGTTCAACACCATAATCGATTTGAATAATGTCTCTTAGGACTCCATAATATTCTCTGCCACCTGACTGTTGATCACCCCTTACCATGATTCCACTGTTCTGAGTCTTACGCCTAATTTCACGATCGTATGTATAAAAACTAAAGCCATTAACAATGTATCCATTTAAATGTGTCACACCTTTCCTTGGACCACGTGCTAACTGTAAAAATTCTACGTTAACTCTTAGATCCCCTTCATAGTACAGCTTTGATGCATGTTGAATAATAGCTTTGTGTTAAATTAAAATATAATGATAATTATTGCATAATACATAAAATAAATTATACTATACTACTAATTTACCCTTAATTCAAACCATTTAACAAAGGTAGACTTGTGCCTTCTTTCAACATCTTTAGAAGATACTTGCCCAAGTTCCCTTTGATGCTCCCTATAAATGAAAAATGTTTGATGATATAATTTTATTACAAATTCTTAATACATATTTGAAGAACAAAGGCGTGAGACTTACTTTATAAATGGTTCCACTTCCGGACAATTTTTTAATATGTATAATTGAGCAAGATGCCAATCTTCATATGTGAGATTATCTTCAAATCCTTTGCCAAGTGATCTCCCTGACTTTATAAAAATGGATAATCGTGAATCGTGTACATCATTTCCTTCGTCATTTCTACTTGGATGATTCAACTTTGTCTCAATTTTACCCATGTATCTTGAACAAAATGTCAAGCATTCGTGTACTAGGTAACCATTTGCCATTGAACCTTCTGGGTGTGCTTTATTTCTTACAAATGATTTAAGCACTCGTAAATATCTATATTACAAAATTCAAAGATTATATAAGAATGTGTTAAAGCAATAAAATAAATATAAAAGAAAAAATAATGCATACCTCTCAATTGGATACATCCATCGATAATGAATCGAACCGGCAATTTTAGCTTCTCGTGCAAGATGAATTGGCAAATGCATCATGATTGTAAAAAAAGAAGGGGGAAATATCTTCTCCAGTTTGCAAAATGTGATAGGAATATTACTCTCAATTTTATCCAACACTTCAATAGTTAATGTCTTAGAGCTCAACTCCTTGAAAAATAGACTCAATTCAACTAGCGGATCATAAACCTCTTTTGGAATAATGCCACGAAAAGCGGGAGCAAGATGATCTTGCATAAAAACATGACAATCATGAGCTTTCATTCTTGAAATCTTACCTTCCTTAAAATTTACACATCTTCTTATGTTAGATAAATAACCATCCGGAACTTTTATATTCTCTAAAAAATGACATACTACCTATCGTTCAGCTAGCGTTAAGGTATAACAGGCTTGCAACATTATATAAAAACCATCTTTCTCTATTGGATGTAATTCTTCTTTCAACCCCCTTTCCTTAAGGTCTAGTCTAACTGACAAGTCATCTTTTGTTTACCCGTCAATATTCAACATGGTTCCCAATATATTTTCAGTAATATTTTTTAAAATATGCATATAATCTAAACAATAGCGTATCTCAAGTGTTCTCCAGTATGGTAACTGAAAGAAAATACTAAACTTCTTCCAATTATAAGGTAGATATACTTTATCCTGCTTTTTTTTATGCTTTCCAAATACCACATTATCACATTCTTTTAGTTGTTCTAAAATCTAATCCCCAGATAGCTCCTTTGGCGCAGAACGAGTTTCTATTGTTCTATCAAAAGACTTCTTATCTTTACGCCATCTATGACATGGATCCATGAAGCGACTGTTACCCATGTAACTCATCTTAAACCAATTCTTCAATCGACAAGACCAAGTATCCTTGTTGCAACAAGGACATGCTAGCTTACCTTTAGTGCTCCATCCTGATAGGTATGCATAAGCAGAAAAATCATTTATTGTCCACAATAAAGCAGCATGCATATTAAAATTGGACTTTCCATAAGCATCATATGTACAAACCACAATTTCCCATAAATATTCAACTCATCAATCAAAGGTTGTAAATACACATCCATATCATTCTCAGGTTGTCCTGGACCAGGAATAATCAAGGATATTATAAAATTAGGTGTTTTCATGCACATCCATGGTGGCAAATTATATGGGACTAAAACAACTGACCATACACTATTATTTGTGCACATAAGACCAAAAGGATTAAACCCATCGCTTGCTAAACCAAGCCTAACATTTCGTGTCTCTGATGAAAATTCTTGGTGTTTTCTATCAAATGATTTCCAAGCAAATGCATCAACTGAATGTCTCAACTTACCATCATCACATCGTTGTTCTTTATGCCACCTCATCTCCTTGGATGTCCTAAAGCACATATATAACCATTGAAGTCTAGGTATAAAATGAAAGTGTCTAAATATTTTGTTTGGTATATTTTTACTCTTTTTTGAAAGAGTAGTACTTTTTATATTATCGGCATCCTTGCTTGATTGCCACCTGGATGTGCCACATGTGGGACAACTTACATAATCTGCAAATTTACCGTAGTAGAGAGAATAATCATTCAAGCAAGCATCTATTTTCTTACACCCCATTCCAAGTTCATGCATGTAGTTTTCAGCTTCATAGAAACTACATGGGTGCGTTTCACTAAAAGGGATTGACCTTTTTAATACTTTAAGCAATTTAGTAAAAGATCGATCTATCCATCCATAATAAGTTTTAAGTGTCAATAAAGTAACTAGAAATTGAAATTTAGAAATTTTTTTGCAACCGGGATATAATTCTGTTTCAGCATCATTCAGTAAATCAAAAAAATTTCTAGCTGCTTTATTTGGATTATCATCATTACATTGTTCTGCAAACTCATTCATATTATTATACCGAGTGTTGAAATCATCTAGCATAGCATGCATATCATCATGCTCTGAAATCTCGTGTTCATCCTCAGCAATAATTGAACTATTGCTACCAAAAGTTGAGTTAATGTAATTATCCTCACCGTGATATGACCACCATTTATAAGTCCTGATCATTTCGTTCATAACAAGGTGCCCAAGCACAGTATCGCGAGTGTGGAAGAAAACATTTCCACATTTACATCATGGACATCGGATTTTATTTCCCCTAGCAGAATGTGTAAAAGAAAAATCAAGGAAATCATTCACTCCATTAATGTAAGTTGGTTGTTGTCGATCATTGAGATCCATCCAACTCTTATTCATTGCACTGCAAGATTAGAGAAGAGAAACAAATAATAACAATTTTAGGTCATTTTGATAAATTTTTTAATTGCACCCTTGAAATTCTTTTAACCATAAATTATTACATTTTAAAACATGTAAAATCAAAATAATTTAACTCAATTGTCTTACCTACCTAACGAATCTATTTGAACTTAATTCAAAAAGAAAACTAAATGACCCTAATAATACACATATTGAAGGGTAGAGCAAATAATGCAATATTTTAAGATCTTCACAAAGCAATCAGATGAAACCTAAAATACGTAGCACATGAGTTTCGTTCATCCCTTCTACTCATTGCAGAACTATATGTTTAATCAACTCTTTCACATCTATGTCAAACTATGGGCTGAAACAAGGGGAAGTAGCATGCTCCATAAATTTAATTGACAACATAAAACTTCAAAAAGACTATAATATTTATATTATTATTTCCTTGATTTATGATAAATTGCTTTTCCATGAACATTCATTTGATTATAGCTAGTAACATGGCTTAAAAAGATAAATATAAATCATGGTACCAGTTCTATGCAATAATCAAGAAAAAATGGCAACATTGTTATGAGCATTCGGGGGACCTCACTATCCTAAATGGCATAGGAAGAAGACAAATGATCTCCTTTCCTTAACTTTCTTAACAAAATTGAAAACTAAGAAAATCAAAAAACTACAAAATTGGCATTGAAAGAGGCAATCAAATCGAAACACATGATCCAAAAAATACAAAATGGTAATTAAAACGAGTTTCATTCTAACACAATCAAAAATCTAATACACAACAGTGGGAGAAATGAAAAAATACAAGCAAAACTCAAAGAGCGGAAGAAGATACCTGTTTACCCCTTTGATCGAGCGGAGGTTGTCATCGTCCAGAGGACTAGCAGTGTCAGATCGAGCGGAGGATATCAAAAGGGAGAGGGATCACCGCTGTCATCGCGCGCCGAGAGGGATTTAGGGCTCGTCTTCGTCGTCGTCGTGGAGAGGGATCGTTAAGTTAGGGCACAATGTCGTCGTGAGAGGGATCGATCAGATCGCGCGTGAAGTTAGGGTTGATTTGTGAAATAAGATTATATATTCTGAAATGTGGGCGGGTTCTGAAAATTAGAGGCGGGTTTCGAAAAATAGAAGCAGGTTTGCTGATGAAATAAGCGGTATATATGCCAATATTTTTTACTATGCTTTGTATTTTGTTTGTGACTATTTTATTTTGCTATTAAATTTTTTTGTGTCATAATATTATGTTTATCACTAAAAATATTACTTTTAGTGACTTACATTTTACTTTAGTCACTAATTAATTGAAAATCATCTTTTCGTGACCAAAGGCAGGAATTGTGTCGACACTTAAAACATGACTTATGTCGACACCAAAAGCAACAATTGTGTCGACACTTAAAGCAGGACTTATGTCGATACCTGAGGCAAGGATTGTGTCGACACCTAAAACAGAGGCTGTGTCGACACCCAGCAATTATAGAGAAGTTGTTCGACACACTGGACTTGTGTCGACACATACAAATAGAAGATGTGTCGAGAAGCAGAATAATGATTGTGTCGACACTTGGAGTATTGTGTCAACATCATCAAGACTTGTGTCGACACTTTGTCTACTTGTGTCGGCACATGAGAAGTAGATTGCTTAGTGGATCAAGTTGTGTTATAGAATCTCTAAGGAATCAACTGTCATGACTGGTGGGTCGACAGCTATCATTACCAACATATCCTGACACCTTTGTCAAAACTAACAGAAGGTTGTAACAAACCAGATCAGCCAGTAACGATGAGGAATCTCTATATAAAGGGCTGATCCTTTACAACCAATAAGAAGAACAACTCAGTGAATGCCAGAAAAGCCTTCAACAAAGAGAGAGAAGATTGAAAAAAAGATAAGGGGAAACCCTTTAAGAAGGTTGATCTAGAATTGTCATCAGAGGAGATTCAGATCTCATTTTGAATTCAAGGAAGGAGCTGACAGTGGATCAACTTCTACATCAAGAATAGTCCAACCTTATTTTGTTCTATCAAGAAGCTTTGAAACAGCTAAGTCTGTTTGGGACTGAAGATCAAGAACTGATCAAGAAGAACATCAATAGAGGGATCTATCTGGTGATATCTTTTGTATATCTTTTATTACACAATTACTTGTAGGATCTATTGTAGATCTGAGCTGTAAGTCTGTATTTATAAAGGCTGAGGTAGGGCTGTGAGCCTGAGTGGTAGGACTTGCAAAAGTCTGAGTTGTAAGCCTAGAGATAAGGGCTGAGGTAGGGCTAAGGGCTGAGGTAGGATTTTGGGAAGGATCTGAGGTAGGACTTGCAAAAGTCTGAGGTATAGGAATCATTTTGGTTCTGATTTGTAGGATCTTTGGATCTGAGAAAGAGGAAAGAAGTTAGGCTGAATCCAGTACTCTACTGGATAGGTGAAGGGGGAAAGTGGGCGTACCCATATCTTTGGGAACCACTATATATCTGGTGTTCTCTATGCTGTGAATATTCTATACTGTGTTTTGTTTTATTTGTGCCAAGCAAGATCTGTTTAATTGCCTAAAATATTAAAGGAAAAATTAGAACCTATTCATCCCCCCCCTCTAGGTGTTTAGGCTCTTGAATTAAGTCTTTCAAACCTTTTGAAGGCTTTTGAAAAATGCCAAAAGGTAGTCAAAAAGCAAGCAAAAGAGATTGTCTCTCTTAAGACAATGGAATCAAGCCTGAGGGAGGAAATTGTAGAATTGACTCCTCTCATAAGTGAAGTTCACTCCTTGCAAGAGGAATTGAAAAGCTCGAATGAAATATTAAGTCTAAAAGAGAAATATCTTGATGAGCTAGAAGTAAAGCTCTTGGTGAAGAGAAAACTTGTTGAGAGTTACTCCGATCCGAAGACTATTTTCCCTCTCATTGATGAGTTCTCAGATCCGAAGAAGGGTAGTGGTCTTGGCCACATAATTTGAAAAGGTAAGGCTGACAAGAAAGCCAGTGCCAAAGAAAAGGGAAGGCACCTCTAGGTCAACCCTCATTTAGGAAGGTAATCTTCCCGACAAACAAGTTTGACCATGAGTGATCCTATGGTCATCTGGCTAGGCCTACTTATGTAGAGCCCAAGAAGTGATACCAGGGATGGACCTTCCCCCAAGAATCTGGTGTCAGTGTCTTCAAAGCACCTTATGAAGAGATTGAACTCAAGAGTTATGGTCCTTATGATCATGGACATAACCATAAGAGGGCACCAAAAGCCAAAACTTATGTAACTAAGACAAAGGAGATGGAGAATCCCTGTGTATGCTATAATTAGGAGGCTTCCACCTCCAAGTATATTGCCCCTGCTAGACCTCACATTTAATAGGTAAAGCAAGAGTACAAGAGAAGGTATAATAGATTTGACTCTTGGTTCTGCGACAAGATTGGTCATTTTGGGGTAGATTACTGTTTTAATTCTGCTAACTTTGTAACTCCACGAGTTAACATGCGAGACCGATCACTTACAGAGTTAATGTTCCTATTGGTGTTAAGCTGACTAGGAACCAAGGAACCAAATATGTTTGGGTTCCTAAGGTAAAATGATTTATGATTGCAGGTATGTCCAAAGGCCAAAAAAATTCCAATCTGGTATTTGGACAGTGGATGCTCTCGTCACATGACTGGGACAAGAAGCCTATTGCTTGATTTGACCCCAGTCAAAGACGGACCAAAAGTCATCTTTGGAGGGTTAGACTTGAGAACTACAAAATACTATGGTATGATCTCCAACAGAGTAGTCTCTTTCACAGACGTGGCTTATGTTGAAGGATTACACCATAATATTATAAGCATAAGTAAGCTATATGATAAAGGCTACATCATGGAGTTCTGCAAGGATAAGTGTTTGATAAAGTCATATGCAAATTTGGAGACGATCTTAACAGGCACTCGGAGCAGAAATATTTTTTGTTTAAATTTTTTTTGCTTTAGTCAATTCTACACCTGTCTGTTTTCTTGCAAAAGATAGTGCATCTCTTTGTGACCAATGGCACAAGAGATTAACATATATTAATTTCAAAATAATAAATATGTTATTTTCTCACAACTTAATGTGTGATGCTCCCAACATCAAGTGCATTAAAGAGAGTCTGTATCATGTGTGCCAAATGGGTAAGCAGACAAAGGCTACCTTCAAGGGTATCGCTGAGAAAGATTCTTCAAGAAGTTTATACTTACTTCATATGGACTTATTCGGTCCTATGCCTATTCACAGTTTAGGAGGTAAGGTCTACACGTTAGTAATTGTTGATGATTACTCGCATTTTACTTGGGTTTTCTTTCTGAAACACAAGTTAGACACCTTCGACACATTCACATATTTTGTCTGGCAAATTCAAAACGAATTGAATTGCTCAGTTGTTAAAATAAGAAGTGACCACGGAACAGAATTTGAGTCTGGTTCCATGACTGAATTTTGTGGAAGTCAAGATATTTTTCATGAGTTTTCCTCCCTGCGCCCTCCACAACAAAATAGAGTTGCTGAGAGAAGCAATAGAATCCTAATTGAAGCATGTACAACTATGTTGAACGATGCTTCACTTCTGGAGTACTTTTGGAATGAAGTAGTCAACACAGCTTGTCACGTGCAAAACAGAGAACTTATCAACAAAAGTTATCGTAAGACCCCCCCCCCCAATGAGTTATTGAAGGGCAGAAAACCGACTGTATTCTATTTTAGAATCTTTGGAAGTAAATGTTTCGTACTTAATAATGGGAATTATTACCACACTAAGTTTAGTGAAAAATGTTTTGAAGGTATTTTTATAGGTTATAGTAGCCATAGTAAGGCATATAAAATTTTCAATAAAAAAAATCTGGTGTTAAAAGTGTCAATCAATGTTGTATTTGATGAGACAAGACTGCTCCAAAGTAGCTCGTCTAGTGTTATTGGTGTAGATGCAGGTACCAGGTTCAAGGAACTAAGTTTGGATGAAGCTGTCAAGGAAGAAGCTCCAAACTCGGTCAAGATCATCGATCCAGTCTTGGTAGATATAGAATCGCTAGAGGAAGAATTTCTTCAACCTCTAAAGGATGCACCAAATGCTGCTGAGCCTACTAGTGGGAGAGCAAGAAATATAGGGTCTAGACACCTAAAAGATCACCTAATTGATCAAATCATTGGAGAGCCAGACGACGGTGTTAGAACCAGAAGAGGGACATCTAATGAGATTATGCATCTTAGTTTTTTATAAAAGGTTGAGCCAAAGAAATTTGAAGAGGCAAACAAGGATGCTTCTTGGATTTTGGCATTGTAGGAGGAGCTTAATTAGTTTGAACATTGCAATGTTTGGGAGTTGGTACATAGGCCCAAGGGACTGAACGTGATCGGTACCGAGTGAATCTTCAGAAACAAGATGGACGAAAATGGAGTCATTATCAAGAATAAAGCCAGTCATGTAGCTCAAGGATACAGACAAGAAGAAAAGATCGACTTCGACCAGACCTTTTCTCCAATGGCTAGGCTCGAGGCGATCAGGTTGTTTCTTATGTATGCTACCTTAAAAGGCCTCACTGTCTACCAAATGGACGTGAAGTCAGCATTCCTCAACCAGAATCTGAAAGAGGAAGTATACGTAGCGCAACCCCAAGGTTTTGTAAACTCAACTCACCCTGAACATGTTTATTTTTTAAATAAATCTCTATGCGGCGTAAAGCAAGCTCCATGAGCTTGATATGAGACGTTATCTAGCTTTCTTCTTGAGAACAAGTTCACAAGAGGAAAGATAGACAAGACATTATTTCTTCGGGAAGTAAAAGGCAAGATTCTGCTAGTGCAAATCTATGTCGACGATATCATATTTGGCTCTACAGAAGAAACCCTTTGCAAGAAGTTTTCCAAACTTATGCAAGGGAAGTTTGAAATGAGCAATATGGGAGAGCTGAAGTATTTCTTAGGACTTCAGGTGAAACAATATGAAGATAGAATTTTCATCTCTCAGACGAAATTCACCAAGGAGCTTCTTAATAAATTTGGAATGAAAAACGCAACCTCTATGAGAACTCCAATGAGTTTAACTGTCACTAGACAAGGATGAGAAAAGGAAACATTTTGATGAAACCAGGTACAGAAACATAATTGGATCCTTGCTCTAGCTCACTGCTAGTAGAACAGATATAATGTTTTCAACATGTGTTTGCGCTAGATTTCAGGTGAACTCAAAGGAATCTCATTATGTCACTGCAAAGCGAATTTTAAGATACCTTAAGGGTTCACCCAATCTTGGCTTATGTTACCCTAGAGATAATGATGTTAAGCTAATTGGTTTTTTAGATGTTGATTTTGCAGGAAGCAGGGATGAAAAGAAAAGCACTTTCGGGACGTGTCAATTCCTCGGAAGACGGTTTATTTCATGGAGTAGTAAGAAGCAGAATTGTGTGGCAACTTATAAGACTGAATCAAAGTATATCTCGGTAGGTAGTTGATGCGCACAACTTCTATGGATCAGGAATCAACTTGAACACTACAACTTGAAGTTTAAGGAGATTCTAATGTATTGCGACTCATCCAGCGCAATAGCGATCGCGAATAATCCAGTCTCTCACAGCCAGATAACGCACATCAAGGTGAGATATCACTTCATCCGAGAGCATGTGGAGAACAAGGACATAGCCATCAGCCATGTCCCGACGGATAAACAGGTCGCAGACATTTTCATAAAGCCGCTGGACGAGGCCAAGTTTTCATTTTTCAAAACGGAACTAGGTATGCTGAACAAGGATTTGTAAAGAAGGCCAAGAAGACATGAAGCTCTCGGGAAATGTATCAAAGCTAAAAAATATCCCAAGGGAAATTCGTCGAATATCGGACAGAACACTCGCCGATTCGTCAGATATCATGGGATACTTACCGAATCTGACTCTATTCCAGCGAAACAAGCTGAATTTCACTTAAGGCAAAATTTCATATTTTTCAATATGGGATCCCAAGCGCCGCATATATCAGGTAAGCACCATCTAGGTCAATTTAAATTATATATATATATATATAAAGGCTTAGGTCAAAACCTACAACACTCGCCGAACACATCACTGAATCGCTGAATCGCTCCCGACCTTTAGGCACCGCGACAACTGGATCGTCTTCCTCCCGTAACTAGGGTTTAGTGACAGAAATCCAAGGCTTGATCCAAAGTTCCAGCATGACCTAAACAGTTTTCGCGCGATTATTCCTCTGACGGCTTGAAATCCCTATAGCTTGCCCTCACCGATCCAACAATGGTTTCTTGTCATTCTGATAGTACAGTGAAAGAAATTTCTTCAACTGAGAGCAGTCCAGCAAGCTCTTCTTTGTTATTTGAATCTCCATGGCCCCTCGAAGCACTAGTGGATTATTGGGAGGTGGAGAATTAGTCTGAATGGGGTTTTCCTCTGCCTCTGATGAATTTCATAATGTGATCCTAATGTTAGAGACTGCAGGACTTTCCTTTGTCCTAAAACACCTGTGCAAGGTTCTGGACAAGGAAATTCTTGAATTCTTTTAGCATGCCAAGCTATGACATTAGGACACCATCATCAAAAGCAGAGTTATACAGACTAAAGTCAGAGTTAAAGCTTCACTCCTCACAAGGTAGTTGCGGCTTCCTATTTTTGAAGAGGCCGATTACCTCGACGAGGATGATTTTACTAGAGCTCTATTATTCTGTGGACTGCCCCGAGGCACAAAGGATGTAAAGCATAAAGGAATGAACGAGGAAGTAAAGCTTCTCTCTGACATCATTGGCAAAGTGCTGTTGTGCAAAACAGGATCCCTTGACTACCTGTCTACTGAGATGTTCAAACTTATTGTGGCGATCATCTGTTGAAAGAGACTGGACTAGGGTGCTGTGCTATTTGAGAAAATCAAAGGCAGCCTCCGCACTCCCAACTTTGGGAGGATTATCAGCTTGTAACTGAATCAACTGGATGGTGACAAGTTTGATATGACCAAAGGTGTGCATATCCATCAATTAAAGAAAATAGACTCATCCATATTTTCCAAGTGGGATAGGAGGATCATTAGGCAAGGGGGAGCCCCATATTTTCCTGTGGAGGAGGTAGAACATGCTCTTGATGTCAGGATTACCTCTCCACAACCCAGTGAGATTCCTGATAGCTCGAGTGCAGGAATTGAGGGGGAGACAGCAGAACTACAAGTGGATACTAGCTTAGTGCCCTTGAGTGTGCCTTCAGACTCAGTGACAGAAGCTCCAGATATAGTTATTCCATCTCCAGAGTCAGTGCTCATCCAAAATGCTCCAGTTACAAAGGCTTTAATGATAGATGTTGCCAAGTTAGCTCAGCCTACTTTGAAGAGTTAGTGCCTGAGGAGTTCGAGGCTGATATTACTATTGTGGAAGAGGTTCCATCTCCATCTGAACAAGAGGCTACTGATAGCCTGGATGATGGTGCTGATGTTGAAGATGACTTGGATAATGATGGTGTTGCTACTGATGACCTTACTGTGGAGGATTATGTGATTGATAATGTTGTTGGTGAGCTAATGGTAATGGAGAACCTGATTGTCCCTCTCCCAGAAATTGCTCCTACTTCATCTTCTGAGGGGGAGGTGACTAGGCCCTCAATATCAGTTGGAACTAAGATTGCTAGGCTCATGCTCAACATTGAGAAAATAATAGGCAAGATGCAAAATGCACCTCCTGCTGCTGCATAGAAGGTTGTGGTTCTTTCAGATGAGGAGGGAGATACGGAGGAGCAGACTCCAGTTCTGATTACTACTGAAGACTGTGCTTCAACTTCTAAAGCTCGTTTATCTCCTATAGATGAGTCTTCTAGTGAGGATCTGCCTAGCACTCCTATTCTCGATATCCCAAGTTATACTGCTGATAATATAATTCTACAGAGCATAGAAGAAATGTTGGCCAAGAAGAAAGCATATTTTGATTCCTCCGTACAAAGAGTTCTGAAAAAGGTTAAGGAAACATAAAAAGATCTGAACAATGGCCTAGCAGAGGTTAAAGTCAGATTTGACAAGCTAGATGCCAAGTTATACTCTTGGTTTACACAAGGTGGAAAAGGAGTTGATTTTGTCATGAAAGGATTAAAGAGTAATCAGGATGTTTTGTGCAATGTTGATACAAATGCCAAAACCATGATTGGAGCTCATAATAATTCGATGGAACATTATGACACCAGCATGGAAGCTTATGCAAATGCCTTGGCTGAAGAAGTCAGAAATGGGTAGGAGACAATGGCAGCTAAGGTGGTAGCAAGGTAAATGCGCTTGAGGAATCGATGTTAGCAAACTTAAAAGGAGTAAATGACTACAGCTATGACAACTTCTTGTTGCTTCATAAGGAGATCTTTGGTAAGCCAGGTATTGAGTCTCAAATACCTATTGTGCCTGCTCATGATGAGGTTCATCCTACTGAGGATTACTCTCAATATTGGGTAGACACACGGGATGTTGTTGTTGCTGCTGCTATTACTAAGGCTCTAGAAGTTTAACTTGTTGAAGACATTCCAGCTGCTCCAGTTCACAAAAGAGGAAGATATGGGAAAGGCCCATCGGTAGTCAAGTTAGAGACCAACAAAGAGATGGAAGTGTGGAGTCCTATTTTTAGATGGATTATCTTGGACACCTTCTCCTTGGTCGATCTTGGTGGTGAAAAACGTGAACTCTACTACAACCAAGAAGAGTGGAACAAGTATAAGTTGGCTTGCACAAAGAGAAGGATACACTTAAGTAATAACCAGAATGTTGATCCTATGCCTCCAGCCCCTCCAAAGTACTTTCCAAAGCCAAGAGAACATTTTGACATGCAGAGATTGAAGAGGAAGGGCAGGCAGAACTAATAGTCATATATCATATATTATGTGTTGAGTGTTGTGGGGTGCCCCCTCCCAAACTATGAACTTTATTGATATATATACATATATATATACAAGCAGTTGTGCACGGGGTACCCCATGCGGGCAACATTCGTCGTGGATGCAAAATTTGTCGAGGGGGCGATATAGGTCGTGGGCGCAACATTGGTCGTGGGCGGCGACATTGGTCTGGGGAAGCGACATTGGTCGGGGGTGGGGACATTGGTCGGAGGTGGCGACAATGGTCGACGGTAAGGACACTGGTCGGGGGCGGGAACATTGGTCGGGGGCGGTGACATTGGTTGAGGGCGGGGACACTGGTCGGGGACACTGGTCGGGGGCGGTAACACTGGTCGAGGGCGGGGACACTGGTTGGGTGCGGAAAGACTGGTCGGGGGCGGGGACACTGGTCGGGGGCGGGGACACTAGTCGGGGGCGGGGACACTGGTCGGTGGCGGGGACACTGGTCGAGGGCGGGGACACTAGTCGAGGGCGGGGACACTATTCGGGGGCATGGACATTGGTTGGGGGCGTGGACATTTTTCGGGGACGGGGACATTGGTCAGGGGCGGGGACATTGGTCGGGGGCATGGACATTGGTTGGGGGCGTGGACATTTTTCGGGGACGGGGACATGGACATTGGTTGGGGGCAGCGACATTGGTAAGGGCAGGGAATTGGTTGAGGCGGGGAATTGGTCGAGGGCAGCGACATTGGTCGGGGGCAGGGACATTGTTCGGGGGCGGGGACATTGGTTGGGAGTGGCAACATTGGTCGGTGTGGGGAATTGGTCGAGGCGGGAATTGGTCGAGGGAGGCGACTTTGGTCGGGGTCGAGGACATTGTTCGGGGGAGGGGACATTGGTCGGAGGCGGTGACATTGGTACGGAGCGGGGACTTTGGTCGGGGCGGCGATATTGGTTGGGGGCAGGGACATTGGTCGGGGGTGGGGAATTGGTCCCACATGAATTTAAATGTAAGCATGGGTCTGAACAAACACAACATTTAGGAACCGCAAACAGAGCATATCAAATATCAAAATAAATGATTATAAGAATAAAGGAAATAAGATTGGAGAACCGTAGAGTCGCTTATTAAAAAATATTGTTGCAAATCTTCAACAACCTCTATGAAATTAAGGACTATGTTCTTTAACCGAACTTTGGTGTTTTCATAAAAAACAAAAGGAATACGCACCTGAAATATGTCACCCAATACTTGGAAGTTATATGGTATGAGTCCTCACCTCCTTAACCTACAATGCATTATGAAGAAATGTGATGAGATTCTAGCTCAAAATAATTTCAAAGTTGGTTTCCTCAATCAAGATGTGAGCATAGATGTTCATTGAGGAGAAATAAAAGCTCAAAGACAAAATCAATTCATGTATGAGCATATAACATTTCAGAAACTAAAGCAGAAGAGGAGCAGTACAAAATAATAGTTTGAATATAATCTAAAATTGTAAGAACATCAAGTTGACCCGGATCATAGCCTTTAGTAAAATGAAGCACTAAACAATTTGTTTAGCATTACAATATTGCATTGGGGGACAGATGGCGAATTTTTGTTCAAACTCGGCTCGGTTATGATGCTTATAACATTGTAAGAACATCAAGTTGTCATTACATCTCTGTCAAACCCCTTTATCACGCAATGGGGAAGCAGATTAAACTCGGCTCCGTTTGGCACGGTGGCAGCGGTCATGAACATGGGGGTCTAAGGAACTTCATCCACTTTAATGTTCAAACGGATGATGTTTGTTAGGTAATCCTTTACAAATGATGGTTTAACCCATGCGTTTACGACCGTCACCACTGTGCCAAACGAAGCCTCAATAGAACTGTGAACTTTCTACAAACATTTTGTTCACCACTTCTCACAGAAATATATCAGAACAATTCACCTAGCAATTAGATTGATGCAATGCCCTTCTTCCAGAGCAGCCATTAGTCAAAATTATTTAGAAAATGAAAATGTAAAATGATCAAAATTTTCTAGCAATTCCATATCGAAAAGAGACACCAACATCTCTATCTAGCTGATTACTAATCTTTATATAAAGATCATCTGTAAGATTAAAATTTCAGCAAAATTAGAAACTCTCTAACAAAATTTTAGCAACATGCAACATTGAAAAAAGAAGACACAGAAATTGATAATCCCGGATCTGACATTTTCATTGTTTGGAGAGAACAAAAAAAATGACAATACCTAAGAGTTTGCAGCTCCTCGAGGGTCCGTGGAAGCCTCAAAAAGCTGTAATCTGATGGCGGCATCGATAGATAGACGCCCAGAAGCCCTATCATGAAACTCGCCAACACTGCCAAACCGGCCGCAACTTCCCACCCTGAGAGCGGAAACTTGGATAACTGTTTTTTCATTGTTGATCCCGATCTCCAGCGATTAGGGTTTTGTAATCAATGGAGAAAGCAGAGAATGCTGATCGGGAAAAAAGGCTTGGGGATCGATTGACAAAGAAGAAGGCGGGGGAGGGGAAGAAGGGGAAAGAAAACGATATGGGTTTGTTTTCCCCTCTTCACGCTTCCCAGCTCCTCCAGTTTACCATCTTCCAATTTTATTACGTCTTCGACAGAAGTAATAGTGTTGAGGACTTTGGCGAGTGTGAGCGGGAGCGGGAACGGCGTCGGGGAGCCAGGAGGGTGCCATCTTAGAAGGTTGCAGTTTAGGGATGATTGATTTCGCGGCGGAGGAGGATTTGCGATGCCCTGCGCACAGAACTGACAAAGAAATCACGGTATTGGAATTTTGAGGGGGAGAACAGCTCATGGAAGGAGGATTTAAAACCTAAATAAAGTCCTAAGCAAGCCAAAATACCACGCCGGCCATTCTAATCGCGACGGTTTCCAAACGCCTTCAAACGGCGCCCCGCCGGGTTGTCAACTCCCTAAGTCCTAAGCAAGCCAAAATGCTGATTTTATGAGGGCATTCTGGGATTAAAATGTTACACATGGTGTAACATAGCTCCTTGATTATAGTATAAAGATATATGATTTCTATGTTGATTGGGAATGCGTGTTATTTTTAATTTCATTTTTCTTTTCAAATCTTAATGTTTTATTATTTGTTATGTCCAATTCACCTTAGCGTATAAGGTTCTTACTTTTCAAATTGGGAGAGATTGTTGGTATTGTATCTGTAACGACCTCATCCGTTAAATAACATATAATAGAAGGTCCGGCCGGGGCCCCACACCATATGCCACAAACAGACGGCGAGGTCTCGTGTTAATTCCAAAAATGGTATGCATCCTAACACAGAGCATACTAGCAGAAGATTTAAACGTTAATATTGAACTCCAGCCATGAATGTCCACTTATATAAACAACCACATTTATATATACTCTCGTAGGAATGTACATCAAATACATAAATGTTTGGCCTTAAGGCCTTATAGTTACGCTTTACAAGTGTGGATTACGAACATCAGCACGCGGGACGGCCACACATGAACATAACAAAAGTCTTTGCTCAGTCTTCGAGGGCAAGCAGCAGCAGGGGCTTTAGCCGTCTATTCCCCGCTCGACTCTCCAGCACCTGCATAGCGACAACCCACCATAATGATGGCAAACAAGGCAACGGTCAGCATTCAGCTGACCAATTTATAACGACCCTACCCCTTTCCCAGGGCAGTGGCAATCCTTCCCTGCAAGCATAGCATTTCACAAGCAGATATATCACGCATTGTGCCCTCATGCACAACCAATACATCACAAATGTCGGCCACGCGGCCTGACACTCCGTGCACTCAGGGCACATTCTTTGTGTACCAGAATACTAGGGTCCCACCACCGTTTAAGATTCGAAACCCAACGGTAAAGTTTAAGCAATTAGTCTAAATGGCGTGCAGGCCTAAGACTCTCCTTATGCCACTGACGAAAGCTCAATGTCTTGACGCTCTCTTGTACAATCGACATAACGCAGGTACAGATCCGCCACCCCCCCCCCCCGTTTCTCAAGTCTCCTTGTCATCACCGAATACCGAAGTACTTGAGGCCAATCTGTAGGCACGTGGTCGGTTTCACCTTTCCTATTCGACACTAAGCCTTTTTAAGAGCACACAGCTCACAATAGCCACACTTTCCACCAAGGACTGGCTTCACAATCCAAAAAGGGAGTTAGTGTCAGCATTCCTCGTGGTCGCTTGGCGGGTTCAGCTGAACTCTCTTTCTGCACCCAAACTCAACTCAAACATAGCATACAACACAAGAATCATTGAGGGTATTTTCTTGGAATTCCACTCCAGTACTTCTTGTTACTACCCTTCACAGGCACAACCCATCGACTCCACAACATACACGTTTATACATAGAGTCTTCTCCGGTGCGCAAAATGAAACATCACCAATCCAGACCAACCTATCCAGATGGGCTTCACATATCATGTCTATTCCGTACTACACATTTCCAGATCTATATGCAAGACTGGGGATTTCAAGAATCAACCCAAGGAAATCCCTCAAAAGCGACCTTTTGGTGGGGGAAATCCATATACATGCCAAAATGAGGACTTCGCATGTCCAAGAAGGAAAATCATTACCCTTAACGACCTCTTTGGAGCCATGGAAATCTAGCAGGATAGAAAGCACCGCAACGCCCTTGCCTCCACAAATCTGGACTCAGCTCTTAATTCAGAACTCTAAAGCTCCACTGCAGCCGGATCCCTTCTCCTCTTCCTTCCTTGCTCTCCCTTCTAACTATCTCTTTTAGAAAGAGAATGTCCAAGAGTGAATGAGAGTTATCTCTCAACCCCTGGCCTTAAGACAACAGGGGAAGCCCTGGGCCATTGGATCCTATGTGAAGAAAATGAACGGCAACAAATCGCCCTGAAACCTCTGTTTTTTGGGCTGACACGGCTTGTGGCACGCCCGTTTCACAGGTCCGTGTACCTTAAGCGGCACACAAAATGATTTAACCCGAACAGGACACGGCCATGTGACACGCCCGTGTCACAGGCCGTGTGCCCTAACACGGCTTTGGACACGCCCGTGTTAACCCCGTGTTCACCAGGCCTCATTGTCTTGGCCAAATCCAGAGGAGGACACTACCTCTGACATGCCCGTGTTATAGGCCATGTACCCAACTCGATATGCCTCTCGAGGATCATCGAGTTCATTTCGTCGAGTGAAGTTCGTCGACCCATAGGAGGACACGAACTTGGACACACCCGTATATTGCAGACCGTGTACCCTCTTGACAAACGTCGAGGGAATTTCGTCGAGCACTCGAGACAACACAGAGCAGGACACGACTTGGGACACGCCCGTATCCCAAGCTGTATTGCCCTCTCGACAAACGTAACTCGACAACAAAGAGCAGGACACGGCTTGGGACACGCCCGTGTCCCAGGCCATGTTGCCCAGCCTGCACTCACTCTTGAGATTTGGGGTGTTACAACCCTCCGCTCCTTACAAGAAATTTCGTACCGAAATTTGCACACAGTAAGGAAAACAGCAATCAAGATGTTATAACTTCACAAAAGTTTAATACAACTTGACACGCACTGTATAACAGTTTACACAAACAACTCGGGAAATTCAGCTCGCATGGTCTGCTCTCGCTCCCATGTTAGCTCCTCACGACCACAGTTGTCCCATCGTACCTTGACCATCCCAATTGTCTTATTCTGCAACTGTTTATCGGCTTTATCCTCGATCCGAATGGGCCTAACTTTTGTCGTTAGCCCAAATTGACTGGTGTGTGATCATTCGCAATTACTTGAGCTGGATCTTTGACTGCTTTGCGAAGCACTGATATGTGAAACACATCATGCAATCCACTCAATTATGCTGAAAGAGTTAGCCGATTGGCATCTTCCGCAAACTCGTTCCGCCACTACAAACGGACAAAGATATCTCAGACTTAACTTTTTCAGACGCCGAATCCTGGACACACCTTTGAAGGGCTTATTTTCAAGTATACCCAATCGCCCACCGCAAACTCCACGTTCCGATGCTTGGCGTTGTAGTATTTTGCTTGTCTATCCTAGGATATCAATAGCATCTCTCGAATAGAGCGTATTGTCGAATTAGCTTCTTCGACTTCCTTACCCTTATATAATTTAGATTCGCCTGTTTTTGCCCAAGCTAATGGTGTACGACATTTCCGACCATACAAGGCTTCAAACTGTGACATACTTATGCTCGCTTGGTAGCTATTTTTATAGGCAAACTCTACCATATAGAGGTGATCTTCCCACCTCTTTCCAAAATCCAAGGCGCACATTTAGAGCATGTCCTCACCCGTTCTGTTGGTCCTCTCTGTCTGGCCATCAGTTTGGGGATGAAAGGTCATACTGAATGTTAACTTTGTTCCCAATAATTGATGAATTTGTCTCCAATCATTCGATGTGAATCGCCCATCACGGTCACTTACGATACTACGGGGAACAACGTGCAATCGTACAATCTGGTCAACATAAAGTTTCGCCAAGACTTTAACTGAATCGTCCCTCTTGTTCGGAAGTAAGTGAGCTACTTTTGTCAACCGGTCTACGATCACCCAAACTGAATCATTATCGCATTGAGATCTTGGAAAACCGTGCACGAAATCCATCGAAATATCATCAAACTTCCACTCCGGAATAGGTAACGACTTCAAGAAATCTCAAGGCTTCTTGCATTCTGCTTTAACCAAGGCATATGTTTGACATTTAGCCACATAATGTGCTATGTCTTTCTTTAATCCTGGCTACCAGAACAACTTTTTCATGTCTTTATACATCTTTGTGCTCCCTGGGTGAATTGAATATTTTGTAAGTGAGCTTTCATACATTAATTCTCCTCTTAGATTACCCATACTTGGGACGCACAAACGACCCTCTTTCCATAAAATTCCAACATCCCATGAGAATTGGTCATCTGACTCATCCTTTGCGTAGTGTTGGAGACTTTCATCAAGTTTCGTTGCTTTCCATACCCTGTCCGCAAGGTCATATTGTACCTCCATCTATTTCAAGCATGCATCGGCTTGTGGAATTATTGTCAACACAAGAAATCTCTAATGCTTCTAACTCCTTGATCAGACACTCATCATGCATCTGCAACTAATTTGCCCTTGTCGGAGTCCTATGACTCAAGGCATCTGCGACCACATTTCCCTTCCCGGGAGTATAGTGAATATCAAAGGTATAGTCCCCAAGAAACTCCATCCACCTTCGTTGTCGCATATTAAGATCCTTCTGATCCAACAGGTACTTTAGGCTCTTATGATCTGTAAAGATATCCACTTTTACGCCATATAAATAGTGCTGCCACAATTTAAGTGCAAAGATCACCACTGCCAACTCCAAGTCGTGGACGGGATAATTCCGCACATGCACTTTCAACTAGTGTGATCCATAAGCAATCACCTTTCCAAACTGCAGAAGAACATAGCCTAAGCCACTCCCTGAAGCATAACTATAAGTCTCATAGCTATCTGTACCACATCGCGATAATAATACAGGCGTCGTGGTCAAATGACTCTTTAGCTCTTCAAAAGCTCGCGCGCACTCTGGCATTCCAAACAAACTTCTGATCCTTCCTCGTTAATGTGGTAAGAGGCAAAGCGATCCGTGAGAAGTTTTCTACAAAACGTCTATAATTGCCTGCTAGTCCAAGGAAAATCCTGACTTTGGACACCGAAGACAACACTGGCCACTCTCGTATGGCACTTATTTTTGACGGATCCACCGCAATGCCCTCTCCACTTATCACATGGCCAAGAAAAGCCACTAACGACAGCCAAAACTCGCACTTTGAGAACTTGGCATAGAGCTTATTTTTCTGCAGGGTATGCAACACCAACCGTAAATGGTTCGCATGATCAGCTTTCGATTGAGAGTACACCAACATATCATCAATTAATACAATCACAAATAGGTCCAAGTACTCTCGGAATGTTTGATGCCTTAGATCCATGAACTCCGATGGCATATTACATAGCCCAAACGGCATTACAGTGAACTCATAATGACCGTAGCTTGTTCCAAACACTGTCTTGGGAATGTCACCTTCCCGAATCCTCAATTGGTAATATCCAGATTTTAAATCCAACATAGAATAGATGGTTGATCCCACTAGCTGATCAAACAAGTCATTTATCCGTGGAATCGGATACTTGTTTTTCTCTATCAACTTATTCAGCTCGTGATAATCAATATACAACCGCAGACTACCGTCCTTCTTTTTCATAAAAAGAACAGGGGTACTCCAAGGTGACATACTTGGTCGTATGTATCCCTATTCCAGTATTTTTTGCAATTGAACTTTCAGTTCAGTAATTTCCTTTGGCGCTACGCGATATGACGAGCGGGCCATATTTTTCGCTTCTGGCCCCAGCTCAATAGTGAATTCGATCTCCCGCTGGGGAGGTAACCCAGGAAGATCTTTAGGAAACACATCAGCAAACTCCGATACAATCGAAACATCACTCACATTGGCCTTTGACTCAAAAGGCTGAATAAGCGTGAAGAATAACTCCGCGCCCTTCCAAATAGCATTGACAACTTGGAGAGCAGACACCAAGATCCCGCTCACTCCTCTCATACCAGCGAACTTAGTCTCAAGCTCAGTATTCTGGCCCAGTGTGATCTCCTTTGAATTGCAATCAATAAAGGTATGCTGCTCCGAGAGCCAATCCATACCAAAGATCACATCAAATTCTGATATCAGTAACACAGATGCGTTCAAACAGAAATCTCGACTTCCTATTTGTACTTCCACGTAGCAGGTCCTATCCGCAAGCATCACACATCCATTCAGTAATAACACATTTACACTATCTGCTGTCATATGACTAGGTACTCTGATTCGTGATACGAAGTCCTTAGACAGAAATGAATGTGAAGAACCCGTATCAAATAATGCTCTCGCCGGATTGTTCAGAATCAGGACAAATCCTAAGACAAACACATCATACATAAGCTACACATAAGGTATGCAATATAAAAAGCAATCAATATCTTAAATCGTACCTGTGACGACGTCACTTTGCTTTATGGCCTCCTGCTGGCCAAGATTATATACTCGGGGCTGCGCCTTGGATGCAGAGGACTCCACCACTATTTTTCCCTTCTCAGCATAAGACGCTCCCATCTTCTTTTCCACCTTTGGCGGACCAACCCGATATTCAAGGGATATATGTCCCACTTTGCCATATGTAAAGCAGGTACGAGACTCTGGCCTTGATGTTGCCCCCGATGCAATCGTAGAAGGAGCCTGTCCAGAAGATTTGGATCTCTTGCCCCACTTCTTTTGGTAGTACGATTTTTCAGAACGGGGCGCTTTAAACTCGGACTTTGTCACTACCATGTCCCTCTTTACTTGCACTTGTTTCATATCCTTCTCCAGCGCACAAGCTGTATCGACCAACGCCTGAAACCCTTGGTTCATCGAACTTGAGAAAAGGAATCTCAGCTCATCCCGCAACCCTTCGTAGAACCTACTGGTATTCTTTTGTTCATCAGCGAAGATAGACCCCGCATAACATCCCAACCTTGTAAACTCATGCAAGTAAGTGTCGACACTACTTTCTCCTTGTGTTAGACGTTAGAACTCATTTTCCATGGCGATACATTGTGCTGCTTGCAGGTGATTTGCCAAGAACAGTCGCGAGAACTCCTCAATCGAGACTTCCGTTAACGGCCTGCCCGGTAAGTGATGCAACTCTATCTCGTCCCACCATAACCGAGCCTTTCCTTCCAACAAGAAGGTGGCCAAGGTGATCTTCTGATCTTCCTCCGTCCTTATCGCCGTCAATACTCGCTTGACGCGCGACAACCAATCCGCTGCCTGTGTTGGGGTTCCCACACCCGTAAATGTAGGAGGATTGAAGCTCATAAACTGTTTCAACTGCCGTTTAGCTGCTCGAGGATCAACAGCCTCAACAGGTTTGGGCCTTAGATCAACCTGTTCTGGCACCAATGCCGGCTGTGCCTGTCCGGTAGGCTGTGCATGAATCATTGCAAACAGTGCCTCAGCAACTAAGCGGACTGTTTTCGCATAAGGAGGAGGTGTAAGAACCTCAGCTGGTGCCGCACTCTCAGCTAGAACGCTGGGGCTCAGACTTCCCAGCACCACTACGAGTCACCTATAGGTGAACAAGACACACATTAGTGACATTGCACAAGCAATCACAAAATTATAGGAACACGCAGGTTCCTCAAACAAGTGTATTTGCATTCCTTAGGGACATTCAAGAGTTCATTAATGTTAAAGCGAGTCGCACTTACATGTTCTCGCCACCCCACAAAAGAATTCGACCACGAATTCGAAAAAGGAAGACCGAGACAAGCTGATACCAAAATATAATGACCCCAACTGTTAAATAACATATAATTGAAGGTTCGGTTGGGGCCCCACACCATATGTCCACAAATAGGCGGCGAGGTCACAGGTTAATACCAAAACAGGTACGCATCCTAACACAGAGCATACTATTGGAAGAATTTTAACATTAATACTGAACTCCAGCCATGAATGTCCACTTATATAAGCAACCACATTTATATATACATTCGTAGTAATGTACAACAAATACATAAACATTTGGCCTTAAGGCCTTACAGTTTATGCTTTAAAAGTGTGGATTAAGAACATCGGCACGCAGGACGGACACATATGAACATAACAAAAGTCTTTGCTCAGCCTTCGAGGGCCAGTAGCAGCAGCAGGGGCTTCAACCCTCTATTTCTCGCTCGACTCACCAGCACCTGCATAGGGACAGTCCACCATAATGATGGCAAACAGGGCAAACGGTCAGCATTCAGTTGACCAATTTATAACGAACCTACCCCATTCCGAGGGCAGTGGAAATCCTTTCCCTGCAGGCATAGCATTCCACAAGAAGATATATCACGCATTGTGCCCTCATGCACAACCAATACATCACAAATGTCGGCCACGCGGCCCGACACTCCGTGCACTCAGGGCACATTCTTGGTGTACCGGAATACAAGGGTCCCACCACCGTTTAGGGTCCGAAACCCAACTGTAAAGTTTGAGAAATTAGTCTTAATGGCGCGCAGGCCTAAGACTCTCCTTATTCCACTAACGAAAGCTCAATTCCTTGACGCTCTCTTGTACAGTCGACATAACGCAAGTACAGATCCGCCACCCCACCGTTGCTCAAGTCGCCTTGCCATCACCGAATACCGAAGTACTCGAGGCCAATCCGTAGGCGTGGGTCGGTTTCACCTTTCCTGTTCGGCACCAAGCCTTTTTAAGAGCACATAGCTCACAATAGCCACACTGTCCACCAAGGACTGGCTTCATAATCCAAAAAGGGAGTTAGTTCCAGTTTTCCTCGCGGTCGCTTGGCGGGTTCAGCAGAACTCTCTTTCTGCACCCAAACTCAACTCAAACATAGTATACAACACAAGAATCACGAGGGAATTTTTCTGGAATTCCACTCAAGTACTTTCTATTGCTACCCTTCACAGGCACAACCCATCGACTCCACAACATACACGTTTATACACGGAGTCTTCTCCGGTGCACAAAATGAAATATCACCAATCCAGACCAACCTGTCCAGATGGGCTTCACACAGCATGCCTATTCCGTACTACACATTTCTGGATCTATATGAAAGACTGGGGATTTCAAGAATCAACCCAAGGAAATCCCTCAAAAGCCACCTTTTTGGTGGAGGAAATCCATATACATGCCAAAATAAAGACTTCATATGTCTATGAACGAAGATCGTTACCCTTGACGATCCTCTTTGGAGCCATGGAAATCTAGCCAGATAGAAAGCATCGCAATGCCCTTGCCTCCACAAATTTGTACTCGGCTATACATTTTGAACTCTAAAGCTCCACCGACGGACGGATCCCTTCTCCTCTTCCTTCCTTGCTCTCCCTTCTCACTATATCTTTTAGAAAGAGAATTGCCAAGAGTGAATGAGAGTTATCTCTCAACCCCTGGCCTTAAGACAGCAGGGAAAGCCCTGGGCCATTGGATCGTGTGTGAAGAAAATGAACGGCCACAAATCGCCCTGAAACCTATGTTTTTGGGCTGACGCGGCTTGTGACACGCCCGTGTCACAAGTCGTGTACCTTAAGATGCACACAAACTGACTTAACCCGAACAGGACACGGCCATGTGACATGCCCGTTTCACAGGCCGTGTGCCCTGACACGGCTTTGGACATGCCCGTGTCCAGCCCGTGTTCACCAGGCCTCATTTCCCTGTCCAAATCAAGAGAAGGACATTGCCTCTAACACGCCCGTGTCATAGGCCGTGTACCCAACTCGACTTGCCTCTCGAGGATCGTCGAGTGCATTTTGTCGAGTGAAGTTCGTCGACCCATAGGAGGACACGACCTAGAACACGCCCGTGTACCCTCTTGACGAACGTTGAGAGCATTTCGTCAAGCACTCGAGACAACACAAAGCAGGACACGTCTTGGGACACGCCCGTTTCCCATGCCGTGTTGCCCCTCGACAAACGTAACTCCACAACACAGAGCAGGATACGGCTTGGGACATGCCCGTGACCCAGGCCGTGTTGCCTAGTCTGCACTCACTCTTGAGATTTGGGGTGTTATAATATCCACAATAACCCAGATTTTAAGAATGGTCGAGTTAAGCTAAGATGAATTATGACTGTATTTGATGCTGCTATTTTAGTTATGTACTTGCAGGTTTACATTGCTAAGTACACACCAATGTAATGTTACAGTGGGACAGTAAACACAAGACTATACAATGTAATCCTTCATTGTGTAGGCCAATGTGTTGACTCACATGTAATCTCTCTATTGGGGTGCACTTTTATCCCAAGTACAGGAGAAGGATCAAGGAAGGACAACGGCTTGGAATCAGAAGGACAGGAATTTGCCTAAGTAAAATTCTTCGAGTATGGTTAGGAATACATATCGAATTCATCGAGTATACTCGTTAATACTCGTCGAATTCTTCGTATATCCCTTCCAACACTCATCGAATTAATCATTTGTATATAGGGCAAAATTCTCTGAGAATTGGAAAATCTGCCAAGTAAAATTCGTCGAGTATCATCGTGTATACTCGTCGAATTCGTCGAATGTATCTAACAATACTTGCTGAATTCGTCGAATATACTAGACGATACACACTGAATTCGTCGAGTCCATTCGACGCCACTTCTCTGGATTTTTCTAAGTCTTATTCGTTGTATATCACTTGGCGAGGCTTCAAGTGCTTCGAGTGCACTAGCCGATACTCAACGAATTCGTCGAGTATACCAACTGATACTCGTTAAATTCATCAAGTATTGTCTCCTCCTTGGCGTTGAGTGATTTGCTAGCCTGAGATGATTTCTTCTAAGTCTTATTCGTCGTATATCAAGAACCATTCAACGAGTATACTCGGTGATACTCGGCGATACTCGACGAATTTGACTTAGGTCATTTTTTTGATTTTTTCAAAACTCTGTTTCGGGTTCGATCGGTCATGCACAGTGATTTCTA
The DNA here is from genome assembly GCA_039513925.1 of Platanthera zijinensis. NCBI lineage: Eukaryota > Viridiplantae > Streptophyta > Magnoliopsida > Asparagales > Orchidaceae > Platanthera > Platanthera zijinensis. The sequence continues at coordinate 105,088,440 of CM077094.1, forward strand.
GGTTTCATTTTTGGAAAGGTTATTGATACCATTGGCAAGGATATCTCTAAAAATACCTAGGAGATATTTCCTTTCCAACTAATCATGCTATTTCTCTCAATTCAAACCTAGAAAACCTTCCAATTTCGAAAATCCGTCCGTCCGTCGCTCGGCTACAGTGATTTCTTGATTTCTTCCGATCGGCCACCGACGTGTAGTATGATTCATCTTCTTAGACATACGTGACTGGATTGCTACTCTCTCTACAGATATATACTTCTCTAGATCGAGTCGATCAAAGATTCAAGTCAAGATTCAAGATCTTCAATGTTTTCATCTTCCGTGTTCTCCAAGAAATTTCAAGATCTATTATTCTCGGAGAATGATGGATTGAAGATTTCAAATCTTCTCTAAGTTTGATTGTAATATTATTGTGTAATATTCATTTACTTTTGTAGGAGATTTTTCTCTGAGTGGTAGATCCATTTGTGGATCGAGTGGTAGATTCGTTTGTGTATCGAGTCATTGATCCGGTTATGGATCGAGTGGTAAGAGCATCGTCTCCAAGTTGTAGGAGTTGTGGCTCCGAGGTGTAAGATTGTGGAAATCTGAGTTTAGTGAAGAAGCAGAATCTAGCCCTTCATGGTAGATAGGCGAGGCGGGAAAGTGGGCGTACCCAACTCAGGGAACCACTATAAATCTTGGTGTTTGTGTGTTTAATTTTTAAGCAATTTTTATTCCGCGAAAAGACACAAACATCACCTATTCACCACCCTCTAGGTGATTTAGGTAGACGCTAGACACTTTCACTTACCTTTTGACAAGTCTCGCAGAGTGTAACAAAAGACGTGACATCTCTCTTCATTCCTGGCCAAAACATGGTCCTCTTCAAGTCAGTATACATTTTGGTAATTTTAGGATGAACCGAATACTTGGTGTAGTGGGCCTCTTTCAAGATGTCTTCCTGAACACCACCACCTGCGCGAATGTAATGTCTGACGCAGAAATGAATGAGTTCTTCATTTAGCATGTATCCCTCAGCTGATCCTCCCACAATTGCTTGGAACGCAGGGGCCAAAGCACCATCCTTTTCTTAATCTGCCTGAATTCGATCTCGAATGTCACAAACTATACTCATGGTAGATCGGTACTCCATGTAGGCTCCGGGACAAGCCTTAGACTCCAGCATAATCTCCATCTCTTCAAGTACTCAAACCAACTTCATTGTCATTAGTCGAGTCTCGGGGCTCGTTATGGGTGTCTTCCTGCTTAGAGCATTTGCCACCGAACTCTCCTTCCTAGGGTGATAGTTCAATGTAAACTCATAATCACATAGAAAATCCAGCCACCGCCGCTGCCTCAAGTTCAGATCTTTCTAGGTTTGGATGCACTTCAAGTTCTTATGATCTGAAAAGATCTTGCAATGGATGTTATATAAATAGTGTCTCCAAATATTTAAATCGAAGACCACTGCTCCCAACTCTAAGACATGCACTGGACAATTCACTTCATGCTTCTTGAGCTACCTAGAATCATATTTAATCACATGCTCGTGTTGTATCGATACCTCCCCCATGCCCTGATATGATGCATCAGTATAAATCGTGAATCCTTCTTTCCCAGATGGTAGGTCAAGGATTGGTGGGGAGGTAAGATGGTCTTTCAACTCTTGGAATGAAGCTTCACACTTGGGTGCCCACACAAAAAGTATACCCTTCTTTGTCAGAGAAGTGAGGGGAAGTGTGATCTTTGAAAATCCTTCAACAAACTTGTGATAGTACCCAGCAAGTCCGAGAAAACTTCGCACATCGGTCGTTGACCTCAAAGGCAACAACTCCTTCACAGCACACACCTTGGACAGATCTACTGCTAATCAAGCACCACTTATAATATGGTCCAATAAAGCAACTTATCAAAGCAAAAAATCACACTTGCTTAACTTAGCAAACAAACAGTGCTCCTTTAGTTTCTTTAAAACTAAGGTCAAGTGCTCTGTATGTTCCTCCTCTGTCCTTGTGTAGACCAAAATGACATCAATAAATATGATGTCAAAAGCATCTAAATTTGTCTCAAACATCCTATTTATCAGACTCATGAACGCAGAAGAGGCATTTGTGAGTCCAAACGACATCACAGTGAATTCGTATAAGTCGTATTTCAAGCTATACATTTTTTTCTTGATATCTTCTTCCTATATCCTTAACTGATAGTACCCGGACCACAAATCAAGCTTGGATAACCAATGCGCTCCCACCAGCTGATTGAATAGCTAATCGATCTAGGGCAAAGGATAAGTGTTTCGCATCATCAGTCGGTTGAGCACTTGGTAGTCTATGCACAACCGCAGTGATCCATCCTTCTTTTTAATGAACAAAACAGGGGATCCCCAGGGTGATGAACTGAGACGAACAAACCCTGATTCCACTAACTCTTGCAACTGAACTCTAAAATCTGCTAGTTCCTGTGGAGCCATCCTGTAAGGGGTCCGAGCGATGGGCTTGACACCCAGCACTAGCCAAATCATGAAGTCTACTTCTCTAAGCAGGGGGCAATCCAGGTAGCTTTTCAGGAAAAACCTCAGGAAAATCCGGCACCACTAGTACGTTCTTCATGCTAGTCTCCATCTCTTTTAGGTGTGTTTCTCTCACCTAAGATAAGGGTGGTAGAGTGCATCAAACCGTTGAAACTTGTAAAAAAATAGTTTTGATTGAAATACTGAAAATATTTTTCAATACCGCAGTATTCTATGAAAATAACTCAACCATTGGATATTGAATCATACGGCTGTAATTAATCCCCCATCTAAAACTAAGTGAGAGAAACACACCTAAATTTTTTTTTGCTTATAGGCCTTAATGGGCTGAATAGAAGACAACATTATTCGGGGTTTGAATCTAATACCTTGAAATATGATCTCTGAATCTCTGTGTCTCAAGGCGATATGCTTTGTCGTAGAGTAAATCATGTCATGATGCCAATCCAGCCATGTCATACCCATAATAAGATCAAATTTTGGCATCCCCAACACTGTTGCAGGGGTCTTGAAAAGCTTCCATCCAATATATACATCTGTGTCGCACTTAGAGGACGAGGTCATCTCAGAGCCATCTGGGAGGCATACCCTATGAGTGAATCCGGTGAAATGTTGCACACTATTTAGATCATTTACAAAGTCTGATGAGACAAACAAATGGGTGGCACCAGTATCAAATAGAGTGTGAGAAGGTCTCCTACTAATAGTCATGATGCCTAAATGTTAAGTTATAATAATTTCAAAGCTAGATTTTTAGTGCAATATCAGGCATGCTAAGGGTGAATGCTTATAAATATATCAATTTGACCACAAGATACATGTAAAAATATCCTGCGGATCCCACTCTTGAGTCATATCCAAAGCAAACACCTGCTTTCAAACAGTTCCATGGTTTCTACCTTGTGTTCCTCGTCCTCGACAACGTCCATGTCCTCACTGAGCTACTAGAGGAAACACTGGTCAATTTGGAACACTCTGAATCAGTTGCGGGCAGAAATGCCGAATATGGCCCGACCTGTGATAATGGAAGCAAACTTCACAGAAGCGCTCTCTAGGATGTCGATATACCTGATTTTACAAGAATGGGGGTAGTGCTAACTGTGGGGCCGAATGCTCCATCCTAAAATTCTAATAGAAATGTCTGTCTCTTCCTCCTCAGTTTCCACCACTGCCTCTTGCAAGTTACCTCCTCCTACTAGGACCTGGATCCATTACTCATTATATTGGTCTTTTACCACTAGCCTTGACACCAAAATGGTCCGCCTCCAATCTTTTCGTCATGTGTATTATCTGAGCAAGGCTTGAGTCAGCTATAAATAAAAGAGCCTTCCTCAGGGGGTCTCGCAAACCTTTGTAGAATCGCTTCATATAAATACAATCATCACAATCATAGGATTCGGTAAACCTGGAAAGGTGCTGAAACTCCCGTTGGTACTCCACAACTGATTTAGTTCCTTGTTTCAGCTGCAGGAACCTTTCTTTGAATTCATCTCGAGTAGTAGAGGTAATGAAATGCTCTAAGAAAGCATCATAGAACTCATTCCAACTGATATCGGTGTATACTCATCCTTCAAAAGTGGAGCCTATAAGGGATTTCCGCCACCTCTTTGTGTGCGATTCTAGGATGGATACAACTAAGATGACAGTCATACTGGCTGGACATCAGATTCTGGCCAACAACTTCTACACAGAATCCAACAACTCCTCAGTACGAACAACCGACTCTGTCCCTTAGTAAGCAGGAGGAGAAAGAGCTCGAAAGGTACTCAGCCAATTAAAGCCCGAGGCCTAAAGATGCATTGGGCCCTGTTGAGACCTAAATTCATCTAGGATTGCAGTTAGGGTCTGCTCCAGCTCCGACATGCTGGAAGAGACTAGGGATTGTAGGAATGGGAATACGTATCGTTGGCTCTGTATGTACCGGAATCTACACACGGAGTATGAAATTAGGATTAGGTTGGCTAAACATAGGATAACGGGTGGACATACTTAGTGTGAATCACAAATGGGTATACCACTGCTTCCACTATTCCAGTTTGTCCGTAAACCGAATAATCGAGCAGGCGTAATGCCATGTTTAATGACTTATTTATCGTAGGATCAGTGCAATCTGATATCCAAAGCAAACACCTGCTTTCAAGTAGGTCCGGGGTTCCTACCTTGTGTTCCTCATGCTTGACCACGTCCTTATCCTCGCTGAGCTACTAGAGGAAACACTGGTTGATTTGGAACACTCTGAATCAATAGCAGGCAGAAACGGTAAATATGGCCCGACTAGTGACAATGGAAGCAACCTTCCCAGAAGCACTCTGCGGAATGTCGATATACCTGATTTTACTAGAATGGGGGTAGTGCTAACTGATGGGCCGGATGCTCCATCCTAAAATCTGGTGGAAATGTCTGCTACACCCTCCTCTGTTTCCACCACTACCTCTTGCAAGCTGCCTCCTCTTACTAGACCCTGCCTCAATTACTCATTCTGTTGGTATTTTACCACTAGCCTAGACCACAAGATGGTCCGCCTCCAATCTTCTCGTCATGTCTATTATCTGAGCAAGGCTCGAGTTGACTACAAATACAAGAGCTGACATCATGGGGTCTCGCAAACCTTTTTAGAATCGCTTCGCGTAATCGCGATCATCCAAATCATAGGAGTCAGTAAACCTTGCAAGGTGCTGAATGTAAGACCCCATTTCTTTTCTTTTTAAACCACGGGTACTTAGACCAAGAACTGTCGCTTTGTGGTGACACCATCACGCCTGGTAAGGTCGTCACTATAAATTGCCAATCCTGCCGGCCATATTGATCACAGAATAGTAGCAAAAGTATGATAGTACATGAAATTAGAACTCTAACACATGTCCACAATAATCACATATATAGTAACAATTCTCCACGAAGGGAGAATCCACAACAATAAAAATAAAAGTACTGGAAATAGGACTCATGCCTGATACATCAAAGTCCTCACTACAAGTCACTCATCGCGGAAGCAAATCTATAACAACTACTAGCGAATGGGACTCACTGTCCTAACTGTCTAAACTCAGGTGCTAGACTGTCCCGTGTCCAAGCGTGCCGACCTCCGTGGCTATACCCCCAAGCTGGGCTCCATGATCCCCTAAAATGTTTTGGTCTAAAAACTGTTAGTCTAAAAGACTAAGTCCTATCATCCCCCACCCCTCCCCCATGGCTCCTAGGAACCGAGCGGGGAGAAGGAAAGGAAAGGTAATGAAGGTGGAGAATAACAAAGGTAGTAAGTGGCGGCGGATCTAATCTAGGAGTTCCATGAAAATGTGTAGCAATAACAAAAATATGTAAGACAAATTATTAAATATGTAACCTTAACTTATATGAATGCTCATACGAACACATAAGCTAAGGGGTCTTCTATAAGCTCATATCGTATAAAAAGTCTCATACCAATTTATACGATGGGGTGTCAGTTTTCAAGCAAGCAATATATATATCCATAGAATAATAACTTTAGCTTATAAGCATGCTCATGCAAGCTTATAAACTAAGGGTTCTTTTGCAGGGCATATTGTATAAAGAGTCTCATACCAATTTATACAATAGGTGTCAAGGGTTATATGCAATGGTTATGCTATGTCTTGCAAGTATGCCATGGTATGATCATGCAAGGGCAACATACTCACCCGACTCTGTGTACACAGACCTTTAGTTCCCCCTTTCTAGAGCCTAACCTCCCGGGAACTTATAATTTTCCTAATTAATTTTGTATTTAATTAGTTTTCCCAAAGTTAGGTAATGGGTAATTTGAACATGAAGTATAATATTTTCTCAAGTAATGGCCACCCAAAAATTATGAACACTTGATAACAGAGGAATAATAATAAATACCAAATTTCATGATTTTCCATAAAAGATTTGGCCTCTAATTAATTAATCAAATAATAAGCCATTAATTATGGGTAAAGAAGAAAGTGCTAAAGTTAATCATCAGAGAATTTTAGAAAAATTACTGAATCTCAAGGATGACCAGAAAGGGCCTCTGACTAAAAATCATATTTTATCAAGCTTACTAAGTACCAAAATAAATTCAATTACTTTTACTTATAAAACAGTATCTTGTGAAATAACCCATATAGATAGACTTCCAAAAAATCCATAAAAATTCACAGAGCTTTAAAATGTCATTAAACATCCTCTTACTAAATTTCATAAGTTTCTATTGAGTGGTTTGTTCGTAAGAAATTTTTAAGTAGAAGGTGTAACTTGATGGGTTGTAAATGAAGTAACCCATTTAATGATCTAAAATTAATATTAAAAATTTCTAGAGCTTATTATAGTCTTAAAACATAGCTTGACTAAATATCATCCAAACCCAAGGTTAGGAAGTCGCATAATAACATTCTTCAAGAAAACTCATGATAGTGCACTTTTCAAAGGAACCCACTTGTAAACTCATCCAAACAATTTGTATTATATTTCAGTGGTTAATATGATTATGAAAATGACCTCTACCAAAATGTCATGCAGTTCCAAAGTCATATGAGCCACTAGACATTCCCTAAGGTGTATAGACCTAAAAATTACCCAGTGGTTTAAGTGTGGTGCATGTGTCCAAATCCCACCATATCTCTCCTTAGGGCTTTTAACCACCCTAGGATCACATGGACTAAAAACCAAGTCCATACAAGGGCATATCACCTCATGCCCTTCACAAATCTCCAAAGTCCAACCTTAGGGTTTGAACTTGGGTCCTAGGGTAAATCTACCCCAATCCACCCAAAATTCTATGTGATGGTGTCTAGTATCATAAAAAACTAGTGGCCCAAGTTTCAGCCTCAGTTGAGGTGATTTGACTACTTAAACCCACAAGGAACACTTTGACCTAAATACCCCCCTTTTGGCGAAGGCTAGGGTTTACAAAAATCCAACCCAAATCATCTCCAAATGAGATAAAATTTTTTACAGAGCCTTATAATGACCCCAAGGACCACCCACCAAAATTTGGGAGGGTTTGGAGGTCATTAGGTTCCCTAATTAAATTACCCTAGGATTATTAAATAATTTCAAAAACTATAGAAAAGGTATCTCTAAAAATTCTCATTTTTGGACATGACCTAGGTATAAGTATGATTGACTCCCTTTCCAAATTTCAGATCATTTGGACATGTGGTGAAGTGCGGGCAAACATTTAAATCTCTGACTAGCCCTAGGTATAGACCCCACCAAATTGAGTGTTGAGGTCTAACCTGAACTCCAAATTGACTCAAATCAATTTTAAAATAAACTAGACACCCAGAACTACAGACTTCATGTTGCCAACTTTATCTGTATAAGCCCCTAAGTATTTTAATAAATAAAAAATTAATAGTACTTTCTATGACAGAATCAATGAAATGAAATTAATTAAATTTCTAAGATCTAAATCAATGACGCACGAATCTTGGCGCAGAAATGGACGACATCTAGTTATCGTTCCCAGCGCGCCAATGGCCAGGATGAAATCTTCCTGGAGCCATTTCCAAGTGCTGTCGCCGGCCACCCAACATCTCCCCTGCCGGACACCACCACCACCACCTCCGACGAGGTGGTGGCTATCGCTCGGCGGCGGCACAGCCCCCGGAGAGGCCGTTTCTGGTGATCCCGACAAGTTAGTTTTTCAAAAAAACCAGGAGAATTTCTTCCCACGATCGGGCTCAATTGAGCCCGATTCTCATCTTAGACGATTCCTACGATCTACCCACAGAGAAAGGAGAGGAAGAGGACCTGTTGGGAGGGCTGGAGGCGCGTTGATCTCCGATTTTCCATAGTGGTCGTTGCGCCGATCGGGTTTCTACAATAGCACAGTCAAGTGCTTCGAATCCTTTACGTAAAGGTTGTAACCTTCTCCCCTCTGCATGGTGATGCTTTTAAGATCCCTAATTGGGGATTGGGAAGGGTGTAACTCCAATGGCCATGAAGGGCCATTAATGGTCACTTTCGGTTTCAGCCATTTGAAGGGCTGAGCAACCCCATTGGTCGGCCACCTCCTGAAAACCACTCCCCTACCTCCAAGAAGTAAAAGCCCATCAAGTTGGGGGGTTTTGAAACCTCCATGGACATAATGGCCTTTAAGCTCCATTTTCTCTCTCCTCAAAAATTGAGTAACTCCTTCCTTCTCCCCCCTAGTCATCATTCTCTTAATTTGGTGGGCCCAAAATGTGTCTCTCCACTCCTTAGGCTAATGGGCCACACCACTTGGGCTTAGCCCACTTGAATTGGGCTAGGTTAACCTAAGTTGACCACTTTGACCCATGAGTTGACTTTGGTCAACATGACCATTTGGGTAGACCCCAAGGGGTCCTTGGTGACCCCTTGGCTTCCCCTAAGGTCTAGGAAGGGTTGGTTGGTCACATTAGGTGCACATTGCCCTTAGTTAGGGCACCTTGCCCAATTTAGGCCTAGGATGATCATAGGTCAACTTGGCCACCCTAGGTTAACTCCAATAGACCCTTAGGGCTCTAATGGACCTTCAAATAGGTTGGTGAGGTTGTGGTGGGGTCTTAGAGTCATGGTGAAGCCCCATGATAATCCTAAACTAGTGTTTAAAAATCTACTATTTGTATACCATAGTGATCTCACCTACATTCCTAGGTTCACTTGGTCTTCTTGGGCTTCCTAGGGTTTTGTCATGACCTAGTCATGACAAAATCACTGCTAGGGGTCTAGTTGTCTGAGGGATATTACAAATCCCAATACATAAAAAAAAATTCGTCCTCGAAATTCAAGTTAGGCTATGGGGTTTCAAGTATGAGAAATAAAATGTAACATCCCGAGAGATTGGAAGGAATACCTGACTGAAAAGCTCTGGGTACTTTTATTGCATCAAATCCTGTGGCTCCCATGTGTGCTCCTCTTGCCCATGATTCCTCCATAAGACCTTGACCAACGGGACCTTCTTGCATCACAAGACCCACATCCCAGTATCGTCTATCCGGATCGGCTCCAGGTGCACCGATCGATCAGAAGATATAGGCCTATCTGTAGTCATAATCTGCTGCTCCGGCCGAAGTAGAGCTCTCCTCAGGGAGGAGACGTGAAAGTCGTCGTGCAAACCTGCTAGCTCTGGCGGCAGCTCCAATCTATAAGCCAAGGGGCCGATCCATTCCAGGATCCTGTAAGGCCCCATGTATCTCAGACTGAGCTTCTTCCGTCCACGAACCCGCGAGACTCCATGCATCGGTCAAATCTTCAAGAATACCCGGTCTTCTACCTGAAACTCTACCTGACAATGCCGAGCATCATAATACTTGGCCTGTCTACTCTGGGCTTCCAACATCCTGTCTCGAATCAATCGCACCTGAGCATCCATATCCTTTACGAACTTCGAGCCATGTGCCTTTGTATCCTCATCATGGATCCAAGACAAAGGAGTTCGGCATATCCATCCATATAAAGCCTCATAAGGGGCCATGCCGATGCTGGACTGGTGGATGTTATTGTACGAGAAATCGATCAGCGATAGCTGCCTCTCCCACAGCTCTCCGCGGTTTTGTATGCAAAGACGAGGTAAATCTTCTAGGGTCTGATTGGTGCGCTCTGTCTATCAATCCGTCTAAGGGTGGAAGGCGGTACTAAAAGTCAGCCGTGACCCCAAATAAGCATGAACCGCTCTCCATTCCTTAGACGTGAATCGTCCATCACGATCGAACACTATCGTCGTTAGCACTCCATGATATCGAACGAACTTCTCCACAAACTTCCGTACCAAGTCACCCACCAGAGCGTCCTTCCTTATTCTTGACGAACAACACTGAATCTCCCCATGGTGAAGAGCTTGGCCAGATAAATCCGGCTTCCACTAGCTCCTACAGTTGGCTTCGAAACTCCACCAACTCCTTCGGGGCCATTCGGTAAGGAGCTCTAGATGCCAGCTTAGCCCTCGGCACGAGCTATATCTTGAAGTCCTTCTGCCGATGCAGGGGCAGCCCTGACAGCTTCTCTGGAAACACATCAGAAAAATCACGTACCACAGAGATACTAGGGTTGGAATCCTTGGCCTCAGCCATCTCAATAGAACTTGATAGCCCTCGTCTCCCTGCAGGTGGGCCTTGACGGCCTGTATGGATGATAACAAGAGAGGGGTGGTAGATCTATTACCTTTGATGATGACATAGGAATCCACATACCTCAAGGTGATCCTCTTTGATAGGCAGTCGATCTGGGCATGGTTCCAATGCAACCATGTCATGCCCAGGAGCCAGATCCAAGGCATACACTTGCCCTCTATCCTGCCTGTGGTCTCCGCCCTAGAATCCACATCCTCGGCCGCATCCTCGACCTACAAAGTGTTGAGCAGACGGGACAGCCTGTGGTGCTGGTAGGGGTGCCCCTCTCGTGGGGCAGTTGTAACACCCCTATCCGTCACATAACATATAGCAGTAGGTCCGGCCGGGGACAGACGTCATATGCCACAGACAGACCGGTGGGTTACTCAATGAAACCATCCTTCCAATAACAACATCTTACACAGAGCACATTCTAGCGGAAGATTTTAAATGTTGCAAAGAAAAGAACCCAAAACACAGCATGAATGTCCACTAAGATACCCAAAATAGGAATGAGCGTACAAATACACAAAGTACTTGGCCTTATGGCCTCACAAGAGTTTACTTAAATAAATAGTGTCTTCCATACATCGGCACGCAGGACGGTCACACATGAGAATAAAAGTAAACATTCGCAAAGGCCTTCGAGGGTCGGCTCAGCAATAAGGGATTCAGCCCGCTGTTTGCCACTAGGTTCCGCAGCACCTGCAAGCAAAAATTCACTGCAACGGTGGCAAACAAAAGTAATGGTCAGCTAAAGTTGTCCAAATTATAAAGACCCCGCCCCTAGATCGGGGCGGCGGTGCTCCTTCCCTGCAGCGCATTAGTATAATCCAATGATTAAAGTGAAAGTACAACATTTGCACAATACACCACTGGTGCAGGCCCGCACGACCATACAACCCGTGCTCTCAGGGCACTTACTCGGTGAATCCGGTCCGAACCCGGTCCGTTCCGCGGTCCATCACCGCCCCCAGGACGACAAACAGCGTGAGCATTAAAGTCCTTTCAATCGAAGCCTAGACTTGCTCTCCAAGCCAACTTTCACTAAACCACTTGGAGTGGGTAAGGTTCCACCCACCCATTGCTCACCTCGCCACGTCCATTTAGCCATCAGCACGGGCCAAGTTTCCCCTAGTCGCAACATATCGATCAAACAACGAACATAACCCGGTTATGTACACGGCTGGCTCCCAGACCACCATTATGGCAGAACTTCGCTTCTACCCAGATTTCCGGGTGCATCTTGGAGTTAATCCCCAAGGATCCCTACTGCAATCTACCACGTAGAAAACCCGAAAACATCCATTAGCACGGAGTCTTCTCCGACCATTCATGCAAAATGAAACATCACCAATCCAGAAAAACTTATCCGGGTAGGCTTCACACACCATCCTATGTCCGTACTTCGATTCTGGAATCTACATGCAAAATAATGGGGATTATTCATGTCTACCCGAAGGAATACCTCGCATTCACCGCATACTCGCGAGATCGGGCTTCCTATGCAAAAAGGAAAGAGGACTTCACATGTCCAAGAAGATAATCGTTACCCTCGTTGTTCTGTTTAGCGCCATGAAGATCTAGATGGATGAAAAGCACCGCAATTGCCTCATCTCCGTAGATCTGGACTCGGATCGAGAATCGGGGCTCCGAAGCTTCACCGGCAGTCGGAGTTGACCTTCTCCTTCTTCCTTGCTCTCCCCTATATCTAAACCTTTAGAAAGAGAATGCTTGAAGATGAATAAGGGTTTCAAACCCTATTCCCCGATTAAACCAAGCAAGGACCAGCCTGGGCCCTTGGATCCCAATAGAAGGAAACGAACAGCAACTATTCGCCCTGAAAATAACATTTTTGGGCCGAACACGGCTTGCGACACGCCCGTGTCCAAGGCTGTATGCCTCAATCGACGTGGAACCCGTCACATCCTGACCAGGACACAGGCTTAGACACGCCCGTGTAAACCTGGACACGCCCATGTTAATCAGTACACGCCCGTATTGTGAGGCGTTTTCCTCACTCAACACAAGACCAAATCATCCCGAAGAGGACACGGCCATGTGGAATGCCCGTGTCACATGCCGTGTGCCAGACAAACCCCTGGGACACACCCATGTCAAAGGCCATGTAACTCACTTGACACATCCCGACAAACAGCCAGAGCAGGACACAGCTCTGGACACGCCCGTGTCTCAGGCCGTGTACTCGACCTTCTACGATTATCGACTACACCTCGTCGACCACACGAGAAATCGCCAAACTCGAGCACGACACGGCCCTGAACACGCCCGTGTCCCAGGCCGTGTGACCCTTACCAAGCCCCAACTTAGCTTAAATGATGTCCGTTCCTCTTTTGATATTCGGGGCATTACAGCAGTTTCTCCGGATATGCCTTACCTGATGACAGTTGTAGCACTCGGGCGGGGGAAATGCCATACCCCCGGGTCTTTGTATCTCCCACATCTAGAGAGGTTGAGGAGCCATTACCACAGGCTCCCTCGGCTCCTGTCTCACCTCTTGACGAGGTTGGTCCTCTGCCCTTCTCCCATCTCTCCCATCAACAATGAAGCCCCTTCGCTGATCCTTTCTGGCTCCCCGACCTTGATCCTCAGTTGGCCTCTTCCGGCCTCGAGTCGTGTGCCAATCTGTCTCAATCCTCTTTGTCATCTCCAACATCCGAGATATAGCCCATCGGATACAAACAAAAGAGCCTCTCTCAATTCCTCTCGCAGACACTTATAGAACCTCTTGATGTATCCTGCCTCATCCAGCTGATAGGAGTCCGCAAACTGGGTTAAATGATTGAACTCTCGGTAGTACTCCACCACCGTCTTGTTGCCCTGCCTCAACTGCAGGAACCTGTCTTCCATCTAATCTCTTGCTAACTGTGGAACAAAGTTCTCCAACAATGAGGCCCTGAACTCCTCCCCAGTAATGTCAACAACCTCCTTATCTGCAAATGTCGTGTCTAGTAGTGTCTTCCACCATCTTTTGGCATGGGAGTCCAAGCATGAGACCACCAAAGGCACCCTCTCCTCCCATAGGCACTGTATCCCGATCAGCATCTCGTACATGATGTCAAGCCACTCCTCTGTTCGTACAGCCGACTTTATCCCCAAGTAAGATGGGGGAGAAAGTCCTCGGAAGATGCTCAACCAATTGGCCCCCGGGTTTGGCTACGGAGCTGGAACCTACTGGAGTCTGCCCTGTGGTGTAGGCTGTGCCGGAGGCTGCGTAACAATGACCATTTGTAAGCAATTGACCCAAACCTAGTTAAAAGTGGACAATTTACATGTGATCCCCCATATGGGCACACCAATGCTTCCGGTGCTTAGTTTGTCCACAAACTAAACTCATTCGGGGGTGACCCAGGGTTAGTGGACTGATATTTTTTTGATCGAGGTCTCCTCTGATACCACTTGTAAGACCCCATTTTTTTCTTTTTAAACCACGGGGTCTTAGGCCCAAAACCACCGCTTTGTGGTAATACCATCACGCCCGGGAAGGTCATCATTACAAAACGTCGATCCTGCCGGCCATATCGATCACATAATAGTAGTAAAATTATGAGAGTACATGAAATTAGAACTCTAACACATGTCCACAATAATCACATATATAGTAACAATTCTCCATGAAGGAAGAGTCCACAACAATAATAATAAAAGTACTGGAAATAGGACTTATGCCCGATACATCAAAGTTCTCACTACAAGTCACTCATTGCAGAAGCAAATCTATAACAACTACTAGCGAACAGGACTCACTATCCCAGCTGTCTGAACTCCGGTGCTAGACTGTCCCGTCTCCAAGCATGTCGACCTCCGGGGCTGCACCTCCAAGCTGGGCTCTACGATCCCCTAAAATGATTTGGTCCAAAAACCGTTAGTCTAAAAGACTAAGTCATATCATCCCCCACCCCTCCCCCATGGCTCCTAGGCACCGAGCGGGGAGAAGGAAAGGAAATGTAATGAAGGTAGATAATAACAAAGGTAGCAGGTGGCGGCGGATCTAATCTAGCAGTTCCATGAAAACGTGTAGTAGTAACAAAAGTATATAAGACAAATTATGAAATATGTAACCTTAACTTATATGAATGCTCATACAAGCACATAAGCTAAGGGGTCTTCTACAAGGCTCCTATCGTATAAAAAGTCTTATACCAATTTATACGATGGGATGTCGGTTTTCAAGCAATATATATATATATATATATATATATATATATATCCATAGAATAATAATCTTAGCTTATAAGCACGCTCACGCAAGCTTTTAAACTAAGGGGTAGTTTTGCAGGGCCTATTGTATAAAGAGTCTCATACCAATTTATACAATAGGTGTCAAGAGTTATATGCAATGGTTATGTTATGTCTTGTAAGTATGTTATGGTATGATCATGCAAGTACAACACACCCACCCGACTTTGTGCACACAGACCTTTAGTTCCCCCTTTCTGGAGCCTAACCTCCAAGGAACTTATAATTTTCCAAACTAATTTGCTATTGAATTAATTTTTCCAAAGTTAGGCCATGGGTATTTTGAACATGAAGTATAATATTTTATCAAGTAATGGCCACCCAAAAAATTATGAACACTAGATAATAGAGGAATAACAGTAAATATCAAATTTCATGATTTTCCATAAATGATTTGGCCTCTAATTAATTAATCAAATAATAAGCCATTAATTATGGGTAAAGAAGAAAGTGCTAGAGTTAATCATCAGAAAATTATAAAAAAATTACTGAATCTCAAGAATGACTAGAAAGGGCCTCTGACTAAAAATCATATTTTATCAAGTTTACTAAGTACTAAAATAAATTCAATTACTTTTACTTATAAAACAGCACCTTGTGAAACAACCCATATAGATAGACTTCCAAAATTTCTATAAAAATTTACAGAGCTTTAAAATGTCATTAGAGGTCCTCTTACTAAATTTCATAAGTTTCCATTGAGTGGTTTGTTCGTAAGAAATTTCTAAGTAGAAGGTACAACTTGATGGGTTGTGAATGAAGTACCTCATTTAATGATCTAAAATTCATATTAAAAATTTCTAGGGCTTGTTATAGTCTTAAAACATAGCTCGACTAAATATCATCCAAAACCAAGGTTAGGAAGTCACATAATAAAATTCTTCAAGACAACTCATGATAGTGCACTTTTCAAAGGAACCCACTTGTAAACTCATCCAAACAATTTGTAGTATATTTCAGTGGTTAATATAATTATGAAAATGATCTCTACCAAAATGTCTTGCAGTTCCAAAGTCATATGAGCCACTAAACATTCCCTAAGGTGTATAGACCTAAAACTTACCCAGTGTTTTAAGTGGGGTGCATGTGTCCAAATCCCACCATATCTCTCCCTAGGGCTTTTCACCACCCTAGGATCACATGGACTAAACACCAAGAACATACAATGGCATATCACCCCATGCCTTTCACAAATCCCCAAAGTCTAACCTTAAGGGTTTGAACTTGGGTCCTAGGGCAAATCGACCCCAATCCACCCCAAATTACATATGAGGGTGTCTAGTATCATAACAAACCAGTGGCCCAAGTTTCAGCCTCTGTTGAGGTGATTTGAACACTTAAACCCACAAGGAACACTTTGACCTAAATATCCCCATTTTGGCCAAGGCTAGGGTTTCCAAAAATCCAAGCCAACTCATCTCCAAATGAGATGAAATTTTATTTAGAGCCTTATAATGACCCCAAGGACCACTCACCAAAATTTGGGAGGGTTTGGTGGTCTTTAGGTCCCCTAATTAAATTACCCTAGGATTATTAAATAATTTAAAAACTATAGAAAAAGTATCTCCACAAATTTCAATTTTTGTACATGACCTAGGTATAGATAAGATTGACTCCCTATCCAAATTTCAGATCATTTGGGAATGTGTTGAAGTGGGGGCCCACATTTTAATAGTATTTTCTATGATAGAATCAATGAAATGAAATTAATTAAATTCCTAAGATCTAAATCAACGATGCACGAATCTTGGCGCAAAAATGTACGGTATATGTTTATCGTTCCCAAAGCGCCAACGGCCAGGATGAAATCTTCCTGGAGCCGTTTCCAAGTGTTGTCGCCGGCCACCCAGCCATCTCCCCGGTCGGCCACCATAACCTCCGTCGAGGTGGTGGCTATTGCCAGGTGGCGGCACAGCCGCCGGAGGGGCTGTTTCCGGCGATCCCGACAAGTTAGTTTTTCGGAAAAAATAGGAGAATTTCTTCCCCCAATCGAGCTCAATTGAGCCTGATTCTCATCCTAGACAATTCATACGATCAACCCACAGAGAAAGGAGAGGAGGAGGACCTGTTGCGAGGGTTGGAGGCGCGTTGATCTCCGATTTTCCATGGTGGTGGTGGCGCCGATCGGGTTTCTGCAACAACACAGTCAAGTGCTTTGAATCCTTCAGGTAAAGGTTGTAACCTTCTCCCCTCTGCCTGGTGAAAGACTTATTTCAAGAGCCTAGACACCTAGAGGGGGGGTGAATAGGTTCTAATTTTCTTTTATAATTAAGGTAATTTAACTAGTATTAACACAGCACAGGAAATACAATTCACAGTACAGAAATCACAGCACAGCAAACACCAGATTTATAGTGGTTCCCCAAGGTATGGGTACATCCACTTTCCCTCTTCGCCTATCGAGTAGAGAACTGGAATCAGCCCAACTTCCTTCCACTTACTCAGATCCACAGATCTTATAACTCAGAACTAGATTGGTTCCTACAGCTCATACTTATACAAGTCTTACCTCAGATCCTTCCCAAGAATCCTACCTCAGGCCTCAGCCCTACCTCAGCCTTTATCACTAGGCTTACAACTCAGACTATCACCAGTCCTACACCTCAAACACTCAGCCCTACCTCAGCCTTTATAATTACAAGCTTACAACTCAGATCTTATAAAGATCCTATAAGAAATTAATTGTTTAAGAGATATGAAGATATCACCAGATAGAACTCTCTATAGGTGTGAGCTTCTTGATCAGTTCTTGAATAAATTGAATCTTCAGATTCAACCTGACTTAGATGTTTCAAAGCTTCTTGATAGAACAAAATAAGGTTGAACTTTACTTGATGTAGAAGTTAATCTTCTGTCAGCTCCTTCCTTGAATTCAGAATAAGATCTGAATCTTCTCTTGCAAACTGCTCTCGATCTGCCTTCTTAAGGGTTTCCCTTTTTCTTACTGTTAGATTCTCTTTCCTGTAATAGCTTGATTACTTCCTTAGTTCTGTTGTTGTGGTTGTCAAGGATTAGTCCCTTATATAGAGTTTCCTCATGATTACCTGCTGATCCGGTATGTAACAACCTTCTGACAGTTCTGATAAAGGTGTCAGACCTGTTGGTTATGATAGCTGTCGAGTCACCATTCATGACAGTTGATTCCTTAAAGACTTTACAACTCAGCATGAACCACTCAGCAAATTGCTGCACATGTGTCGACACAAATAGACTAAGTGTCGACACAAGCCTTGATGATGTCGACATAACACTCCATGTGTTGACATAGTCATTCTTCTACTACTCGACACAGCTTCTGTTTGTATGTGTCGACACAACTACTCCTGGTCTTGACATAACTTATGTTGACATATAGCGTTGAGTGTATGTCCAGCTATCGTTGAGTGTGTGTCGAGACGTCATTGACTGTGTATCGACACAAGTCCTGTGTGTCAACACAAGCCTTCAGACTTAGTATAATTGTTGCTATCAAATGGCGTTTAGTGTCATCCAGATGTTATTGAGTGTGTGTCGACACAAGTCTTGTGTGTCGACACAACTGTTTCTAGTCTTGACTTAGTTGTAGATAAATGGCATTGAGTGTGTATCGACACAAGTCTTGTGTGTCGAAATAAACCTTCTTCAGGTATAGACACAATTCCTGAGTGTCGACACATGCCTTTCTTCTGGTGTCGACATAACTCTTGGGTGTCGACACAACTTCTGCTTTAGGTGTCGACACAATTCCTATCTTAGGTGTCGACACAATTCTGGGTGTCGACACAGCTTCTTCTTCAGGTGTCGACACAATGCCTGGGTGTCGACACAAACCTTCTTCTAGTGTCGACACAACTTCTGGGTGTCGACACAATTCTTCACAAATGTCGACACTTGTACTTAGAAAAATTTCTTGCAAACCTTACACCTGCACAATGAAACTCAAACATCCATCAAATACAAATTGATGTATATAATTGAGTAAGATGAGGCTTCTCCAATTCTGGTACATATTTTTCAGTGTACCCAACAATCTCCCCCTATTTGGAGAAGTCATAACCCTTGGTCAAAGATATACATCACTCATAACAAAGCACATAAAAATAGATATACATACATTTCAGTGCAAGATAACATATAAACAATGTAAACAACTAACATCAATAGTGAAGCTGATTTTATTTATTAATAAGAAAATTCCGGTTTTACATGATTTTCCTTAGAACAAACGCAAAAAGTTACATTATTCTACACATAAGCCTATTTATCCTGTGATTGACTAGGCTTCTTGATTATAATGCCTTTTCAAGATTTAATCTTTGCCTGCACAATAGGTTCTGTATCATCAGCAGGTTTCTTCCCTTTGAGATCCTTCTTCTTTAGTTCTTCAGCCTTTATCCTTTGCCTTTCAAAATAGTGAAAAGGCTTGGGTAAGTACCTGCTAGGCTCCAGAGCATTAACAGTAAACTTCCCAGCTTTTGCACTTCTTCTGTACTGAAGAATGGCTTCTTGCCTTGCTTGATACATATTCCATTCTTGCTCAAAATACCATTTACCCCTATCATAGGTCTTATCCTTTACATCCTTCCAGGCAGTCAAAATAATATTCCTGGAAGTGGGGCTCCATTGCTCAAAATCTGGCTTCAACTCAGCCTGTTCTCTAAACCTTTTCTTGGATAGTTGTGCTTCCTTCTGAGCTTCCTTGGCAGCCTCTGACATGTCTACTTTTTCAATAATCACATTTGATGCCTCCTGTTGAGGGTTGTACATTTTCTGCACTCCTTATTAAACCATGTCAAATTCAGCAGGAGGGTAAATAACTTGTGCAACTTCAGGCTGATCTCCTTCAATATTAGCAGGTTGCACTCCAGACTCAGCAATATTATCATCATCACACAAAGGAGGAAAGTCAAGTGTAGCTCTGATGGAATTAGAGATCCATTTTGCATGATCAGAGCTAGATTTGACTAACAATCTCTCCCCCTTTATGACTTCTCTAGTTATATGATCCCTCAGATCAGTCTTTTGAAACCTTATCTGATCAGCCAGATATTCTGTACCTTCTTAATAGTAAGCTTTGAACTTAGTTAGGTAATTAAAAATAGTCTGTTGAGAGGCTCCAATGGCTGTTTGGACAGCAGCTAGATCTTCTTGTATTTTCTTTGATATCTCAGTTTTCAAATCAGTTGAAATACTTCCTAGTTTTTTGATGATTTATTCATGGGAGTCCTTGAGGTTTTAATTAGACCTGAATTGATTTTCTAAAACATATCCTTGCTTGGTGGCAATGTCCTCAACCTCAGTCGTTAGCAGCATTGTTGCTTAGCCAAATATACTACAGCATTGCCTCCCTCATGGAAACAATCTGTCATCTCTTTCTTATGTAGATTGACTTCAAATCTGATTGATTTTATGTCCTAAGCCAGTTGAAACTGAAGTTCCTTATTTGACTCATCTACATACTTTTGTAAGGACTGCCTTTGTTCATCCAGTTTTACTTACAGTTGGACCAGTAATGAACTGAAGTCCATGCTTTGGAGCAAGTGGTTGATTGACTGTTTGCAAGGCTTTCTTGTAGCCTGAGCTCTTTTTATTTATTGCAACCATCTTCCTCTTCTTAGCTATAGAGGCTTCCTCATCATCAGAGGGTTATGATGAGCTTTCTATGTCAACTGTTTATTTATTAGATGGTTCATTCAGTAGCTCCTCCCCCTCAGTTCTTGGAATATCCTAATTTACCTGAGATTGCTCCCCCTCAGTCCTTGCAGCTGGTAAGTCAGGAAATAGCTCTTCCATTATTACCTCTTGCTGCATCTGTATAGGAGGAACAATATTAGTTTGAAAAACAACAGGTTCTCCCTTGACATCCAGATTTTTGTCCAAGGCTTGCTCTATAAAGGAGATACTTACTTGCTCATCCTGAGCTATTTTTTTATGTGCACCTCTTGTGCTTCCTTCTCAGTAATTTCTAATGTTTCCTTGTTTATATCTGATATAATATCCATTACTATATCAGCTGCATACTCACTCTCTAGAGTAGCTGCACTAATTCCTTCCCCTTGAGCAGGTAGCTCAGAAAGTACAGTATCTTGTGCTGCTGGTTCAGGATTTTCTCCCCCTAGAGTGGAGACTACCTGTTGCTCTGGGAGCACACTGCTCTCTACTTGATCTTGAGCATCTTTTTATGGCCTGTCTTCATCTGAACTGAAGACCACTTCCTATTCAGAATCACTAGAGGATTTTGCTTGCTGAACAACTTCCTTCTTCTTCTTTTCTTTCTTGGTCTATTTTTGTGGAGTAGAAACTTCCTTGGTTAATACTCTATCCCACCTAGATAGAATTCTGGTGTCCATTCTCCTCATATGGTTGATTTTTATTCCTGGAAGTTGGCTCATTACATCTGGTATTGCTGAAGATAAACATAAACTCAGAATCCTTCCCAGATTTGGTTTCTTTATACCTTCTTGTATTTTGTCAAAGACTATTGATTCCCAGTCTGTTTTAGCCTGAAAATTATTCTTGTCATTAGATGGAACATAGAGGCTGAAATTCGGTCATGTCCACCTGTTTTACATAACATCACATTGCCTACTATTTCAGACAGGAACTTCCCTTTTGAATTCATCCCTTTCCTGGTGATGGATGATCCAACCCTTGTATTAGGGTTTAGCCCGCACCAGCTTAATGCATCTTTTGTCATTGATGGAATGATGTCATCGTCATCCTTAACCTTAGGAAGTTGGAGTGATTTCCTAATTGTCTTCAGTGTAAGTTTCACTCGAGAATCTTGTACTATAGCTTGGATCTTCTTCCCGTCTATGTCAGCAGTGGATGATAAATAAAATTCCATGACTTCCTTCTTCCAGATCTTAGTC
Organism: Platanthera zijinensis; assembly: GCA_039513925.1. NCBI lineage: Eukaryota > Viridiplantae > Streptophyta > Magnoliopsida > Asparagales > Orchidaceae > Platanthera > Platanthera zijinensis. The sequence continues at coordinate 105,110,123 of CM077094.1, forward strand.
GGTTCTGAGACCAAGAATTCCAAACCATTTTCTGAAATTAGGGTAATTACACTTTGGATTTTTGGGGACGCTGTCGTGAATCCCCACGAACCAGCTCATAGACTTCGTTCACTTTGTCATCCTGATGTGATGCCATTGTCAGAAGTGAGAGAGAGATGGAAGTGAAAAGAAGAGAGGGTCTTTGTCGACACAAGGTGTAGAGCCAAAAATTCTGAGAGCGTAGTCGACCAGATTTTGGTTTCACCTATTTATAGTCTTGGTGTAAAGGGGAGTTCAAAAGATGCTCCTTAGTAATAATACTAGTTCTCGACAATACTTATATGTGTCGACAGAAAAGATCTAGGTCTCGACAATACTTAGGTTTAGTCGACACATCTATGTGTCGATATACTTATGTTAGTGTCGACATGGACTGGTCATGTCTCGACACAGAGTGTTGACTTTGATTTTTGTGTGTCGACACAAAAATCATCTTACTTAAAGTCTCGACATAGTTGTGTTGACACCCATACTTCTGTCAACACAGATACTATTTCTATGTCGACACATCCTTTTTCTTTATCGACACAATAAATTGAGTGTGTTGACACAACGTCTGTTTGTGTCGATACAAACTTAGTACTTGGACAAATTTCCTGAGAAATATTGTGCTTACATATTCTAATTAGGAATGCTTTAGCTAACCTATTCTAGGTTCAATATACCTAATTCAATTTTAAAATGATTGAATTCAGTTTTATCCAGAGGTTTTGTAAAAATATCAGCAATTTGACTATTTGTGTTTACAAATTCTAGATTAATATCTTCCTTCTCTATATGTTCTCTTATAAAATGAAACTTAATTTCTATATGATTGGTTCTACTGTGAGATATAGGATTCTTAGCAATAGAAATAGCACTTGTAGAATCACAAAACAGTGGAATTCTACTTACCTTGATGTCATAATCTTCAAGTTGGTGCTTTATCCACAACAATTGTGCATAGCAACTGTCTGCAGCTACATATTCAGATTCAGTTGTTGACATAGCTACACTGGTCTTCTTCTTGCTGCACCATGACACCAGCCTTCTACCTAGGAATTGACAGGTTCCTTTAGTACTCTTCCTATCTTCTTTTCATCCTGCAAAGTCTGCATCTGAGAAACCTGTTAGTATAAAATCTCTATTCTTAGGGTACTAAAGACCTAGATTAGGTGTGCCCTTAAGATATCTCAAAATTCTCTTAAATGCAGTATAATTAGATTCCTTTGGGAAAGCTTGGTACCTAGCATAGACACATGTAGCATACATGATGTCAGGTCTACTAATAGTCAAGTAGAGTAGGGAGCCAATTATCCCTCTATACAAAGACTCATCAACAGGTTTCCCTATCTCATCTTCGCCTATAGGCATACTTGTTCCCATTGGAGTTTTTATGGTGTAGGATGAGTCCATCCCATATTTCTTAATCAACTCCTTAGTGAACTTAGACTGGCATATGGACAATCCATCATCAGTCTGTCTTACTTAAAGTCCCAAGAAGAACTTTATCTCACCCATACTACTCATCTCAAACTTCCCTTACATTAGTTTGGCAAACTTTCTACAAAAGTTTTTTTCAGTAGATCCAAAGATAATGTCATCAACATATATCTGGACTAGGATTATCTTGCCTTTAGATTCCCTAAAGAATAGAGTTTTGTCTATCTTTCCTCTAGAGAATTTATTCTCAATAAGAAAAGCAGACAAGGTTTCATACCAACCCCTAGGGGCTTGTTTCAAACCATATAGAGCTTTCCTAAGCCTATATACATAATCAGGATAATGAGAATCTACAAAACCTGATGCTTGTTGAACATAGACTTCCTCTTTTAAGTCACCATTCAGAAATGCTGACTTTACATCCATATGATATACCTTGAACCCTTGATAGGCAGCATAGGCTAAGAACAACCTTATTACCTCCAGCCTTGCTATTGGGCAAAGGTTTGATCAAAGTCATTCCCTTCCTCTTGCTTGTAGCCTTTTGCTACCAGTCTTGCCTTGTTCTTGATTATAGTGTCATTCTCATCAAGTTTGTTTCTGTAGATCCACTCGGTTCTTATAATATTGTGATCCTTTGGTTTAGGAACCAGTTCCCAGACTTTACACCTTCTGAATTGGTTTAGCTCTTCTTGCATAACATCAATCAAGTTTGTGTCTAGCATGGCTTCTTCAAACTTCCTGGGTTCTATCTGTGACAAGAAACTTTAACATTAAACTCTGTTCATGTTCTTACTCTTGGTGAGTACACCTTGACTTGCATCACCAATGATTTGATGAGCTGGATCATCCTTTAGGTGTCTTCTTGCTGGAGGAAATCTGCCACCCTCTTGGCCTTCTTCATTTTCCTCAACCTGATGCTCCTTATTGTCTTCTTCATCTAGTGAGTCTTGTTCTCCGCTTGGACATCATGCATCTTTTTCTTCATCCATCCTAGCAGGAACTTCATCATTGATGGTCAGCTTGTCCAGACTATCTGTTAGACCTGTAGAACTAACTGAAGAACTAGACAATTCACTGTTAATCAATTTAGACTCATCATATACAACATGGACTGATTCTTCTACAACTTGTGTAGTCAAGTTGTAGATCCTGTATGCCCTACTATTATTGTTGTACCCAACAAATATCTCTTCTAGGGATTTGGCAGCAAAATTAGTTTGGTAGTGCTTACCATTAACTAGGGCATAACACTTGCTACCAAAGATTCTGAAGTAAGAAATATTTGGTTTTCTACCTTTCAAAATCTGATAGGGAGTCATCTTATGTTTCTTATTAATGGAAGCTCTATTGAGTACATGACATGCAGTATTTACTGCCTCTGCCTAGAAGTACTCAGGGAGAGTAGTGTCACTAAGTAGTGTTCTACTTGCCTCAATTAGAGTCCTATTCTTTCTTTTAGCAACACCATTTTGCTGGGGTGTTATAGGTGAGGAGAACTACTGATGAATCCCAAGTTATTCACAGAACTTTGTCATACATTCAGACTGAAATTTAGTTCCATGGTCACTTCTGATTTTGACCACTAAATTGTTAAATTCATTCTGAATTTGTCTAACAAAGGTCTTAAAAATAGTAGGAGTTTCAGATTTCTTCCTCAAGAAGAAAACCCATATAAATCTAGAATAGTCATCCACAATAACAAATGTGTATACTTTCCTATCAAGACTATGAACTAGCATAAGACCAAACAAATCCAAATGCAAGAGATATAAACATCTCATTGAATCTTTGGTATCTAGTGCATGGAAAGAGGACTTAGTCTGTTTACCCTTTTGGCAAGCTGAACACACTCCCTCTTTAATGCACTTGACTTGAGGACCATTTCTCACTAATCCCATGCTAAACAGCTGTCCTATAGACTTATAGTTCAGATGAGCTAGCCTCTTGTGCCATTTGACACATAGTGAAGCTTTCTCTCCTGCAACTAGACAAATGAGTGAGATGTTAAACTCACAATCTAGGTTAAGACAATGTACATTCCCTTTCCTAGTGCCAGTCAAAATGATCTCTTGATCACTTGACCTCCTTATTTGGCACTCCCCTTTGAGGAAAGAGATGACATAACCTAGATCACTAAGTTGACTTATTTTAATTAGGTTATGTTTTAAACCCTTCACATAAGCCACTTTAGTGATGGTAATTGAATCACTAGAAATGTTACCAAATCCTTTGATGATTCCTTTTTCTGATCCACCAAAGATTACTTTGGGTCCATTCTCTATGGGTACATAGTCCCTCAACATTCTTCTTATTCCAATCATGTATTTGGAACATCCACTATCCAAGTACCATATAAGTGTATGGCTACTTGGATTCACCTGCATCAAATATAGAATCACTCATCCTTAGAACCCAAATTTGTTTTGGGTCCTAGGTTCTTGTTAGTTTGAAAATTATCATGTTTACCTACAGCTTTTCTGATAGGTAAACTATTCATGGTTTTAACACTTGTGTTAAACCAGCAATCCATAGCAAAGTTGCCTACCTTGCAACAACACCAACACTCAAATTTGTTGTACCTTCTCTTAGGTACAGACTTCGCATCCTTGTTGCCAACAGTCCTTTTAAGTGTAGGTGTTGGAGCAGCAAGCCCCAAGAATTTCTTTTAAACCTGATGGGCTTGCCAATAGAGTGGCCTACTATCATTTGCACACTTGTCAATGTGATCTCCATACTCACAGTGACCATGGGTAATTTCATGATCATACCTGTTTGTAGGTTGCATCACCTTCCTAAAGAAAATAGGGGGCTTAGAAGCTAGTGGCTGAACTTGGGCCTTAACTTTTCCATGTGAATTGGTGGCCCTTATTCTTCCCTTAAAGCCTAGACCAGTCTTACCTTTTTGAGAAATGAAGTTGTCTATTAAAGGCAAGACTGATTTTGGCTGAGAGAATTTAGCCACTAACACTTTTTCTTTCTGAATTTTTGCCTCTAGATTCTTGACATGATTTTCCCTGAAAGAGATTGTGCCCATCTGAATGACAGTTATGTTCTTCAGTTTGGCAACCACTTTCAGTTTCAAATCAATCAGCTTGGCTGATTCTGATGTTCCTGCTTAAGAGATTCAAATTCCTTGGCCTGCTCCTTGACAAGAAGCTTGCTTCTCTTTAGAGCTTGCAACAACCCACCATACTCATCAATGAGTTGGTGTACATCCCCTTTAGACTCAGATCCATCCACATCTCTTGATGCATATGCTTCTGATTCTGATCCAGTGAAATAATCAGAAGCTGAGGGAGAATTGTATACATTGCTTGGACCAGGCTGATCCTAGCACTGATCATTTTCTGACAGGGCCATCAGCCCTCTACAGCAATGGTCTTATACTCCATTTATGGAGTCCAGCATTTGTAGGAATTCTAGTTCCCTAAAATCCTCTTATTTTGAGAACATACCAACATATGCTTCTGCATCATCTTCTTCTCCTGATCCTGAAGATGAAGAGTCTGTCCAACTCTTCTGTTTCTGAGCAATAAAAGATTTCTCCTTCTTGCCCTTTAGTTGATGCTTCTTCTTATCCTTAGATTCAGACCTCTTGTCTGGACAGTCAACTATGACATGTCCTGGCCTGTTGCAATAATAACAAACAATCTTAGAATTAGTTTGTTTACTAGGTTTTGAGGCATACCTGTCCTCCTTGGGAGTCTTATTTTTCTTATATTACTCATCCTTGGAAAAGGATGATGATGGTATGGATCTCCACTTCTTCTTTTTCATGAACCTTTGGAACTGCCTTGTAAAGGCAGCAAAGTCCTCATCAGAGGTGTGGCTATCTGATGTGTTGTTGTCAGGAATTCCTTCTTCTGCCTCCGCACTCCTTCTGGGTGGAGAAGGAGATTTTCTCCATCCCTTTCTTGTGCCTTCAGCCTTGAAGGCAACTGACTTATCCTTGTACTCAGACCGGCTGCTCTTCTCTTCCTCCTTTCTGGCAGTGAGCTGTATTTCATATGATAACAGTTTTCCAAACAGTATGGGAGGAGGTGTATCAGCAAGCTTGGCCACCTCTCTGATGGCACAAATCTTTATGTCCTAGTCTTTTGTTAGAGACCTGAGCAACTTGTCATTCAGTTCATATGTGCTGAAGACTCTTCCATATGTCATCAGCTCATTAACTATCCTGAAATTTTTTTTTTGTAGCATTCAGCTATGCTCTGTCTTGGCATGTTTAAAGCTCTCATATTCTTGATTCAACATAGATTTCATGTCCTATCTAACTTCTTTAGTTCCCTCCATGTAGACAATCAGGATGTCCCACATTTCCTTGGAGTTTTTACAATGCACCAGATTCTGAAATGTGTCATCATCTATAGCACTTACAATAATGTTCTGTGCTCTTTTGTCTAGTATTGCAAGGATGATCTCATCCTTTGTCATTTCAGAATAGTTCTTATGGATTCTAACATTTGCATCCAGAGCTGATACCTTCATTGGAATGAAGGGTCCTTCTTGTACAATGATGTAGATTCTTAGATCAGAAGCTTCCATAAACAATCTAACCCTTTCCTTCCATATGCCAAAACATTCTTTCCTGCAGATAGGCAGTTTCATAGATCCAAACTCCTTTTGATTCTCGTTTGAATCCATTCTTGAAATATATTAATTGCCTTGGAGATTCACTCAGACTGTTAGGTCAATCTTTGAGCAACCTCCCTCTGAAACCACTTGAAAGACTTATTTCAAGAGCCTAGACACCTAGAGGGGGGGTGAATAGGTTCTAATTTTCTTTTATAATACAGGCAATTTAACTAGTATTAACACAGCATAGGAAATACAATTCACAGTATAGAAATAACAGCACAGTAAACACCAGATTTATAGTGGTTCCCCAAGGTATGGGTACATCCACTTTTCCCCTTCGCCTATCCAGTAGAGAACTGGATTCAGCCCAACTTCCTTCCACTTACTCAGATCCACAGATCTTATAACTCAGAACCAGATTGGTTCCTACAACTCAGACTTATACAAGTCTTACCTTAGATCATTCCCAAGGATCCTACCTCAGGCCTCAGCCCTACCTCAGCCTTTATCACTAGGCTTACAACTCAGACTGTCACCAGTCCTATACCTCAGGCACTCAGCCTTACCTTAGCCTTTATAATTACAGGCTTACAACTCAGATCTTACAAAAATCCTACAAGAAATTAATTGTTTAAGAGATATGAAGATATCACCAGATAGAACTTTTTATAGGTGTGAGCTTCTTGATCGGTTCTTGAATAAACTGAATCTTCAGATTCAACCTTACTTAGCTGTTTCAAAGCTTCTTGATAGAATAAAATAAGGTTGAACTTTACTTGATGTTGAAGTTGATCTTATGTCAGCTCCTTCCTTGAATTTAGAATAAGATCTGAATCTTCTCTTGCAAACTGCTCTCGATCTGCCTTCTTAAGGGTTTCCCCTTTTCTTGTTGTCAGATTCTCTTTCCTGTAATAGCTTGATTACTTCCTTAGTTCTGTTGTTGTGGTTGTCAAGGATCAGTCCCTTATATAAAGTTTCCTCATGATTACCGGCTGATCTGGTATTTTACAACCTTCTGACAGTTCTGACAAAGGTGTCAGACTTGTTGGTTTTGACAGATGTCGAGTCACCAGTCATGATAGTTGATTCCTAAAAGACTTTACAACTCAGCATGAACCACTCAGCAAACTGCTGCATATGTGTCGACACAAATAGACTATGTGTCGACACAAGCCTTGATGATGTCTACATAACACTCCATGTGTTGACATAGTCATTCTTCTGCTACTCGACACATCTTTTATTAGTATGTGTCGACATAAGTTCTGTGTGTCGACACAACTGCTCTTGGTCTTGACATAACTGATGCTGACAGATGGCGTTGAGTGTATGTCCAGCTGTCGTTGAGTGTGTGTCGAGACGTCGTTGAGTATGTGTCGACATAAGTCCTGTGTGTCGACATAAGCCTTCAGACTCAGTATAGTTGTTGCTGTCAGATGGCATTGAGTGTCATCCAGATGTCGTTGAGTGTGTGTCGACACAAGTCTTGTGTGTCGACACAACTGCTTCTAGTCTTGACTTAGCTGTAGATAAATGGCATTGAATGTGTATCGACACAAGTCTTGTGTGTCGACAAAAACCTTCTTCAGGTGTCGACACAATTCCTGAGTGTCGACACATGCCTTTCTTCTGGTGTCGACATAACTCCTGGGTGTCGACATAACTTCTGCTTTAGGTGTCGACACAATTCCTGTCTTAGGTGTCGACACAATTCTGGGTGTCGACACAGCTTCTTCTTCAGGTGTCGACACAATGCCTGGGTGTCGACACAAACCTTCTTCTAGTATCGACACAACTTCTGGATGTCGACACAATTATTCACAAGTGTCGACACTTGTACTTAGAAAAATTTCTTGCAAACCTTACACCTGCACAATGAAACTCAAACATCCATCAAATACAAATTGATGTATATCATTGAGTAAGATAAGGCTTCTCCAAATCTGGTACATATTTTTCAGTGTACCCAACACCTGGTGATTCTTTTAAGATCCCTAATTGGGGATAGTGATGTAACGTCCAAATTTGCGATAGGCCCCTCGTGAGTGCTTCTGAGTCATGAGAGCTGACTTGGGCCCAGGGAGTGTAGGCGACTAGGCTTACACTCGTGTGGAAAAGATAAACTGGTCTAGAATTGGACAGGGGTAGAGACACGGGCGTGTCCCTACCCGTGTGCGTCGAGTAGAACTCAAGAGGTGTCGATTGGAACTCGATAAGGCCTATCCCGAGCAGGACACTGGTAGCGACACTAGCGTGTCCCTACCCGTGTGCGTTGAGTGAAGATCAACGAATGTCTTACGAGCAAGACACGGGTAAGAACACAGCCATGCACACGGCCGTGTCCCGTGACACGGGTAGTGGACACGGGCGTGTCCCTACCTGTGTCTGTGTTCATACGACGCTATAACCGTCGACGACGCTTCACCGAGTGGGACACGGGTAGGAACACGGGCATGTTCCTACCCGTGTTGGTCCTATTTATATAGGATTTGGCCATTTTTCATCCTCTTCCCAAGCCTTCTTTTCTGTGGAGAAACTGTTGGAGGAGGGAAGGAGTTGCTGGAATCAACTATACTCCGTGAAGAACCGCCGTCGCCAAGGGGAAGATGATACCGCCGCGAAGAGTCACACGATCTATGGCTGGAAATAACGGAAATGCCAGAAATAAAGTTAGTTTCCTCCCCTCTCCCTTGAGTTAGATCTGTAGTTAATCCTAAGCGAAATATCGAATCAAAAGAGTCTTGATGTATAAGATGGAGACTCCTAGGAGGAGGCCATACTAGGACTTGTGTTCTAGGGTTTCGTAATCTTCAACCTCTCCTTCTTTCAATGTGATGGTGGGAATGGTCTCGTTAAGAGGAATGGCCTGATGAGGTTGAATAAGGGAGGAGGATTTCTTAGTGTGATTTGGGAAGATCCGCTAGAGGAGGAAGATGAACCGATGTCGTTCATTCCGCCTCAAAAATGCGTGCAGAAATCTGTGTTCTGCACGCAACGATCTTCATGGCCATTTTCATGTATGTCATGGCCATATCTTGGCTTTCGACTAAACACGAAAGTCGTATGCCTTGGAGAGATATTTCCAACGAGTGGTTACACATCTTCAGGCAATACCTGAAGCCACGGGAAAACCTGATCGAAATTGATGGCTGATAATGTAAACGTGCTGAAACTATAATTTGAATGTAGAACTCTTAGAGGTCGCTTTCGAGTATGATACGGCCAAATATGGGCTTCTGACTAAACACAAAAGTCGTGGCCCTTGGTAATACCTTTCCAACGATGGGTTACACATTTTCACCGGATTCCTGTAGCATCAGGAATCCTCATTTGAAGCTATATTCTCTATACAATTCCTGCATGCTTGGTTCTTTGTTAATATAAACATAATTTAGTATTATTAGTGGAATTGTGAACAGTTATCGTAAAGTTCGTGGTGAGCTATTGGTTGATCCTTTATAATCAGATGATGAAGTAAAACCTACTTGAACGAAATGGTTGGATGGTAGATCCCTAGGTGAACTAGTGAGAAGACAAGTTGGATTGTATAAACAACTAGATATGTGAATCGGTAATGTGAGCTGTGAGCTCGAAATATTGGAAGAGGATTGAATATGGTTAGTGCATGGATATGTGGAAGGGTTGATAGTGTGTTAATGTTTGCCGCACTTGATCGTTTGTCTTGATAAGGGATTTGGTAAGGGAACCCTTGTGAGCTATTGAGCTCGAGACGTGAAGTAGCATGCGATGTGAGTCGACACGTGGTGTCGTAATCCTTAGTTAAGGATAGTGTGGCAGGTCTACGGGCTCACCAGTCATTAAACCGATGGGAGTTGACAGTTAGACCTTGGGCAGTTGGGCTTGGTCCTCGGTGCTCATTTGCGGGGCTCCTTCCGTGCCAAGTGAACGGTTGAGCTTGGTCCTTGTGCTTTTTCTGAGGCTCCTTCCGAGTCACATCATTGGCTAGTTCAGGGCTAGGTTCTCGGTGCACATCTACTCGAGACACCCGCTGAGTCGCAGTATGCTTGTGAACTTCGCTGATGTATTCTTAGCGTTGAGGCGTATGGAGGCCTAGGCTAGGTAGTGTGGATGTCGGCCTAGTAGTGGAGATGCCCGCTCTACTGTCACTATCTGGCCATGACGATTGACGATTGATAGGTTAGCTACCTGCTCGAAAAGTGGGAACTTCAGAGTCTGTGTCGACATAGCAATTTGCTTGTATGTGTGAATGTTGAGTCATAGCATAACATTCATTGCATCACATTACATTGCATAAACAAGATCCTCATCGTATAAGTTTGTATGGGCACTCTTATACGATGAGTTACCTTTCTGTTGAGCCGATCCTCAACTTATATGTCTGTATGAGCATTCATATAAGTTGAATTTCTTTCATTTATAGCTTACATTCTCATACTCTGTTGTAGATGTAGAACTGCTAGCTTAGAATGCTGATGATACCGTTATAGTTTACTTTACTGCTACTTATGTCATATATATTACTCCACCAGTTTATACTACTGCTTTATTAAATATATTGTACCCTGATCCTTTCTCCGCCCGGTACCGAGGAGTCGCTGGAGGAGCGGATGTGAAACCACTTAGTCTTTATGACTAACGGTTGCTACATCTTCCTTTTTAGGAGGAAACCCCGCAGGCAGAGCAGCAACATGTAATGCAGCAGGACAGTCAGGCCAGGATGACTGGGCCTGAAGGGACGGTGTTGTCGCTATTGTCAGTGACAAATATGAGTCATAGAGTGACTGTTTTTGTAGCCCTTTTGGGCAAGACTACTCGTACTCTGATAGTTTAGAAGCTAAATGTAGCTTCTATATTTGTTACATTTGGACTTATATGCTTATGTGTGTATTTGACTTCTGTTTTTATTACTCTGATTGGGTTGGCATGATTGATATTGGTAAAGGCCGGCAGAATAAGCATCTTGTAGTACAGGCTAGCCTGAGTGCTAGTGCTACTGCAAGGCGGCTGTTCTAGGCATATGACTCCCCTCGTGTCGTGTTGTCTTCCGGGAGGGGGGGGTCTTACAGGGGAAGGGTGTAACTCCAATGGCCATTAATGGCAACTTTCGGTTTCAGCCATTTGAAAGTCTGAGCCACCCCATTGGCCGGCCACCTCAAGAAAACCCCACCCCTGCCTCCAAGGAGTAAAAGCCCATCAAGGTGGGGGGTTTTGAAACCTCCATGGCCATAATGGCCATTAAGCTCCATTTTCTTTCTCCTCAAAAATTGAGTAACTCCTTCCTTCTCTCTCTTAGTCCTCATTCTCTATATTTGGTGGGCCCAAAATGTGTCTCTCCACTCCTTAGGCTAATGGGCCACACCACTTGGGCTTAGCCCAATTGAATTGGGCTAGGTTAACCTAAGTTGACCACTTTGACCCATGAGTTGACTTTGGTCAACATGACCATTTGGGTTGACCCAAAGAGTTCCTTGGTGACCCCTTGGCTTCCCTTAAGGTCTAGGAAGGGTTGGTTGGGCACATTAGGGGCACATTGCCCTTAGTTATGGCACCTTGCCCAATTTAGGCATAGGATGATCCTAGGTCAACTTGGCCACCCTGGGTTGACTCCAATGGACCCTTAGGGCTCTAATGGACCTTCCAATTGGTTGGTGAAGTTTTGGTGGGGTCTTGGAGTCATGGTGAAGCCCCATGATCATCCTAAACTAGTGTTTAGAAATCTACTATTTGCAGACCATAGTGATCTCACCTACATTCCTAGGTTCACCTGGTCTTCTTGGGCTTCCTAGGTTTTGTCATGACCTAGTCATGACAAAACCACTCCTAGGGATCTAGTTGTTTGAGGGATGTTACACTGAAACTCTTGTAGGTACTCAATAACTGATTTAGATCCATGTTTTAGCTGTAGGAACCTTTCTTTGAGTTCATCTCGAGTAGTAGAGGGAACAAAATGCTCTAAGAGAGCATCAGTGAACTCATTCGAACTGATATCGGTGTATACTCATCCTTCAAAAGTGGAGACCATAAGTGATTTCCACCACCTCTTTGCATGCGATTCTAGTATGTATACAGCTAAGATGACAGCCATACTAGCTAGACATCAGATTCTGGCCCACAACTCCTTCACAGAATCCAATAACTCCTTCATGTGAATAGGCGGCTCTGTCCTGTGGTAAGCAGGTGGAGAAAGAGCTTGGAAGGTACTCAGCTAATTGGATCTCGGGGCATATTGCTGCACCGGGGCCTGTTGAGACCTGAAGTCATCTAGGATTATAGTTAGTGTGTGCCCCAGATCCGACTGTTGGAAGGGACTAGGGATTAGAGGAACGGGAATGCATATCGTTGGTTCTGTATGTATCGAAATCTGCACACATAGTACGAATTTAGGATTAGGTTGGCTAAACATAGGGTAACCGGTGGACATACTTAGTGTGAATCACAAATGGGCATACCACTGCTTCTACTAATCCATTTTGTTCATAAACTGAATAATCAAGCGAGGGTAATGACATGTTCAATGACTTTTATCGTAGAATCGGTGCAATCTGATATCAATTGTAAAACCCCCTTCCTGGAACACAAGACACGGTCGAGGGGAGTTTTATGCTAAGAATAGTCGCCTTGTGGTAGCATCAGCACACGGGCTAATCTATACCATAATTTGCCTATTCTGCTAGCAAATTTCATATCTCACAAATGCCAACCCAATAAATAGAAGAACATAGAAGTCATGACCCACAAAAATGTAAATGTCCAAAACAGTACATAATAGTAGGAAGCTACATAACCTCCTGTAATATCAGAGTACACAAACTTCCTGAAGGCTACATCATAATGCTCAAATATCACATCCATCATAGAAGGAAGTGAGGGTATCGTCGTATCAGGCCCCATCCCCATGGCCTGACTGCCCTCCTGCACGAGGTGCTGCTGCTGCTCTGTTTGTGGGGTATTCTGTAAGACCCCATTTTTTTTACACCACCGGGGTCTTAGGCCTAGTACCGTCGCTTTGCGGTGACACCTTCACGCTCGAGAAGGTCGCCACTACAAAACGCTGATCCTGCCGGCCAATTCGATCACCACAGTAGCAAAATAATAAAATCAAGTCCACAGGAATCACATATAAAAATAAATATTCTCCACGAAGGGAGAGTCTACAGAAATAATAAAAGTACTAAGATTAGGGTTCATGCCCAGTACATCCAAATCCTCACTACATATCTCTCATAGCGGAAGAAAAACTAATAAACTACTAGCGATCGGGACTCATAGTCCTAGTTGTCTAAACTCCGGTACTAGACTGTCCCATCTCCAAGCATTCCGACCTCCGGGACTGCTCCTCCATGCTGGGCTCCACGGTCCCCTAAAATGATGTGGTTCGGAAACCGTTAGTCTAAAAGACTAAGTTCTATCATCCCCCGTCCCTTCCCCCAAGGCTCCTAGTCACCGAGCGGGGAGTAAGAAAGGAGAGGACATGAAAGTGGAGAATAACAAATGCATGTGGCGGCGGAACTAATCTAGCAGTTCTATAGTGTATAAGATAGAATGAAAATAAGAAAGACTGAACAAAAAAAAAGTAACCTTAACTTATATGAAAACACATAAGCCATGGGATCTTTTGTAGGGCTCCTATCATATAAAATATCTTATACCAATTTATACGATAGGGTGTCGATTTTCTAGCAGTTTATATATTTATCTACAAAATAAGAAACCTTAACTTCTAAGCACACTCACGCGAGCTTATAAACCAAGGGGTCATTTTGCAGGACCTATTGTATAAAGCGTCTCATACCACTTATACAATAGGTGTCAAGATTATATGCAATGGTTATGCTATGAAATGCAATTATGCCATGATGTGAACATGCAAGTGCAACTCACTCACTCGACTCTATGTACACAGACCTTTAGTTCCCCCTTTCTGGAGCCGAACCTCCCAAAATACCTCCGTAGTGGTAAATGGAAGCGGTGGCTTGGGCCTCGCCCACCTCTAAACCTATAATTGCACTACCAGTCAAACCTATCATACGCCTCAATGCTGGTGCACTAAGCGGAGCTCCTACATACTCTTGCCGGCTGGTGCACCGGACTTTATTTGGTCAAGTGCATCGACCCTCCAATATCGAGGACTTACCACCTTATACTTTATGCCAATGCAACTTATGTATCAGCTACCAAGCCAAAGCTCCCCGGACCATCCCATCCCGTCTGTCACAATCAACAACTGAGCCAAAGCTCGTCGGGCAAACCTGCCAATCTCCAAATCCATTGAGCCTACAGCCCGAGTGACCCAACCTAACATCCCGAGGCATCGAGGTGAGTGAAAGTGAAACCCTAGTTATACTAGTACTCTTGCAATTTAGTTTTACCTACAGTTTAGGTTAGCCTAGGACTTCCCCCGGCATACCCCATGAAGGGCTCTCAAAGGGCACTAGGAACTACGATGGGCTAAAGCCCGAAGCTTCCTTTCGCTAGGCACTTATTATTATTAGTTAATACCTAATTCTCGATCCCTTAGTATTACTCTAGATCTAATCCTAATGTGTTTTGACTCTTCCTCTCTCTTTACGAGAAAGAAACTATTTCGTCGACCCCGAGCACCTCTTAACACTAGTCAAACCTCCCACTCCTAATCACAACTCCCGATGATGAACTCATTTCACTTACCAGATCAACTCACCAACATCCCAACTCTCTGGGATCATTTTGCACCATATCATAATTTCTGCAGTTTTACTAAACGCAGACCATCATAAGCTATATGATGTATACAATGGGAGATACTCAAAATAATCATCTAATATCCCTATAATAATTATTGGGGGCCTATAATGGCATGATTAGCCAAAATAAAGAAGTTCATAATTTTCCTAATTTATTTGATAATTTATTTAATTTCCTATGAACTCCAAATGCCCTAGTTTTGAACATGAAGTACCCTTTTCAGTCATACAAGGTGCATCACAAAATTAAGATAAATACTAGGCATCTATGTTACTATAAATTCAAGGTCTCCAATTTTTTTCCAGTAAATAAAGAACTCTAAAGTTTATTTTAAAACATATTCCATTTTCATATGTTAATGAGGTAATTACAAAAATTGAACATCCAAAAATTATGAATGAATTTACTCATGAAATTATTGATTTAAAACACCACTGATCAGGTTTCACAATTTTACAACAAATAATAAGCTCTGAAAAAATTATTGAACAAGTTTCCATTTTTATGAGCTTGTGAAGTAGGTACTGTAATTATGTATTTAAAAATTCTAAAAAAATCATACATGAGCATAATGTTCTAAAACTCCCTCTGCCCAATTTTCATGAATTTTCGATGGACAGTGAGTTCACAATATCCAAATAATTAAGTAGGGTTAACTCATGCATTACAAAGTAAATACCAAGATTAATGTTCCAAAATTCCCAACTAAATTTCCAAAGGTTCATACTAACCCTATGACTACACTACCCATGTTTCATCACTGTTTAATGAGTTTTAATAACCTAATCTATCACTACAAGGTTTGTGCCCTAAATTAGGGTTATGGTTTTGAGGGGTCCACCCATCTCCAAATACTCTAAGATCTTTACCAGAGGAATTTAGCTACCCTACTATCCTCCCTACTAAATTTCAAGTCCATACAAGGGCATTTGACCACATGCCCTTCTCAAACCCCCCAAGCCCAAACATAGGTTTGAACTTGGGTCCTAAGGCAATTCAATCCCAAACCACCTCATATCCTATATGAAGGTGTTATGTATCATGCCAAACCAGTGGCCCAAATCCCAATCTCTATTGAGGTGAATTGACCACTCAAACCTCAAAGTGCACTTTTGACCTAAATACCCTTAATATGGCAAGGCTGGGGTTTGCTAAAATTCAGTCCAATTCTTCTCCAAATGATATGAAGTTTTATCCAGAGCCTTATGATAACACCAAGGGTCACTCGCCAAAATTTGGGAGGGTTTGGAGGTCATTAGGTCCCTTAATTAATTTACTCTAAAGTAATTAAATAATTTCAAAAACTATAGAAAAATTGTCCCCAAAAATTCTCATTTTTGTGCAAGACCTAGGTATAGGTTAGGGTGACTCCCTATCAAAATTTCAAGTCATTTGGACAAGAGATGAAGTGTGGGCACTCATTTTAATCTCTGTCTAGATCTAGGTATAGACCCCACAAAAATTGGTGCCCTGGTCAAACCAATTATCCAAATTGAGTCAAATTAATTTTAAAATAAATTAGACCCATAGGGCTACAAATTATGTGTTGACAACTTTTTCTGATTTAACCTATAAGTATTTGTAAAATAATTTACAAGACAACTAAAAAGGTGTGGCAGATTCATTAAAATAAAATAAACATATCCTATAGTTTAATATCTAAGGCGGCACGAATCTTGATTCAAATCTGGAGGCATCCAGTCATCTTCAAGCTCCAGCCAATGGCCAGGATTCACCCAACCTGGAGCTCATTCCATTACCGTTTCTCGGCCATCCGGCCACCTCCCTGGCCGGCCATCGCCACCACCACCTCCGTCGAGGTGGTGGCTATCGCCAGGCGGCGGCACATCCGCCAGAGGAGCAGATTATGCGAACCCGACAAATTATTTTTCTTAGTAAATCAGGAAAACAGCAGGTTTGATTGGGCTCAATTGAGCTCGATCTTTATTCTAAATGAATCCTAAGATCTACCCACAAGGAAAGGAGAGGTGGAGGACCTTCTTAGAGGGCTAGAGGCAGGTTGATCTCCCGGTTGCCATGGCCGACGGTGAAGCTTTTCTGAGTTCTGCAACTGTACAGCCAAGTATCCCGGCTCCTTCAAGTAAGGTGTCGAAAAGGTAGCCCTGAGTCCAGGGATGCTTTTAAGTTAATCAAATTGGGATGGGAGAGGGTGTAACTCCTAAAGCCATGAATGGCCATTAAAGGCCAATTTCAGTTTCAACCTATTGATGGGCTGAGCCACCCCTTTGGCCAGAAAACTGCTGAAAATTCTTCCCCTTCCTCAGAGTAACTTAAACCAACCTTAATGGGTGGCCCTTGGCTGCCCTAAGCCATGAATGGCCTTCTCCCTCATTTCTCTCTCTCCTCCATTAATGGATTTTTCTCTCTCCTACCCATCCTAACTGAAACTTACCTCTCCTCCTGCCTATTAACACCCCACTAATCATAATAATAATGAGGATAGATCATTCTAGGTGGGGGAAGTGGGTTTGAGCTTGGGTTAGCCCATTTGGGCTAATTTGACTTAACCCTTGTGTAGAGTTGACCTTAGTCAACATGACCATTTGGGTTGACCCCAATGGGTCCTTGTTTACACATTGGCCTCCCCTAAGGTCTAGAAGTACTTGGGTAGAGTAGGTTGGGCATCTTGGGGGTCACTTGACCCTTAATTAGGGCACTTTGACCTTTTTAGGGTTAAGGTTGACTTGGGTCAACTTAGCCTTCTTGGTTTACTCCAATGGGTCCCAGGTGACCCATTGACCTCACTCTAAGGTTAGGAGGACATGAGTAGGATCCACTTGGCTAAGGGAAGGTCATTTGACCCTATGTAGGTCAGTTTGACCCATTTAGGGTTAGAGTTGACATAGGTCAACTTAATCACTTTGACTTCCCTCAATGGGTCCTTAGTGACCCTATGGACTAGCCAAGGTGTTAAGGTTGTTGTGGTAGGGTTATGGGGTCAAGTTGAAGCCCTAAAGTCATACCTTAGGTCTGATGTTGAGGATGTGTTATAGGCAGACCAAGGTGGTTTTTACCTTGGGCCTTGCCCACTTGATCTAGAGCTTCTGATGGTTTTGTCATGACCTAGTCATGACAAAACAAAGACCTAGGGGCCTAGTTGTTTGAGGGATGTTACATATTCTCTTAAAAAAGTGGGTGTAGCAACCATTAGTCATAAAGACTAAGTGACTTCACATCCGCTCACCCCGTCGAGTTTTAGCCATCGGGCAGAGAAAAAGAAAGATGAGCACAATATAACAGTAATATAAATATCAAATAGGTGACAGAAGAGCTATTAATGCTTTGACCCGTTGCCCGCAAGTTTTTTCTCTCTGCGGAAGTTACCTTCTTTGAAAATGCATCCTACTTCTCTCCCGACTCCTCTTCCTCTCCTAATATTCCTACTTCTCCTACCACCCCTTCCGTTCCCTCTACAACTACCGAGATTCCGCCACCTCCTCCCTCTCCACCATCTCATCCACTGTGTCCACCTACCGAGATATCTCCCTCTTCTCCGCAGTCGTCTCTCTCTACTCCCGGGCCAGCTCTCTCTGCCACGGATTCCCTGGAAACTGAGGAACACGCTGACCTGGATATTCCCATTTCTCTTCGCAAAGGGGTGCGGATGTGTACTCAACACCCGCTAGCTGTTGTTGTTTCATATGATCATCTACCTCCTTCTCGCAGGATTTTTTCCTTGGCTATCTCTGCCACTGCCACTCCCCGCACCTACCAGGAAGCTCTTACTATTTCTCATTGGAAGACCGCCATGGATGAGGAAATTTCTACCCTCACTGAAAGGGGTATATGGACCCTTGTTCCTCCCCCTTTGGACACTGATGTAGTTGGCTGTCGATGGGTATTCGTTGTGAAGTTCCATCTGGACGGCAGTGTGGATCGATACAAGGCCCGCTTAGTCGCCAAAGGCTTCACACAGACTTATGGAGTTGATTACTTTGATACCTTCTCTCCCATTGCTCGTCTCAGCACCATTCGAATTCTTCTCTTTGTGGCTATCAACAGGGATTGGCTCATTTCCCAGCTGGATGTCAAGAATGCCTTCTTCGATGGTGATCTTCAGGAGGACGTATATATGGAGAAACCTCCTGGGTATGTTGCTCAGGGGGAGACACGAGTATGTCATCTGAAGAAAACCATTTATAGCCTAAAGCAAATCCCTCGGGCTTGGTTTGACAAGTTCAGCGGCATTGTGGCGGCCATTGGTTTTGCAAGAAGTTCAGCCGATCACTCCTTATTCATTCGCAAAACCTCCTCTAGTATGATGGTTCTTATTGTATATGTGGATGATATTCTTCTAACTGGAGATGACAAGGCTGGGGTAGCTTTGACAAAGAAATACCTCTGGCACTACCTAGTCACTAAGGGTATGGGCTCCCCCAAATATTTTCTAGGGATTGAAATCTCTCGGAAGCCCAACTCTTCTGTTCTCTCCTAACGGAAGTATGCTCTTGATTTGCTAAAAGAGGTAGGGTTGACTGGTGCTAACTTGCTAGATGTCTCATGGCTATTGGGAAAGACAAAACTTGGACAGACGACTCACCTCCTCTATCTGATACTACAAGGTACCGGCGTCTAGTGGGCAAACTCATTTATTTCACAGTGACCAGACCCGACATCTCCTATGTTGTAGGCAAGGTTAGCAAATTCATGCAAGCTCCTAGGGAGTGCCATCTACAGTCTGCCTTGAGTATATTGGAGTATGTTAAAGCAGCTCCAGGGAAAGGATTGATTTTTATGAAGAACGGTCACCTGAGGGTTGAAGCGTACTCAGATTTGAGCTATGTTGATTATAAAGGAGACCGCAAGTCAACATCGGGTTTTTGTACATTTGTTGGAGGAAATCTTGTGAGTTGGAAGAGCAAGAAACAGTTTGTTGTCTCTAGGTCTAGTGTAGAAGCGGAATATCGTAGTATGTCATCGACCACATGTGAGTAAAAGTGGTTACGGGCTCTCATGCTTGACCTAAGAGAGGTCTACAACTATCCTCTTCATATGTTCTGCGACAACAAGGCTGTTATATACATTTCCAAAAATCCGGTCTTTCATGAGAGAACAAAACACATAGAGGTCGACAGTCACTTTATTCGAGAAGAAATTTTGAAGAAACAGATTTGTACTTCGTTCTTCACTTCTGACAACGAGTTGGCAGATGTCTTCACCAAACCGGTGTCCGCTTCCTTGTTTCACATTAGCGACAAGCTGGGCATGATTGATATCTATGCTCCAGCTTGAGGGGGAGTGTTGAGACCGGGCGGTCTCGTGAGTTGAGACTGGGCGGTCTGGCAGTCTGGCAGATTGTCCCAGTGGTTTGGCAGTCGGGTTGGAGACTGGGCAGTCTGGCGGTTTGTCTGTCGTTCTGGAGGCTCCTCCCAACAGCTTTGTGCTGATATGTTGCTGAGTGGTGTCTGGCGGTCTAAGCGATCTGGCGGCTTGTCTATGGCGGTTTGTCTATGGCGGCTTGGAGATATTGGCCGCTTGTTCTCCATATTGTAGTCGTCATGCAGTTAGGCTAACCGCGTGGCTTATGCGGCTTGTATAGTTTTTTGATCATGTAATTATTAGTCCCACATTGCTTATTTGTAATCTCTCTTCTCTCCTCCATTCTATAAAAGGGAAGTCATACCTTTGTAATAGATATCTTTTTGGATAATAAAAATTTCAGTTATTCCAATTTTCGATTTCTACTTGTCTGTTCGCGCAAGGCCATGTCTGTCCCTTGAGGCAAGCCCTTTATGGGCTCAAGCAGATATCCCGTGCATGGTTTGCACATTTAAACTTAGCCATTATAGCCACCGGTTTCCAGCCAAGTCCACATGATCCCGCTCTGTTTATGCACTCCTCCTCACGTGGTCAGACTCCTTTGTTTCTTTATGTGGATGATATAATCATTACTGGGGATGATCCTTCTTATGTGTCTTTCGCCAAGCAATGCCTTCAGCAATAGTTTCATATGACCGACCTTGGAAAGTTGAGCTACTTTTTGGGTCTTGAGGTCGGCTCTATAGACTATGGTTTTTCAGCTCTCTCAACAATGGTACACATCATATCTCCTAGCTCGGGTTTCTCTCTCTGACTCTCTCACAGTGGACACCCTTATGGAGCTTCACCTTCAGTTATGTTCGGATGATGGTGTTCCACTCTCCAATCTCACTCGACACTGCTACCTCATTTGGATCCTTATCTACCTCACCATTACTCGGTCCAACAATGCCCATGCAGTTCATGTGTTAAGTCAGTTTGTTAATGCGCCTACAACTGTGCGTTATGGTCACCTACTGTGGCTCCTATGCTATCTCCGAGAGACGACTTCTCGTGGTATTTTATCCTCCAGTAATAGTTCTCTGCAGCTCTATGCTTACTCAGATGCTACCTGGGCTAGTGATCATGTTGACCGTCGCTCTATCACTGGTTTATGTCGGTTCTTGGGTTCTTCTCTTATTACATGGATGTCCAAGAAACGGACTGGTATTTCTCGTTCTAGCACTGAGGCTGAGCTTCGAGGAATGGCTACCACCACTGAGGATATTTTTTTGTTATGTTGGCTTCTTGAGGACCTTGGTGTTTCTTCTCTAGACCTCACCCCACTCTATTGTGATAACACTGGTGCCATTCAGATTACTTGATTTGAACTCGGTAACACTCACTCTCCAAGCATATTGTGCGAACAAAAAAAGAGAAACCGAAATTTGGACAATAACAGATTTTTTATTTACAAAAATTTTGTCTATTACAAATGTATGGCCTGTCTTTTATAGAATGGAGGAGAAGAAAGAGATTACAAATTAGCAATGTGGTACTAAAAACATTTACGGTGACTAGCGGATAGACAAAACTAGACCGCATAGGTCATGCGGTTAGACGAGAAGACTAACCGCCCAACCATAATGACAAACCGCCAGAGGAGAAGCTAGACCGCCCGGCTACTAAGCCGCTGGAGAGAATCCGCCAGACCGCCCTACTATCAAGCCGTCAGAGTGAAACTGCCAGACCGTTTGGTCTCCAAACCGCCAGATTCAAGTCGCCAGACCGTCCGGTCTCCATACTACAACACTCCCCCTCAATATGGAGCATATATATCAATCATGCCCAGCTTGTCGCAAATGTGAAAAAAGGAAGCGGACACAGGCTTGGTGAAGATATTTGCCAACTCGTTGTCTGAAGTAACGAATAGAGTGCAAATCTGTTTCTTCAAGATCTCTTCTCTAATGAAATGGCAGTCAACTTCGATGTGCTTTGTTCTCTCATGAAATACCGGATTTTTCGAGATATATATAGCGGCCTTGTTGTCACCGAACATAGGTAGAGGATGATTATAGACTTCTCCTAAGTCCAGCATGAGAGCCTGTAACCACCTTAACTCACAAGTGGTTGATGTCATACTCGGATATTCAGCTTCAGCATTAGACCTGGAGATGACCGACTATTTCTTGCTCTTCCAGCTCACTAGGTTTCCTCCCACAAAGGTGCATAAGCTTGATGTGGACTTGCGATCACCTTTGTCGCTAGCATAGCTGGAATCTGAGTAGGCTTCAACCTTCAAATGACCATTCCTCTAAAACAGTAGTCCCTTACCAGGTGCCGCTTTAACATATTCCAATATTCTCAGGGCAGACTGTAGATGGCACTCCCTAGGAGCTTGCATGAACTGGCTAACCTTGCCTACAACATAGGAGATGTCGAGTCTGGTTACCGTGAGATAAATGAGTTTGCCAACCAGACGCCTGTACCTAGTAACATCTGACAGAGGAGGCGAGTCGTCTGTCCAGGTTTTATCTTCTCCAGTAGCCATGGGGCATCGGGCAGGTTTAGCCCTAGTCAACCCTATCTCTTTTAGAAGATCAAGAGCATACTTATATTGGGAGAGGACCAAATAATTGAGCTTTCGAGAGATTTCTATCCCCAGGAAGTACTTTGGGGAGCCCATATCCTTCATGACAAGGTGTTGACGGAGATGTTTCTTTGTCGGCGCTACCCCAGCCTGGTAATCACCCGTAAGAAGAATATCATCCACATATACAGCATGAACCACAAGACCCAATGTGGTTTTGCGAATAAATAACAAGTGATCGACAGAGTTTCTTGAGAAACCAACGGTTCCCACAATGTCGTTGAACTTATCGAATCACGCCCGATGGCTTTGCTTTATACCAAGATGGCCTTCTTCAGTATTCATACGCGTGTATCCCCCTGAGCAACACACCTAGGAGATTGCTCCATGTAAACATCCTCTTGTAGATCACCATAAAGGAAGGCATTCTTGACATCTAGTTGGGAAATGGGTCAATCCATGTTGATGGCCACAGACAGAAGAACTCGAATAGTGCTAAGACAAGCAATGGGAGAGAAGGTATCAAAATAATCAATGCCATAGGTCTGAGTTAAGCCCTAAGCGACCAGGCGTGCCTTGTAACGATCCACACTGCCTTCCGGACGGAACTTCACAACAAAGACCCAACAACAGCCAACATCATCAGTGCCCAAAGGAGGAGGGACAAGAGTCCATATACCCCGCTCAGTGTGGGTGGAAATTTCCTCATCCATGGCATCCTTCCAATGAGGAATAGCAAGGGATCCTGGTAGGTGTGGGGAGTGGCAGTAGCAAAGATATCCAACGCAAAATTCCTGCGAGAAGAGGTAAGATGAGCATAGGAAATAATAGAAGTAAGAAAATGTTGGGTATACGTCCGCACCCCTTTGCGAAGAGCAATGGGAAGATCCAAGTCGTCGTGTTCATTAGCATCTGGTGCATCCGTGGAGGAGAGAGTTGGCCCGGGAGTAGAGAGAAAGTAAAGGCAGAGAGAGGAGGAGGAGATGGTGGACACGGTGAAGGTGGAGGGATCGCGGTGTGCGTATACGGGACGGAGGAGTCGGTAGGAGGAGCAGGAATATCAGGGAGAAGGGTGGAGTCGTGAGAGAAATAGGATGCATTTTCAAAAAAAGTAACGTCCGCGGAGACGAACTGCTTTTGAAGAACATGATCAAAACAACAGTAACCTTTCTGAGTGGAAGAGTAACCTAGAAAGACACACTTTGTGGCACGTGGAGAGAGCTTGTCACGAGTGGCGGAGGGAGCGTGCACAAAATTCGTACACCCAAATATAAGCAGAGGAAGAGGGAAGGGTTCCTTGTCTGGATATAGTATAGAGAATGTTGTGTGGTCGTGTAGAACCGTGGAGGGAATGTGATTGATGAGATAGCAGGAGAAGAGAACGGCATAGCCCCAATAAGAGCGAGGAACCTGCATCTGTGTCATCAGAGTGGGAGCGACATCAAGGAGGTGACGTTTTTTGCATTCCGCCACACCATTTTGTTGTGAGGTATAGACACAGCTAGTTTGATGAATAATCTCATTTTGCATATAGAAAGGAGAAAAAACATGACTAAGATATTCTTTGGCATTATCAAAGCGAAAGATTTTAATAGAGACATAAAACTGAGTTTTAATCATAAAATAAAAAAAATGTCCATACAAAGAATAATTCTGAGCGATCTTTTAAGAGATACACCCACATACAGTGAGAGAAATCATCAATAAAAGTTACAAAATATGAAGTACCCCGACCTACGGTGAGGGTAGGAGCAGGACCCCAAACATCAGAGTGAACGAGATCAAATGGACGGGAAGATCTACGTCCTTGCTTTGGTGGGAAGGGGAGCGGTGATGCTGGCCAAGCTGACATGCGTCACAGTTGAGAGGAGGACTGTACGAAGGGAGGTGGGGCAGAAACTGGTGAAGAATCCATGGAGGAGGATGACCAAGCCGAAGATGCCATTACAGAAGGTCTGTAGAAGAGGAGGATAAGGCGGACAGAGAGGAAACGTTGTCGAGGAAGTAAAGGTTGCCGCTCTCAGTCCCAGTAGCAATCGTCCGTTGGGAGCCCGGATCCTGAAAAGAACAAGAAGTAGGAGTGAATGTGATGGAACACTATAGTTGCTTGCATAGAGAAGTAACAGATAATAAATTGCAAGAAAACTTGGGCACAGATTGTATCCGCCAAGCGAAGAGAGAGAGTGACTTGAACCACTCCCGTCCCATTGACCAGTGAGGGAGAGCCGTCCGTAATAAAGACCAGGGGAAACCAATCATGTGTTTCTAGGAGAGAAAAAGACTAAGGATTGCTGGTCATATGATTGGTAACATTAGAGTCTATCAGCCATTTACCTTGAGTAATGACGTGAGCACTACCTGAAGACGTGACCACCGAGGCAGATTGCTTCGAAGAGGAGGTGGAAGCATCCCAAGAGGGGCGAAGATGTGGATGTTTCATCCAACAACGATCAATCGTATGGCCGGTACGGCCACAGTGAGAGCAGAGAAAGCGAGAAGGACCACACCCACCGGATTGGTGGTTGCGGCCACCAGAGCCACTCCGCTAAGTCTGGTGAGCATAATTGTCCGGTTGAGGAGGGGGGATAACAGTGGACACTAAAGTAGATAGGTAACAGCAGCGATGCAGGCAGTAGTGGCATCTAGGGTGGGAGAGTCTGCCTCGCCAAGGATCTATTGACGGATCATAAAATAGGACTCCGGAAGACGGAGAAGATAGCACACAACAAGAATCTCCTGGAAGTGCTTGTGTTGCTCGGCCAGATCCGTAGAGAATGGGAGGTTCTGAAGAATTTCGGCTTCCAGAGCCTGAACCTATTGGTAAGCAGCAGTAGGATACATTGAGGGACGGGCAAAGAGGTCCATATAGAGGGTATAGATGCAAGACGTCTGAGCCCCCTTTTTGTAAAGAGCGGCAAGATGAAGCCAATCCGCCTTTACCATTTCGTCATGGCGAATGACGGGAAGGCACTCATCAGAAAGGCTGTTAGCCAGCCAAGTACGAACTAGAGCATCGCTAGCATCCTAGTCATCAAAGAGATCAGATTCGGGAGGAGGTGTGTCATTAGTGAGATGATGGCGTTTGCGTTGTGAGTGAAGTAGAATGGTGAAGGAAACACTCCAGTCGGGGTAGTTGGAACCGAAAAGTTTGGAAACGGTCCCAAGATTACCCGAAGGAGTAGGAAGAGGGGGTGGGCCATGGGTGGAGTAGTAGTAGAGGAATCGGAGAGAGCCATAGAGAATAAGGGAGCGGACAGAAAAGAAGCTGCTCGAACAGGCAAAGAGGTCGCGCGAACAGACAAGGAGAGGTCGCGCGAATAGGGAAAGAGAGGCTGCGCAAACAGGAAGAGAGGCCGCGCAAACAGGGAAAGATAGGCCGCGCGAACAGCCAAACAGTTCACGGGGCGATGGGGAGGTCGCGAAAATAGATCGCGAACTGAGAAAAAAGAGACAAACCGCGCGAACAGGCCGCACGGACAGAGAGGGTGCATGGGCAGAGACGAATCGCGCAGATCAAAGAGGGCGCGCGGGTAGAGACAAATCGCGCGGACAGACAAAGCTCACAAGAGAAAAAGAAAGCCGCGCAAACAGGCCGCAAGAAGAAAGGGCTCACAGAATCAGGTGGAAAAGATCGAGTACTCCAATACCATGTTCGAACAGAAAAAGAGAAACCAAAATTTGGACAATAACAGATTTTGTATTTCCAAAAATTGTGTCTATTACAAAGATTTGGTCTCCCTTTTATAGAATGGAGGAGAAGGGAGATTATAAATAAGCAATGTGGGACTAAAAATATTTTCAGTGACTAGCGGCTAGACAAAACAAGACCGCATAGGTCGCGTGGTTAAACGAGAAGGCTAACCACCCGACCATAACGACAAGCTGCCAGAGGAGAAGCTAGACCGCCCGACTACCAAGCCGTTGGAGAGAAGCCACCAGACTGCCCGACCATCAAGCCGTTAGAGTGAAATCTCCAGACCTCCTGGTCTCCAAACCGCCATAGTCAAGTCGCCAGACCGCCTGGTCTCAATACTGCAACACATATCAGGGTTGATGCTTTCTTTCTACGTGAGCAATATGGTCATGGTACTCTTGCTCCTTGATTTGTTCCTTCCGAGCAGCAGATTGTAGATTTGATGACTAAGCCGCAGATGTGGACTCAGCATGCTCATCTTCTGTCCAAACTCTCGATGTGTGATCCCACGTGAGTTTGTGGGAGGGTGTTAGATATAGTGTATTTCATGTGTGGTAGAGTTCTCTTAGGCTAATCATGGGTGTTGTGAACACCCTCTCATGTATTTGTATATATATTACCTTAACTTTTGTGAATAGTGATTTTATTTATTATTTCCCTATCAAATCAGGGCTCTGTTTGTGATAGCTTATGATGTTGAATAAGCTGCTAATTGAAAAGTGTTGATGGAACAGAGATTTTATAAAGCAATGATAAATAAGCATTAGACTGTTTGGATAGTTTGCTCATAAGTGTTGATCTAAAGTTTCATTCATTTATAAGAGTCCGTATGTTTTGAGGCCTTTTTTTGCCCGAGCGCATTTTTTTTGCCCGAGTGCATTTTGTTTCACACAGGCGCAAATTTTTTGCCCGGGCATGGTTTTTTTGCCCGGGCGTGATTTTTTTGCCCGAGCGTGATTTTTTCTCCCGGGTGCGGTTTTTTCTCCCGGGTGCGGTTTTTTCGCTCGAGCGTGTTTTTTTTGCCCGGACGTGATTTTTTCAAGCGGGCGTGAATTTATCGCCGCGACTCGATTTTTTCGCAGGGCATGAACACAAATTTTAATCGCCGATTAGATTTTTTTAGCCCAGACACAATATTTTCGCTCAGACGCGATATTTTCGCTCGGACACGATATTTTCGCACGAATGCGACATTTTCTCCCGGAAGTGAAAAAAATGTGTTTAGACGAAAAAATCATGTTCGGGCGAATAAAACGCATCCAAGCATAAAAATTGCGCATGGGTGAAAAAATTGCGCTCAGGAGAAAAAACAGTGCCTGCAAGAAAAAACGGCCTCCATGTGAAAAAATCACGCCCGGGCGAGAAAACCCCGCCCCTGCGATAAAGTTACAGTCGGGCGAAAAATTCACACCCAGGCGAAAAATTTGCGCTAGGAAGAAAAATTCAGGCTC
Organism: Platanthera zijinensis; assembly: GCA_039513925.1. Lineage (NCBI taxonomy): Eukaryota > Viridiplantae > Streptophyta > Magnoliopsida > Asparagales > Orchidaceae > Platanthera > Platanthera zijinensis. The sequence continues at coordinate 105,137,865 of CM077094.1, forward strand.
CTGTGAAAAATCGCGCCGAGCGAAAAAATTGCCCCCGGACAAAAAAAATCGCATCCGGGCAAATAAAACGCACCTGGGCGAGAAAACTTCGTTGGCGCAAAAAATTCGCGCCCGTGCAAAAAAAGCAACTTATGATCCGAATAGTTTATGAAAAATCAGCTTATAATCAATTTTAAAATAAGTGATTTTCTAATAGTTGCACAAACAAACAGATGTAAAACTCAATTTGCGTTTTGGATAGAGATTATTCATCCGCTTAAGCCGTTCCAAACAGAACCCAAAGCATTGCGAGATTCACATAATCAGATAGTACAAGTGTACATGAAGTTCATGGAAAGAATTAGAACTACAACCATGGCAGGGATAAATGTCCTCACCATTAAAGATTAGGGTTTTAGTGAAGCAAAATATATGAGACTTATCAATTTCTTACCCCCGAACCCTACAACCAGTAAATTATATAGCACTCTATGATGATACAAGTCAGTTTATCAGAAAATTCTAGAGAAAAAATCCTTACAAACACCTTTTTTTTACTGCAACACATATAATATGGACAAACTAAAAAGGCTCAGCTGAATTAGTGCTCGATTTAAGCTTGACATCAGAAATCGAAATTTTCAAGTCAAACTCAATTCGAAATCGAAACTGATTTTTATTCGAATCGTTTCGACTCAAAATTGCTCAATTCCGAGCAGGCACGAAATCGAAACGGCTTGAAATTTAATAATTTTTTCTTATTTCAAGTTGATTCAATATTAAATTGGGCAACCTCCAAAATTAACAAATGAAACACTTAAAACTCTTTAATTTTTTATTTTAATTTAAATTTAATATTTTTAATTTTAAAATAAGAGTCAAATACATAATATTCAATTCGAAATCGAGCCATATTTCAAGCGATTCGGGATTGGCTCGAATTCGATTCGAAATCATATTTGAGTCAAATTGAAGCAACTAAAATTGAGTCGAATTAATTTTAACTGATTCCGATTCAACTCAATATTCAAACGATGTATGAACAACTTTGGAGTTTGGAATAATAAACTCAACCCTAAATAGAATGGGCTTCAAACATAATAAAATTAAAGACAACTTAGAAAGAGATTAAAGGCAGCAATAGAAACAGTACATTTAGCCAGGAATAACACACAAAAACGATGAAATTAAAATAGTGTTTCTCAAAACATGCTATGTTCTCTAAATTCGAGCTCCACATTTGGGAACTAGGCACCCAACAATTCGGGAATATGAAGGGCAACGACAACCCGTTGACTGGATTGCGTGGTCAATTTCAACCATTCGAGAAACCTCCATGGCATTTTCCAGGCTCCGCAATGGCTCTACAACGCAATCTCAAAAGGACCCGAATTTTTCATTTTTTTTACATCTTTATAATTTCAAACGTGCTCAAAAAAACTTTTTCAATAATAAAATCTGAAAAATAATGGATTGCAGCGAAGGACCTGTAATTCTTTAATGTTAGCACAGCCAGCATGAAGGGAATTTTTTTTTATATTGAATTCACTAACTACTATACCAACCCATATCTTGTTCCCAGCAACTAGTGTGTAACTTCCACACACAATCACCCCATGTAAACTAAAACACATACAAATTACCAAAAACAACTAAACCAAACTCATGTCAATACTTTACAAGGAGAGAACAAGGTTTACCCGGCCCATATTCTATCCAATCGGTCGACGCTTTTCCTAAACTTTTCAATCTGTTCAGTGTTCCTTTTCGGAGGTTCAAGGCAATCTACACTCCTCCTTGACTTCTCCATGTGGTCGAACGAGAACTTGAGTTTTTCGTGCTTTTCTTTACCAGTGCTTCTAAATTTCTCGAGGTAAGGTTTCTCCCTTCGTCCGGTGCTCCTCCTCGATGCTTCGAAGCAGTCCGTGCTCCTCCTTGAGGGCTCGTACCAGTCAGTGCTTCTCCTATGAGCTTGTCGCTGTGGGGATGGTGATTTTTCTACAGTTGAAATGAACTTCTTAAGATGTTTGATGTACTCGGGAAAGAGTTCCAAGTCACAGTGCTTTCCTCCTTTCAACCATAATGGTTCATATTTCTCCTTGCAAAGCTCCCAAAGCTGTTTACCATGAGAACAATCCACGACATCGTCCGCTGTTCCCTGAATGTACACAATACAAAATATAAGCAAGTGATTGTTAATATTTGTTTAAAAAACTATGGTTCTTTCATTATATGAATGGATGGCAGCCTAAAATAACATGGAGTTATAAGGCTGGGAAGCACATGCATTAAATCATGACTGAGAATAAAATTGTCATGGTAAACAGCCAATAAACTATAATTCATGACTTAGCAAAAACAAAATTGTTTATGTAGAAGCAACTACCTGGAAAGAAAGCGAAGAGACCAAACACTATGTTGCAGAGCCGAGTGAGAGGGAGGGGAGCGGAGAGATAAGAGACGAGAGATAGAGAGGGGAGGTAGAGAGAGAAAGAGGGGGGATTAGAGATAGAGAAGAAAAAACATAACATTCATCCGAGATGGTTCTAATACAAGGCTTACACGTCCTCTTATAGTGATGAACAGCGAATACAAAAGGAAATAACTTAATTTAGGAAATACAAATTACTAAAAATAACGCAAGCAAATAAAGCAACAAATAACACTCATAATTGGCGCAAACAAATAAAGAAACAAATAACGTCCCGCAATTGATTAATTATCTCCTGCGGTAATGGCGGTCCCCTCCGATATACGCGCTCGACGCGTGTAACTTTCCAAAGAGGCTCGTCGTCGTGTAGCTCTGTAATAATACCTCCGTCTGGAAAATGTGTCATGTCCTCAAGGCAGTAGTCAGAGAACTGACGACGGAAATCATCCTTGGGGAGCCATGTTGCGTCTGAGTCAGGGTGCCCAGTCCAAGCCACCAAAACTTCGTCTGTCGTAGGGTCCCCTAGGGTGCGACATCGTCGATTGAGGATCGAGGCGGGGTAGTAAGGAGCGTCTCCGGAAAGGTCGAAGTCGGTCGGAAGGCGATCTGCGGTGGCGTGCTTGCCCACCGCGCGCCGCAGCTGCGAAACATGGAAGACCGGGTGGATGCGGCTCCCGTCCGGAAGGCGAATGCGGTAGGCTACTGCTTCGATATGTGCAAGGACCTCGAATGGCCCGAAGAAGCAGGCGGCCAATTTTGGGCATGGTCGTCGGGCCACCGAAAGCTGCCGGTATGGGTGGAGTTTGATGAAGACCTTGTCCCCTACTTCAAAAGAGAGGTCCCGCTGTTTCCTGTTGGCGAAAGAGACCATCTTCTGCTGGGCCCGTCGGAGGTGGTGCTTAAGTGATCCAAAATAGTATCCCGGTCGCGCAGAGCTGATGCCAGGCTCTCCACTTGGCACTCCCCTGAAAGGTGGGGAACGACCGAAAACGGCCTAAATTGGGGTGATGCCGGCCGTCTGGTGGTGGGCGGTGTTGTATGAGTACTCGGCCCACCAGAGCTACTTGGCTCAGCTACGCGGCTGCTCTCCCACGAAGCAGCGGAGAAATGTCTCCAAGCACCGATTAAGCACCGATTGAGCACCTCTGACTGGTCGTCGGTCTGGGGATGGTATGTCGTGCTCATGCGGAGACGGGTGCCCTGCAGGAGAAATAGTGTAGTCCAGAAGGCGCTCAAGAAGAGCGGGTCTCAGTGGCTGACGATCGATCGGGGAAACCCGTGAAGGCGTACGACCCCCTGAATGAAGCTGTCGGCGACTGTGGCTGCCATGTAAGGATGACAGAGGGGAATGAAGTGCGCATATTTCGAGAGTCGGTCTACTATGACTAAGATGCAGTCGAATCCCTGAGAGCGGGGCAGCCGAGTGATGAAGTCCATGGCGACGTCGTCCCAAATGCGGTCAGGAATAGGCAGCAGCTAGAGTAGACCCCCCGAAAAAACGGCTTCGTACTTGGCCTTCTGGCAGATGAGGCAGGCGGCCACGAAGGCTTTGACCTGTCGGAACATGTGAGGCCAATAAAGTGAGGCCGCCAGCCGTCGATACGTCTGGTACGCCCCGACATGTCCTCCTGTCGGGGATGCATGGAACTCAGCCAGTAATCGAGGAATGCTCGGGGAGGAGGGGGCGAGCATGAGGCGGCCTTTTAAGAGTAGGCAGCCATCTACCAAGGAGAACGGTGGGTGGGCGGTGTCATCTATGATGAGGGCCGTCCGAATCTTGTTCAGTGCCTAGTCTGCCTCCACTTCCTTTTGAAGGGTGTCTGCGTCCTCCCACACCGGCCGGGAGATGGCTGCAAGCATGGGGTTACGTGAGAGAGCGTTGATGAAGATTTTCTATAGTTTTAAAAATAAATCCAAACTAAAATCCCAAATAGGCAAGTGTACCTATCGAAATATAGTATAGGAAATGTCGTATTAGACTCGGGGTCTGTTGAGTAATTCTACTCACGCAAATTAATATTATTTTATCTAATAATAATAAAGAATAGTTAAACTAAAAGAGAAGTTTCTATGGAATGCAAATTAACACTTGATCTACAATCCCTTTGGAAAAAAATAGACTTTCTTGAAATGATAAAAGTATAAGCACACCTAATCACTTCGACCGTGGAGGTTCCAAGAATACAAAAGCGTCTCTCTCGAGCTCATGCTTTTGACTAATCTTAGGTTGATCGATTAAGACCCCTCGGCCAGTCGAAACCCCTAAGCTTGCTTTGAGCGGTGAACCCCACTATTAGATTTGACTCCAAACCGGCAGATTTATGTCGTCCTCTCTCGAGGAGTGCATGCAACTTCTTTTATCTTCGAGTGATCTACTCGTACCCGCAACCTCTCGGTCATTTAATATACGGATCTAGGATCAAAAAACATATCCGCGAAACATGAATTCGACACAAAATAAATCAAAGATAAATCGATAGCGAGTAAAAATAGAAAGCTTGACAATTTTGAGAAAAATAAAAAAAGTTTATTTCATTCTAAAGTTCATCATGATCAAGTGCTAAATAAGATTTAGCTACTTAATATGATGAAGTAACTATAATAAAAGAAGGGAAAGTACATGATTGAAAAAGTGTTTGAATTGTAATATAGCAAAGCAAAACTAATCTATGAAATTAAAATTACATAAAGAACTGAAATTAGCTAACAATCTACTCCTAGATGCGCCTCCCTAGCTCCCCCCAAGCTTCTGGCTCGATCTGGAATTTATAGGAATTTTTCTAGAATGTCACGCCCCTCGGTCACGCCCGTGACCTAGGGCGTGTAAGGCTCGGAAACCGCTGTCTTGAAAGCCCGGAAACGTTGGAGAAAAACCGCCACAATTCGTCGTTCTGCGGGTCACGCCCCTAGGTCACGCCCGTGACCTAGGGGCGTGCTATACTATTACTGGAAACGGCGGGAACTGGAAACGGCTGGAATTAAACTCTGGCTGTTGCAGGAAGTCACGCCCGTGACCTAGGGCGTGTAAGCCGAAAACCGGCTGGATCTGAAATTGGCGACATTAAGCGCGACACGCCTGGATGTCACGCCTACTGTCATGCCCGTGACCCAAAGGTCACGCCCGTGACCGGGGAGTGTAGGCCGAAAACGGTCTGGAACTGACTTCTGGCCTCCGTCTGCTGGTCACGCCTGCTGGTCACGCCCGTGACTTATTGGTCAACGCCCGTGACTTGGGCGTGTAACTTTAATCCGACGTGCAATTTACTCTGCAGCTTCCTTTATGGGTCACGGCCACCTGTCACGCCCGTGACCTGAGGGTCACCCCCGTGTCCGGGGCGTGTTCTTGAGATTTTTCCAGCTTTTCTCCGTTTCATCTCCTGATCAGTTCTACAAGCTCCAATTTGCTATTAGCAGCCCAGATTAACCTGTAATAAGAAAATAAAGGAATTAATACAAATATTAATAAAAATTAAATAAAAACATAACTATTTATTAAATAAAAAATACTATAAATAATGACTTATCAAATACTCTCATACTTAATCTTTTGCTATTCCAGAGCATAATTATGAGAAATACTTATAAGAAATTAATATAATTTTTAATTAAACTAAAAATTTATTAAATCAAAAGAAAGTTAAAAGAAAATTTTAGTGATTTAAAATTAAGTTCTAAAATATGAAATTAAAATGCGAAGAGCCAAATATATTAAGCAAAATTTTCTCATATAAATTAATTAGACTTCAAAATTGAGTAGTAAGCAAACAAATTTATATTTAGAATTATTAACACTTTTTTAACTAAAAAGAAACTTTAAAAAAAATTTAAACTACTACTTATGCTCTCTTAGAATTTTAATTTAATTCTAAAGCAATTATATTGGGTATTGGGTTTTGGGAAAAAAGAAATTGAAGAGGTTTTTGATCGGGGGTGATGAATTTTATGCTCTCATCCCATAAAAATTTTTTCGCTTTTTGATATTTGCATAGGTTTACCAAGAAAATGATGAATTTTATTCTCTCATTTTTCATGATATATGAACAAATATTTTTTTTCTCTCTTCAAATAAGAACAAAATTGATTAGGAGTAATGAATTTTATCCCCTTACATCTTTTAATTTTTTGGGGTTGCATATGTGTACAAAGGAATACTTGATTCCCATGACATAAGATCTAACAAAATAAAAATAAAAATTACATATGTGTACCAAGTGATAATGAATTTTATCCTCTTATCCCCATAACATATGATATTAGAAGAAAAATTAAAAACAAGGGAAGGCTAGCAAAATTTTTATAGTAAATTAAAATAATTAGAGAACAACTATAGTAAATTAATATTTCCTAATAATCTCAAAGTATAAGTGATTATAATTAGAATCTAGAAATTATTAAACTAAGCACTATAAAATTGAAACTAATTAAAATTAAGAGAAGAAGAAGTAAATAAGTTTCTCAGAACAAAGTTAATTCATAAATTTATTTCTCAAAATTAAATCACTAAAAATTAAATCTAACTAACAATGAGGAAATAAAAGATTAGAAAATCAAAAATTATAAAAATTCTTATAAACTAAAAAGAATTTGATGAAAATCACAAAAATTTAAGTAGGGGTTTATTATATTTTTCTATTTATTTTTTTAATTAAAATCCTAAAAAAAAATTATTCTTGGACTTCCCAAGGACTATCCAGTGATGGGTTCGCAAGATACTAGGCGATTTTGTGGGATGAAAGCCCAACACGACCCTTTCCAAGAGATTAATTTTTGATTTTCTATATTTTTTTTTGTATTTTTGATAATAAAAAGGAAACAAAATCTTCTTAATTTTTAAAGATTTTTTCATTTTTTTTGGATTTCTAAATAAAAACAAAATGAGAATCCACCCATATACTTAAAAATAAACATTGTCCCCAATATTTATAAGTCAAGTAGGAAGAGGTAAACAAAATGATCTAAATTAAATAATTTTAGAAAATAAAAAAAACAAGAAATTAAGGATAAACAAGGGGTGTCTCCAGAGAACTTTTTTCTTTTTCCCGTCTTTAAGCTAGACGGTGTTGGTTAGGAAAAAGGGAAATAAAAATTTAAGTGTAAGGGAACCTCCCTTAATTAACGCTTGGGTGAATACGCCAAAGACGCTCGCTCAGCTACTCCTCCGCTTGCTTTTTGATTTTTCTTTTTTGAATGGTTGACTTGAGAATGTGGATTCAAATCACTTATACATAACTGAGATGATTTGAATCTTTGTAGATGAGCAGCAAATGGGTCGGGGACGACGTTTGATTGCAACGGCTCAACTTCTTTCTGAAAATTGTTAGTTGAAGAAAAATCAAGAAGAAACGTGTCAGAAAAATTTTCGCAAGGAGGAGGCTCTTGCGAAATTATAAGATTAAGCTCCGGTTATTGACTTTCTAAAGTAAAGTTATTATTTGAATTTTCATTTATAAAATTATTAGGAAATTTTTGATATAATAATTATCCTTCCGCTTCCGAATACGACACCAAAGGGGCACATGAAGATTCATGTTCCGCCTCAGGTGAAATATTCAAAGGAGAAAAATTATTAGAATAAGAAATAATTTCTAAATTTTGGGAAGGAGCATCAACTAGAAATTGTGTAAAGTCCCCAAAATTAGAAGAAGAAGTATGCTCTGTGATAAAAAAAAAATAAAAATTCGGATCTAAATAATTATTCTCATAACTCGGGAAAATTTTCGATTGATCTTGTGAACAAGAAAAATTAATATCCGAGATGGAAGAAAGATTATTTAAATTTGAAAAAGTATTCTCGTTAAAACTTGAAAAAGTATTTTCATGAATATTAGTTAAATAGGAAAAATTATTTTCATGAAAATATGAAGAAAAATTAGCATCAAAGTGAGAATAATTATTAATTGCAAAATTATTTTCATAACAAAATTTTTGATAATAATAATAATAACAATTATCACTTTGATGAGGAGCACCACAATAATAACAAAAACTTTGGCGCTTTTTTGCAGCTTCCAAAAGATCAACTTTGTGTGTAGCTCGACAATTGTAGCGGCCAATTATGATTACATTTTTTTTGTAAAAAGACAATAAAACAACCGGTACTTAATAGAATGAAATTCGAAAAAGAAAATGAAAAAGTGAATAGGGGTAAAGAAAGAGAGTGATAAAATTAATATAATTCACACTTTAAAAACATCAACAAAAATATTCTCCGGCAACGGCGCCAAAAACTTGATGAAGATTTTCTATAGTTTTAAAAATAAATCCAAACAAAAATCTCAAATAGGCAAGTGTACCTATCGAATATAGTATAGGAAATGTCGTATTAGACTCGGGGCCTGTTGAGTAATTCTACTCACGCAAATTAATATTATTTTATCTAATAATAATAGAAAATAGTTGAACTAAAAGAGAAGTTTCTATGGAATGCAAATTAACACTTGATCTAGAATTTTTTTAGATTAAAATAGACTTTCTTGAAATGATAAAAGTACAAGCTCCTAATCACTTACTTTGACCGTGGAGGTTCCAAGAATACAAAAGCGTCTCTCTCGATCTCATGTTTTTGATTAACCTTAGGTTGATCGATTAAGACCCCTCGACCAGTCAAAACCCCTAAGCTTGCTTTGAGCGGTGAACCGCACTATTGGATTTTACTCCAATCCGGCAGATTTATGTCATACTCTCTCGATGAGTGCATGCAACCCCTTTTATCTTTGAGCGATCTACTCGTATCCGCAACCACTCGATCATTTAAGATACGGATCTAGGATCGAAGAACATCTCCGCGAAATATGAATTCGACACAAAATAAATCAAAGATAAATCGATAGCGAGTAAAAATAGAAAGCTTGATAATTTTGAGAAAAATAAAGAAAGTTTATTTCATTCCAAAGTTCATCATGATCAAGTGCTAAATAAGGTTTAACTACTTAACATGATGAAATAACTACAATAAACGAAAGGAAAGTACATGATTGAAAAAGTGCTTGAATTGAAATAAAGCAAAGCAAAACTAATCTATGAAATTGAAATTACATAAAGAACTGAAATTGGCTAACAATCTACTCCTAGATGCCACTCTAGCTCCCCCCAAGCTTCTGGCTCGATCTGGAATTTATAGGAATTTTTTTGGAAGGTCACGCCTCTCGGTCACGCCCGTGACCTAGGGCGTGTAAGGCTCGGAAACCGCTGCCTTGAAATCCCGGGAACGTTGGACCGCCACACAACGCCGTTCTGCGGGTCAGGCGTGTCTATACTATTACTGGAAACGGCGGGAACTAGAAATGGCGAGAAGTAAACTCTGGCTGTTGCGGGAAGTCACGCCCCTAGGTCACGCCCGTGACCTAGGGCGTGTAAGCCGAAAACCGGCTGGATCTGAAACTGGCAATAGTAAGCGCGACACGCCTGGATGTCACGCCCGTGACCTGAGGGTCACGCCCGTGTCCGGGGCGTGTTCTTGAGATTTTTCCAGCTTTTCTCCGTTTCATCACCTGATCAGTTCTACAAGTTCCAATTTGCTATTAGCAGCCCAGATAAACCTGTAATACAAAAACAAAGGAATTAATACAAATATTAATAAAAACTAAATAGAAACATAACTATTTATTAAATAAAAACTATATAAAAACTACTATAAATAATGACTTATCAAGCGCCGGCTGCGCGGTTCGCCTTCCCTGGCCGGAACTCGATGTTGAAGTCATAGCCCAGTAGCTTGGTCACCCACACCTACTGAGCGGGCGTGACAATCTTCTGCTGGAGGAGGTAGCGAAGGCTATGGTGGTCGGTGCGAACCACGAATCGTCGGCCTAGTAGGTAGGGCCGCCAATGTTGTACAGCGAGGACGAGGCCTATGAGCTCGTTCTCGTATGCTGATCGACTGTGAATGGTGTCCGAGAATGCGCGGCTGAAATAGGCCACCGGGCGGCCGGCTTACAATGAGAACAACCCCCACGACGACGCCCGACGCGTCGCACTCCACGAGGAAGGGTTGGGAAAAATCCGGCATAGCTAGCACTGGGGCCCGAACCAAGGCTGTTGGAGAGCGGTGAAAGCGGCGGCGGCCGCTGCCGGCCATTCGAAGGGGCCTTCGGCCGCTTTCTTGAGAAGCTGGGTGAGGGGCCAGGCTATCGTGCCGTATCCCTGAATGAACCGTCGATAGTACCCCGTCAGGTCCAGGAATCCTCACACATCACGGAGTGACGACGGGGTTGGCCACTGGATGACCGCCTCGATCTTGTCGCTATCCATCGCAACTCCTGCCGCGGAGATGGTATGCCCCAAGTAACACACCTCTGGAACCCCGAAAGAGCACTTCGTCGGGTGGAGTTTGAGGTGGTGGTGCTGGAGAGTCGCCAATGTTTGTCGGACGTGTTATAGGTGCTCCTGCCACGAAGAACTGTAGACCAAGATGTCATCGAAAAAAAGTACATGGTGGAGAAGTACCAGCCGGAATATGTCGTTCATCGTGGCCTGGAAGGTTGCTGGTGCGTTGGTCAGGCCGAAAGGCATAACCAGGAACTCGTAGTGGTTGTCATGGGTCCGGAAGGCCGTCTTGGCGACGTCGGCAGGCCGAACACGAATCTGGTGGTAGCCGGCACGGAGGTCCAACTTAGTGAAAACAGTGACGTCGTGGAGCTCATCAAGAAGCTCCTGGATCACCGGTATCGGGTACTTATTTGGAACGGTTGCTTTCTTGAGCTCCCGATAGTCTACACAGAAACGTCAGCTGCTGTCCTTTCTGACAAAGAGTATCGGGCTAGAAAAGGGGCTCGCACTGGGGCGGATGAGGCCCCCTATCAGCATGTCGTGGACGAGCCTCTCGATCTCGTCCTTCTGCGCGTGCCCATAGCGATAAGGGCGGACTGATACCGCCGACATGTCGGGTTGGAGAGGGATGGCATGGTCGTGTGGCCGGGCTGGTGGTAAGCCTGATGGTATCGTGAAGAGGTCCGCAAACTCCGACAGGAGGTCCTGCATATCCGGAGGTGGTGCCGGGGTCGGTGGGGCCACGTCCGTGATAGACCAGAGCAATGCTGAAAACTCGACGTCCGTCGTCCTCTGAATTGTGCGGGAGGAGACGGGAGCACGGAGTAGGGATGCATCCCCCACCAGGCAGCACTCCCGACCGTCCTGGAGAAACTGCATCGTCATAGTTTTCCAGTTGACCCGTACGTCCCCCAGTGTGCAGAGCCACGCCACTCCAAAGATAGCGTCGATTTCGCTGAGGCCGAAGATGTAGAAATCCGCGGTCACCGAGTGAGGGCCCACTTAAAGGGGAACGGAGGGGCAGCGGCCCTGGACCGCTCATCGGCGGCCATCGCCCAAACTGACCATGAAGTCTGGCGCGGGTTCCATCGATAGTCAGAGCTGGTGTGTCAGATGAGCAGAGAGGAAATTATGGCTCGCCCCGCTGTCCACCATGAAAATAATGTGGCGGTCGCCCAGTTTGCCGACCAATTTCATTGTTTGCGGCCCAGAAATGCCACCCACGGAAAAACAAGGAAGCTCAAACTGATGGAAAGTCGCGACGCCTGTGCCGTCGGCGTCGTCCTCCTCTGTGATCTCTAGGTCCTCGAAATCGTCCAAGGTGATCTCTGGTTTGTCATCGCCGATGATGGCCCAGAACTCCTTGACCGTGCAGACGTGGGTCGGGGAGTAGGGTTGCCGGCAGCGGAAACACAACCCTTTGCAAAGGAGCTCATCAAACTCATTGTTGGAGAACCGCTGAGGGGCGACTGGACGAGCTAGCCGAGCAGCAGGGGCAACCCGAGGGGCTGGCGGCTCTGGGGTGGTGGTCTGCAAAGGCCGGCCCCCCGGCGAGTGTCTGCTCGGAGATGGTGTGTGTCGAGGAGCCAAATCCGCCTCTACGAGGCGGGCCATGTCCAGGGCTTCAGACACCGTCCGAGGGTGATGCGTGCGAAGCCGGGAGCGGATGTGGGACAAGAGGCCCTGCATGAAGAAGTCAAGGTAGTGATCCGGTGGTAAGTCTGGAACATGGGTGACGAGGGCCACGAACTCATCGATGTAGTCATCTAGTGTACCGAGTTGGCGTACCCCACACAGTCGTTCGATAGCGGAGCCCGAGTAGCGGGTGTCGTAGCGACCTATCATCTCTTGCTTGAGTGTCGACCATGAGACGGACGGGTTGGTCTGGAGGAGCCATCGGGCCCAATTAGGGTGGAGCGGTCGAGTCCCGCGACGGCGGTAGAGACCTTGTCGTGGTCGGGAGTGTGATTGAGGTCGAAATACTGTTCCGCTTTGGCGATCCACCCCATCGGATCTACGTCGGCGAAGCTAGGGAGGTCCAAGGTAGGGTCGGATGGCCAGGGGGCGGCGGGGTCGGGGTCTCCCCGATGGACAGAAACGGTGGCGCCCCGAGGAGGGACTCGCCAGGGACCGAGCCCGCGGATCCGCTGGTGGACGAGGCGGCGGGCGGTTGGAGCGCATCAAACTTGGCATGAAGGGCGAAGATGGAGGCGTGCATGGAGGCGACGAGGGCTTCCTGGGTTTCAGCGCGGCGGAGGGCCTCAACGGCGGTGTCCTCCTGCTGAAGATCCACAATTGAACGAGTGTTGGGGGCCATGAGGGCGAACGGGAAACAACGGCCTACTAGGAGGCAACAGCGGCGGCCGAGCACTCAACGTCGCAGGGAAGGCATCCGCGGAATGCGGCGGCGAATGGCTGCGGCGGTACAGGACAAGGGGAGGCTGGTTCTCCGGCGGCCGGAGGCGGGCGGAGAGGGCAGGTCAGACCACTTTGTTGCAAAGCCAAGTGAGAGGGAGGGGAGCGGAGAGATAAGAGACGAGAGATAGAGAGGGGAGGTAGAGAGAGAGGGGATTAGGGTTAGAGAAGAGAAAACATAACATTCATCCGAGATGGTTCTAATACAACGCTTACACGTCCTCTTATAGTGACGAGGAGCGAATACAAAAGGAAATAACTTAATTTAGAAAATACAAATTACTAAAAATGACGCAAGTAAATAAAGCAACAAACAACGCTCATAATTGGCGCAAACAAATAAAGAAACAAATAACGTCCTGTAATTGATTAATTATCTCCTGCGGTAATGATGGTCCCCTCCGATATACGCGCTCGACGCGTGTAAACTTTCCAAAGAGGCTCGTCGTCGTGTAGCTCTGTAACACACTACCTATAAATACCTTAGATGTACAAGGTTAAGCTAGAATGTAGAAGTGTGACAGATACATATCCGAATGCAGAAGATAAAATGTGTTATGCATGATGTTATACACAAATGAGGCCAAGCAAACTAGAGAATATGAAGATCTATGTGGTTCAGACAGAACAAACCTACAGTCATGGGAGGATAGATGATTTAATGCACAGAACACAAATTCACAAGCTGTGTGCATCGCCAGCATCCTTACCATGAGTACAACCAAACACTCTCAATCCAAAAAAAAATTCAAAACCTACAAAAATTACTTTGTAACTCTGATTTTACATAGACTAGAAAAAAGGAAGCACGAAAATCTCGATCTGATTTTATTGCAAATTTATGTTGATGATATCATTTTTGGTGGCACAAATGAAAATCTATGCAATGAAATTGTCACCCTAATGCAATCTGAATTTGAAATGAGTATAGTTGGAGAGTTAACATATTTCTTAGGATTTTAGATTTCTCAACGAAATGATGGAATTTTTATAAGTCAATCGAAATACATAAAAGATATGTTTGTGCGATTCGGCTTTGAAAATCTAAAACGAGTAAAGACTCCAATGAGCGCAACTCTAAAATTAAGAAAAGAAGAAAGTAGCATTTCGGTGGACCAAACTTTATTTAGAGAAATGATCAGATCACTTCTTTACCTAAGTGCTTCTAAACCAGATAATACATTCGCGGTGTCTTTGTGCTAGATATCAAGTCAATTCTAAAGAATCTCATTTCAAAGCAGTTAAACACACCTTTAGGTATCTAATAGGCACCCAAAATCTTGGTCTTTGGTACCCTCACACCACCAACTTAACGCTCCATGGATTTTCCGACTCTGATTACGCTGGGTGTTCACTCGATCGAAATAGCACGAGTAGTACTTGTCACTTCCTATGTCCGGCTCTAGTGTCATGGTCTAGCAGAAAACAAAACTCGGTTGTACTCTCCACTGTTGAGGCCGAGTATATAGCTCTAGAAAGTTGTTGCGCTCAAGTACTTTGGATGTCGCAGACGCTGGAGGACTTTGGCCTAAAGTTTAAGAACGTTAACCTTAGGTACGACAACAAGAGTGTCATAGACATCATGAATAATCAGTACATCACTCTCGCTCCAAACATATTGACGTTCGTCACCACTTTATCTGAGATCACATTATGAAAGAGAACGCGAAAGTGAGCTTCATTGGGACTGACGATCAACTTGCTAATATTTTTACCAAACCCCTCCCCGATGCTCGTTTTTCTTTACTTCAATTAGAACTGAGTGTTTTGGATCTTTCTGCTTGATCATGCTGCATCATCTACTGTCATCGGGGCATTTTTCATATTTTTGGTTTGTGTTATGTGTTTTTGTTTTTGGTTTTTTTGCTCTTTCGTTTATCTTATAATCAAAAATAAAAAAAATGAATAATCACAAAACTCCAAAAACACATTCTTTGTTTGCTTTATTTGATTTGTTTAACCTTTTTACTAAAACAAAAAAATTATAAAACCCCAAAAATAAAAAATCCCAAAACTTCAAAAACACGTTTTTATCTCTTTGTTTGATTTGTTTTACTTTTATTAAAAAAAAACAAAAAAACTGTGCATCGCTCATTCTTAGGACAAGCATACTAGAACCTAGAGCATAACAATTACGTGCAATATTTGATTTAAGCATGTTAATCCCTGTTAACATTGTGTGAATATGTCATGATGTGTCGAATCTATAGGTACTTAGCAACTGAGTGCAACTAAACAGGATAGTGTATGTTAAATATGCCTCTAAGTATGTGTGAGGATTTAGGTAGCGTAATGACTGTACACCGTTCACACATCCCTACACAATGCACTCGTATAGAAATTCTAAGTTAGCATGTTATAACTCGTGATATTGTGTCTAACACGTTAGGAATGACTTGAGCAATCAATGTCACGGTATTCACATTTTATATAGAGCTTAGAACATTGGGCCAAAATTTTTAGTGCATAAGTTAAAGTGTATTTATCTATGTAGGTAGATTTCGATTGATTCAGGGTCCTTGAACTCAAAAAATATATATCAAAATAATAGTGAAAAAAAATGATGAATGAAAAAAATGATGAGTACATCCTAAGCTATCAAATCATGTGTCAAGAATACCCCTTAAGCACTACTCATTCCTCCTGATAAGTCTTCATGAGCATTGTGAGGTTGAGTACCTTGGTAAAAAGAATTGTTTCGATCTTGTACAAATACTAAAACTTAAGTTAGTGTCCCGTGTTCGAATCTTGGTATGAAGTAGATAGAAACGTGACGTGATTCTTCACTTCATTTCCCTTGTGTTAGCATCTTGCATTATTGAGATAAAACATGTATGTATGACTATTTCTATTTGATGCTTTTTCCTATGATGCTACACGTTCACTCGTCATTATTCTATCTGACGCTTCCATGTGTAAGAATTGGACAGAAACTACATTATTTGTCTATAACACATGTTCGAGTACACGATCTCTATTCATGACACTTACAATGTTACACTGTATTAACTCTGTAAATCTCTTAGCATTGTATTTCAAATCGTTGTGCATTTAGTTTCACTTGTGTTGTCCAAATTTCTATTACTCTGAAAAACACGTCAAATTAACTGTTTTTTTCTATTCGCTAGATCTCTATATTCATGGTGTTCCGCTCCAATTTTTTCCCCTAGTGCTTATGATTGTGTTTGTGCATATGTGTGTCTGTTATCTCATCTCTTTAGTATTACATGAACATAGCGGGAGCGTTGAGTGGTAACACGACGTGTCATTTAGTCCCCGACCCTTTCAATAATATCAAAAGGGGGAGAACTGAGTGTTCATGTGAGTGTTCACGAGATCACGAGTCATCACGAGCCATGCTAGTTGACTATATCCCCTATGCCAGTTGATTGTTCATGACTATATCCTATGCTAGTTGAGTGTTAAGCGTTGCTTAGTCACCCAGGGTAAGATAGATGGAGATAGATCTCGTGTAGGGGGAGCACACACATAGGGGGAGCACATATGTAGGGGGAGTCATGTTGATCAGCACTGATTCTTTCGATATTGCTTACTCTAACCTGCTAAATGTCATGATTACTGTTTGGATTACACTATACCATATCTTTTTTATATCTCATGAACGGAATTTGATATTATCAAAATGGAGAGTTTGTTGGAGCCTATGGTTCGCGTCTCTTTCGTTTGACAATATCAAATCTCAGGTTGTTGTATTTGACCATACTTGTGTTTGGTATAATGTGCAGGTCTCCAAGTTCAAAAAAATCAAAGAACTCAAGCTCTGGGAGCAACCGCCGCGCGCTAGTGCTTCCGTCGAGCGCTAGCCTTGAATTAAACTGAATGAACTCTTGGCAACCTACCACGTGGTGCTAGCCTTTACCGCGGCGCGCTAGCGCTCTCAACGAGCCTCGAGACGATTCGTCGAGAAGATTGAACTACCGCCAGGCGATAGCTGGGTACCGCGCCGCGGTAGCATTAAAAAGAGAAAATATTTTCAGTGATATTTTTCCATTTTTGCTAGACAGCTGGTGTAACGAGCTGCTTTATGATATTCTAAAGATACAAGAGAATGGCCGGAGGAGTTGGCCGGAGGTGAGGAAGAAGAAGATGAAGGGTCGTAGTTGGCCGGAGGTAGGGGAGAGAGGAAGGGGGTCGGGAAGAACAGAGGAGAATCCAACGACAACTTTATTAAAACTTTTCACAATCCTCATTACAAACAAAGACTCCTATTTATAACACTAATCAGAACATTGCAAATCTTTTAACCACTCCTATATGGACACGTGTCCTAGTGGTTTTTACATTGCCTTCGCCTTTTAAAAACGACGTCCTCGTCGTTTGTTCCAAAAAAATTTCTTCAATGCAGATCCCACTTTGAGCTACTTCAATAATTTCGTCGGGATCGAAGACAAAAATTCCAAAAGTTATGTCATAATAGTACCGAACAAATTCTGTAGAACCCACTCTTGAAAATGTTTTCAAAGTATATATGTGAGAACGATTTCTTGCAAGATTATGTCCGCCGGGGTCAAACACTTGAATTCTTGTTGCTCCTTGATTGTTCAAAACGAATTCAGTCAAAGCAATATTGGACAAAAAATTCACACAATAATGCTCTTCTAACACATCCTCATGATTATTCTTGATTGCTGCGGTGCTAGATGGCAACACGAAATAATATTCTTCTTGCTTTGGTGGCTCGTTGATTTGTGAAAAATCTTTATGTTGAACATCTTTAGTTATTATTGGAGATGAACTGATTAATGTTGGCAGGCGCTCTTCAAAAATTATGAGAAGCAAATTTTGTTTCTCTTCCTCAACAAGAACAAGACTTATATCGTTAAGCTTTTGCAAATCCTTTTGAACCGGCTTAGTTGATTCAGTGGTAGTACTGATTTGTTCATGATGAGATGTATTGTCATCATCCTCTATTCTTATTGGCGTCGAGTTGATGACTGTTGGGAATTGTTCCTCAAGGACTATGTGAAGAGGAGTTAGTGTCTCTTCCTCATCAAGAGCAAGCCTTATCTCATCAAGTCTTTGCAACCTTTGATTTATCAGCTGATCTTGTTTTCTTTGCAAAGTCAATGTAGAGTGCCGAAATTCAGAAAATTGTTGTCGCGTGGTGTCAAGGAGGCGTTGATAATTGTTGTTCATGCTTTGCTCAAGGGTATCAAAACTGTGTAACATCTTTTGTTTGAAGGCCTCCATTGCCTCATATAAGTCATCCATTTTTTTCTTCTTTTTGCAGCTAGGAATGGGTGCGTGGTTCAATCTACTGTGGCAAGGGAGATAGCAGTTCTTGATTACTGCGAGATGGAGAGTAGATGCATAAGTGGTCGGAAATGGTATGTAAGCGGCAACGGCCGAGGCGGTGGAGGTGGCGAAGGAAGCGGGGCAGCGGCGGAGGCGGCGCTGCGGCGTAGGCGGTGCAGCGGTAGTGGCGGCGCAGCGGTGGTGGCGGCGCAGCGGCGGAGGCGGTGCAGCGGCGGAGGCTGTGCAGCGGCGCTGCGGCGTAGGCGGTGCAGCGGCGGAGGCGGCGCAACGGCGTAGGCGGCACAGGGACGGAGGCGGCGCAACGGCGTAGGCGGCACAGGGGCGGAGGCGGCACAGCGGTGGTGGCGATTTTTGGTTGTCTTTTCTCCTTTTTTGTTTTGTTTTTGCAGGTTTGCATAGGAGTTTTTTTGGTGGAAGATGTTGAAGAACGCCGATGACTCTTTCAACAGAGGCGGAATAAGATCTTGATCGCCGGTGTGGTTGGGTTGTACTTGATGCCGAAGATGTTGTGATCCAAGAAACCGAGATGGCTCTGCTTCAAATCGTTGGTCGACGGTGGTGGCTGATGCAGAACTGGAGGTGGAAGATGAACCGGCTGGCGGTGGTGGAGGATGAAGAGGGCAGCGGTGGTGGAGGATGTCGAGCAGTCGGCGGTTCTTGAGTTGCTTGCTGTGGCGGATTTTGCCTAAAATAGTGATGCCTCTGTTTCAAACCGGCGGTGGTGATAGGCGATGATGAAAGGCCGGGAGTGTGGCTCTGTTTCACCATCGGTGGCGGATCTTGCGGTGGCAGAGCTTGGGTAGAAGAAAAGCGGAGGAGAGTTCGAGACGAGTGCACCAATTGTAACGAGCTGCTTTATGATATTCTAAAGATACAAGAGAATGGCCGGAGGAGTTGGCCGGAGGTGAGGAAGAAGAAGATGAAGGGCCGTAGTTGGCCGTAGGTAGGGGAGAGAGGAAGGGGGTCAGGAAGAACAGAGGAGAATCCAACGACAACTTTATTAAAACTTTTCACAATCCTCATTACAAACAAAGACTCCTATTTATAACACTAATCAGAACATTACAAATCTTTTAACCACTCCTATATGGACACGTGTCCTAGTGGTTGTTACAGCTGGCGGCGAAAACGCGGAAAGAGACCTACCTTCGCGCGGTAACCCTACCGCCGACAGTAGCTTATTTAAGTCGTATAAAAAGGATTTCGTTTTTCGTTCCTTGTAAGGAGACAGAGGGATTTTGGATTCTAGGGCTGCTGTGACGTCTCAGAGCACTGTTCTACCGCCTCCGTCGAAGGAAGAGAAAGCCTCCTCCCTCCCATCCGTGCACGAAAATCTCCGGCGAGCAAAGGACTACAACAACCAAGAAGAGTTGATCGGTTGCAATAGAACGAAGATCTTTAGGACCGGTCACGCACCGCTCAACGGAGGAATCGTCTTGAGTGAGAATCATTTCAAATCTTCTTTATTCTCTTATTATATTTTTCTCTTTTGTCTAATTGTGTGTGGGTAAGGAAAATCGACCGGTGAAGGTCGTCCGAATCCGGGAATGATTTCGTGAGAAATCGTCCCGGGGAAGGGACATCTATATCGAGGGATTTAGAGGGGCTCTAAGACACTTCTTTGCGTGAAGGTGAAGAACCGGCTCGAAGACCTTTCTGGGGAAGAAAGGGAGAGAGCCAACCGGTCCGGGGATAGGTAGAAACAAAAAGAAATCTTTGTCAATCATCGCCTCCAATCTCCGGCGTCATGGAGATCTAGTTGCTTGTTATTGTAAACCACTTTAATTTTTCTAAATAAAATTATTACTCATCTTCATTCTGACTATAATTTCGTGGTTGTATGCTGGTAGATCTCTGAAGGGTGCGTGTGTCTCCAAAGCGAAGTTTGGGCAGGAAAATAAGTTCTGTGACCTACCGTCGCGCGCTAGCAAGGTAGCGCCCCGCGGTAGCATCCAGAACATGCCTTCCTGGGTGAAACTCATTTTTAATTTTCAATTTAATCTGAAAACCTTATTCGCACCCCACCCCCCTCTAAGGTTGGCCACACAATCCAACAGATTCTCCCCGGAGAAGCTCGCCTTGAGAAAAGAGGACTTGTTAAGCATTCGTGTTCAAGGTATGCAGACTCATAATTTTGAATTTTTCATGGTTACCTTCAATTGATTTTGCAGGCAGACGACCTCTTCAAGGGACTGTCGAAGAGCGTGTCGCGCCACCCCCAGCTCCCGCCAGCATGTGGTGTTGTATGACAACGCCCTCAAGGAGGTCGTGTCCGCCCACTGCGTGAGTTGGTCGTGGGGAATGCCCCTCATCTCCGCGACCTCCTCATCCCCGACAACCGCAGAGTAAACCGTCAAGGGGTGCAGAGTCTTCTCCTGTCTTTCCCTCCTGAGCGGAATCCTGGTGCTCAGCGTGCCCGCTTCCGCATCCCGGAGCATCAGCGGACCGCCAAGGGTGTTCGTCAGAGAGTAACCAAAGGGGGGAGGATTTTGCACCTCGACCAGAGGAGTTCGCGTCGATGTTGGGTTTCGCCTGGCAAGAGAGTTCGCGCGACTCCTGCGAGGGGGTGGCGGCTACTCCTCCCCAGGCGCGGACCTCTTCAGGGTGGCCTCCTTTCTTTTCTCCGGGCCAGTCAAGACCCTGCCAGGCGGCTCGTAAGGTCTCTCCGTGGAAACCTGTAGAACAACTGTAGGAAGGGGGGTAGCACCAACAGGTATGTCAAATTTTTAAGGTTTAAAATCTTACACTCAGAGATGTCCATGTCGGACACCTCTCCTGGGAGGGCGACGTAGTACAGAACGTCGAGGAGGGGCCTTCTCGAAGAACTCCACGATATCCTTCTTTATTCCCTCGACTGGTGGACTCTGGAAGTCTTCCTACATCCGCGGGTGAGGGTGGGGAACTAATCCCCCGAGGTCCGCCCAGAATATGCCAAACCCCATTTTCCACCCATGAACCTTGTTTGCAAGATTCAGTGCCTGAAGTTTGTTCGTCCCGATGTAGAGTTGTCCCTTCGAGAATGCATTGACGAAGAATAATCGCCTGAATACAGTCAGATTAAAGCGGACTCTTTGAAGCCGCAAGAAAACGAAGAAAATAGTCGCCAACCCTATGGAGTTAGGGGTGAGTTGCACGGAGACGAGGCCGAAGTGATTCAGCATTTCCACAAAATTCGGTAAGATGGGGAAGGTCCATCCCGCGTCGAAATGTTCGAAGGGGAGGACACATTCATTGATGAAAACCGAGTGGAGGTGTTCATCGGGTTCAGGAATCCGCGCAACATCTCTGTCTGGAGATACACGGATAGCATTGAGATGGTTGGCGGATTCATTATCGGGTAGCCTGATGGTTGGAGGTTCATGGAGCAAGAAGGATATGGCTGAGTCCACGCGGGTAGTTCCAACCTGAGGAGCTTCCACATTCTCCATGGTGTTCAAAGGTGTCTGCTGGGAAAGAAAGCTCTATAGACTTATTTATAGGAATCCCTCATTTACCTCAAAACACAAAACGACGTGGATATTTGCTAGCCGCAGGAAATGTCCGTGGCGACCATTGCGTGTCATCATTTCCTGCAAAAAGGAAGGTACTATGTGATCGTTCACTGCAAGTAAGTTTCAAATTATCAGCACACCACAAAGAATAGCAAATAAGATCGCACTCCAAGTGCGGCAGGCACATAAAGTGTCTGCACGAAAGTGTTCGCGCGCATGCACATTGTCCGTCTGCAACCTGTTTATTAAAAACATAAAAATTATTGTTCTCCTCTCAAGCCTCCTCGCCGGATATCCCCTCCACGCCAACGAAAGCCAAGTTGTCCGTAATCTCGGCGAGCGTGTTGGACGCGCCAACGTGGTACTTGTTCAGCTTGGCGATCAGAGCATGGATGACGAGGATATCCTCCCTAACCTTCTGCTCATACTTCTGGACGGCGTCCTCTTGAAGTGTCGAGCCCTGCGCCACTGCTTGGGCCTCCGTCCGCGGACCCAACGCATGGTCGCGTGCAACACTTTGCTTTAATCCCTCGATCGCCTCCTCCAAGCGGGTTATCCGAGCTACGGCATCCTCAAGACCATTCTAGAGGGCCGCAATCGCTGAGGCGTTCTCTGGAGAAAAGGATTAATTATTTATTATTCGTTTCTAACCAAGACAGTGTGACAAGTCGTTTTAAGTAAGTACCCGCAGGCAGAACATCCTCCGAAAAGAGCAAATCCACTAACTCGTCCTCTCCTCTCTTCCTCTTCCAAGCCGGGTGTTCGTAGCAGGCGACGACATGGGGGCAACCTTGCCAAATATAGAGTCCCCATTCAGCCTATCGAACTCCTCGTCAAGCTCGTCGTCGGCGTCGGGCGCATCGTCTTCATCATCACACGTATCCTCATCCAACTCCACCGACTCCGCAGACTTGCCAGACAATTTTTGTCGGTTGGCCTCCTCTGACAAGATCTGGCGGAGAAAGGGGTCCGGAGCTTTTAGGGTGGACAGCTTCTCAGGGGGATCCTGCAGCTTTTGCACCACTATTTTTGTGCCCTTCGAATGGAGAGTGGCTCCCGAAGAAGCAATGGTGTTGCTAGTTTTCGGCCTCTGAGTGTCGGAATCAGTTTTCCTTTGAGAAGTATCAAAAGACGGCGCATGGTGTTGACTGTCCACCAGTGGGTTCGCGCGGACAGAATCTCCTGGGTCATGATGGTCGTCCAGGAATTTGAGTGTCTCAGAGACAGTGGGGATAGAGCTGGGTTTTTTCTCTGAAGTTTTTTTTGGTGGCACTTGATTAGAGCCACCCGGGAACATGGCGGGCTCTACTAGTTTATTCTGATCGAATTTCTTGGAGGAGTCCATTTTGATGCCCACATCTGTGAGCAAAGATTGGTTAAAGCTCATGGAGGGCAGAAGCAGGAAGGAACTAAGGGATTATGTGGAATGGCATGTTTATGAGGGGGCCAACACTATTTATAAAGTCCTCAGGGCATTAAGTGCATGTCTCAGTTTTTGCGGTCACCCATCTACTTTTTCGGAGCCCGCGCGGTCTGCCGAAAAAGTACAGAGATTATATTAACCCCAAATCCTGCGAGGCCGAAGGAGACCATCCAAAGAAGATAGATATTCCATACAAGCAGTGGTTCTCAGAGTTCGTCAACCTCTCGGGCGGACACTTTGGAGTGCTTGCAAACACCCCCCGGAAGCGCGGCAATGTTCGACAAGGACACCTAACCGGCGACCTATAAACGGCTTCTCAGAACACAGTCCGGAAGCTTCAGTCAAGAGTACGCGTGGACGTTATGACCAAGCCTGCGCGGACTCCTCCTTTTTGATCCAGCTCGGGCAGTGCCGTGCGGTTTCATGTGGCCTCTTCTCTTCATGTACCTTGGGCGGCTGCGCATTTAATGTCGCGATTTATGAAGAAGTAAATGTCTGTCGGTTTGTGAACCGTCCACGCAGTTTACCCACTAGTATAAAAGGGGGAATAGGGGTGTTTGGAGGGGACACGCGGACTTATCCCAGAACCTGCCTCGTTGTAGGTGTGAACACTAAGTTCCTGTCTTTCTTTCTTGATAGTTGTACGCGCGCATACTCCCCAGGTGGCCGCATCACACATTGTAACCTTTCTCAAAGATAATAAATAAAGGCTCATCGTAAGAGAGGCATTCGATGCGGCAGGTCCAATCGGGTGTTCGCCGCTGCCAGCGGCCTCCTCCTCTTCTCCCTTCTCGCACTCTCACTACCGTCCACAGGGCCAGTAACTAGTCGTTTGCGAACCACATTCTTTTCTCTGTCGAACACCCTTCTCGGGGATAGTGCGTGGAGAGTTGGTGACATATTTTGGCTCCAACATCAATGGCTCAAAACAATCAGTGACTTTCTTTCTATTATAAAACCCGACAGTAAATGAATATTATAAGAGTATAGAATATGATTTCTCTTAAGTATAATGTCTTTACCGTACATTGAAAAGTCTTGAATTGTTAGTAATCTTAAGAGCTTCGTCTCGAAGAAGATGCTTATGGGTTGCTAAGAGATTGTCCCGATTTACAGTAGATTGAAAAGTAAGAAAGATTACTTAAAATCTTCCTTGTGTGCAAAGACTACCAGAATGTGCAATTTTATCCTTTTGAAAAAACTATAATAAATTGAAAACCGCCCCTATTGTTGACCTGAGCCGGCCGTTGTTCGATTCGGCGTAGAAAACAAAACAACCGACCTTTTTCAGTTTGGTTTCGGTTTAACCGAACAACTTGCACCCCTAAAAACAAACATAGAAAGACCCAGAGTGCGGCGTTCCGATTTCACTTTTCCTTTTCTTTTCCCGTAATTCCACTCCCTGCCGCACAATCTACCCTCATCTAGTCATATCCGACAACTTCCTCCACTTCCAGCTGCTGATCCCATGCCCATCTCTGGCTTTCACATGAGACTTGCCAGTCATCCTCGCAGATAGCCGAAATCCACAACCTCCATCTCGTTAGCTAGTTGAGGCCCAAAAACTGACACAACTACCCTTCTCCACTTCCAGCCGAAGCCCCACAGTAAGTCTCTGTTGCTACTCCTCTTTCCCCCTCCCTACCAGTCGGTGCCCTCACAGAAAGACCTTGCCGCATTCTCCATTTCCCCATTAATACCGTTGTCAACTTCCCCTTTTTACAGCAAGTTTTGACAATTTCTTGTTTCCTACACAAAGTCATCCCTCTGTACCCATACCGGCCCGGCCCATCAATTACTCCACCCTAACTCCAGCCCTCCATTACCATTGTCGCAGACTACCTAGTCAAATTCCCCTTCAGATCAAACATCAAGGCCGCAAATATAGTCCCTCAGAAATCCTGTAGCAAACCTCCAGCAATCCTAGATCCATCCATCCAATACCTGCCATACCACACACACCCATTCATCTCCATAATCAGGAACAGTTGCAGCCTACACCATGGGGTCTTTTCCTCCGCCTCCAGATTTCCATTGCTATGAGAGTAATCGTACTGTGTTTATTTATTTTTTATTGAATATTGCAAAACTTATCATTATTATTTGGGTATTTTAGCTCATTAGTGTAATTGTTTTGTTGTTTTTGTTTGTCCTATACAATTTATTTGTGTAAATTGTAGCAAATAGAATCTAGTGAGAAATCGAGCGTGTGATTTACTTGCACGCCAGAAAATCTTCCTTCACTTTGTGTTAATTTGCTGAAATTATAAACTTCATTTGATAAATTTTACTTCCAGAATTAACTAAAGCATACCAGCATCATTTAAATTGGGTTCATTTGTATCCATTACGCGCATTCACATAGGATTGTGTTAGCGTCAGCACAATCACATCACACAGTGTACCCTGCGTTAGAATTGCTTGTGGGATCCCATTAAGAAGTCTATATGGAGAATTGGAGATCCCACAGACTTCTCCCCATCCAGCCAATCATGCTCTAGAGGACTGCTATTCGCAGACCATAACCCCCCCCCCCAACCATGGTGGGTGAGTTTAGTGTCCGCGTCGCTTGTGTCGAACTCAGCAATGGAATTATGAAGGAGAGTTTCCTATAGACTTCCGGATATGTGGCGGGACCTACTCGTTGCAGCACGTGGGTCTTTTCTGTAGGGTGTTGGGTACATTGAAAAATATGTATCAGATTTGGAGAAGCCTCATCTTAGTCAATGATATGCATCAATTTGTATTTGATAGATGTTTGAGTAGCATTGTGCAAGTTCAAGAATTTGAAGAAAATTTTCTAAGTACAAGTGTCCACACTTGTGAAGAAGTTGTGTCGACACCCAAGCTAAGTCGACACTATGAAGGATTTGTGTCGACACCCAAGCTAAGTCGACACTTATGAAGAAGTTGTGTCGACACTCAAACTGAGTCGACACCTAAAGAAGCAGCTGTGTCGACACCAGAGGCAGAATTTGTGTCGACACCTAATACAGGAGCTGTGTCGAAACCAAGGAGCTATGTCGACACTGAAAGCAGTTGTGTCGACACACTGGACTTGTGTCGACACATCAACTCTCAAAGTGCTGTGTCGAGATCAGAAGCAACTGTATCGACACACAGGACTTGTGTCGACACACACTCAACGCCATCTGGACACACTCAACGCTGTCGACACACCCTCAACGTCGTCTGTCGGCAACAGCTATGTCGAGACCAGAAGGACTTGTGTCGACACACAGGACTTGTGTCAACACACACTCAACGTCGACTGACATACACTCAACGCCATCTGTCTGCAGCAGTTATGTCGAGAACATGAAGACTTGTGTCGACACACTGGACTTGTGTCGACATATACAACAGAAGAAGTGTCGAGTAGAAGAAGATTGACTGAGTCGACACATTGAATGTTGTGTCGACATCATGAAGACTTGTGTCAACACATAGCCTATATGTGTCGACACATGTGAAGCAGTTTGCAGAGTGGAATGTGCTGAGTTGGAAAGTCTTTGACGAATCAACTGACTTGACTGATGACTCGACACCTGTCATAACCAACGGTCTGACACCTCTGTCAGAACTGTCAGAAGGTTGTTACAAACCGGATCAGTCGGTAACCATTGGGAAACTCTATATAAGAGTCAGATCTGTGACAGAAAGAACAACACAACATAAGAAGAAGAACAACAACACTAGAGAATTCTTCAACAAGAACAGGGAAAACCCTTACGAAGGCAGATCCAGAGTTGTTTGCAAGAAAGATTCAGAATTCATTCTGAATTTAAGGAAGAAACTGACTGAAGATCATCTTCTACATCAAGTGAAGATCCACCTTATTTTGTTCTATCAAGAAGCTTTGAAAAGCTAAGTCAGGTTGGATCAGAAGGGTCAGTTCATTCAAGAACTGATCAAGAAGGCTACACCAATAGAGAAATCTAGCTGGTGAATTTTCAGTATCTTTATATCATTCAATTTCTTGTAGAATCTATTGTTAGATTTGAGTTGTAAGCCTGAAATTATAAATGCTGAGGTAAGGCTGAAAGCGTGAGTTGTAGGACTTGTGAAAAGTCTGAGTTGTAAGCCTAGTGATAAGGCTGGGATAGGGCTGAGGCCTGAGGTAGGATTCTTGGGAAGAATCTGAGGTAGGACTTGTTTAAGTCTGAGCTGTAAGAACCATCCTGGTTCTGAATTGTAAGATCTGCGGATCCGAGCCAGTGGAAGGAAGTTAGGCTGAATCCAGTTATCTACTGGATAGGCGAAGGGGGGAAGTGGATGTACTCATACCTTGGGGAACCACTATAAATCTGATGTATGTTGTGCTGTGAATTGTGGTCTGTGCTTTGAATTATCTGTGCAGAATTTAATCTAGCTGTTTGCCAATAAAAATGGTTTAAAAAGCTTAGAACCTATTCATCCCCCCTCTAGGTGTTTAGGCTCTTGAAATCAAGTCTTTCAAGTGGTATCAGAGGGAGGTTACTCAAAGATTGACCTAACAGTGTGAGTGAATCTCCAAGGCAAATAACAGATATCAAGAATGGGTTCAAATGAGAACCAAAAGGAGTTTCGATCTATGAAACTGTCAATCTGCAGGAAAGAATCCTTTTGCATATGAAAGGAAAGGGTCAGGTTGTTATGGAAGCTTCTGATCCAAGAATTTACATCACTGTACAGGAAGGACCCTTCATTCCAATGAAGGTATCAACACTGGATGAAAATGTAAAAACCCAAAGAACTATTCTGAGATGACAAAGGATGAAATCATCCTGGCAACTCTAGTCAAAAGGGCACAGAATATCATTGTAAGTATCATAGATGATATCATCTTTCAGAATCTGGTGCATTGTAAAACCTCCAAGGAAATGTGGGACACCCTTATTGTCTACATGGAGGGAACAGAAGAAGTTAGAGAAGACAAAAAATCCATGCTGAATCAGGAGTATGAGAGCTTTAGACAAGCCAAGAATGACAGCATAACTGAATGCTACAAGAAATTCTTCAGGATTGTAAATGAGTTGATGACTTATGAAAGAGTCTTCAGCACTTATGAACTGAATGACAAGTTTCTGAGATCTTTGACAAAGGATTGGGACACAAAGATTTGTGTCATCAGAGAGGTGGCAAGGCTGGATGATACACCTCCTCCCACACTGTTTGGAAAGTTGCTTTCATATGAAATACAGCTTACAGCTAGGAAGGAGGAAAAGAAGAGCAGCAGATCTGAACACAAGAAAAAGTTAGTTGCCTTCAAGGCTGAAGGCACAAGAAAGGGCAGGAGAAAATCTCCTTCTCCTCCCAGAAAGAGTGCTAAGGACAAAGAAGGAATTCCTGACAACACCTCATCAGATAGTCACACCTCTGATGAAGATTTTGCAGCCTTCACAAGGCAGTTCCAAAAATTCATGAAGAAGAAAAAGTGGAGAAACAGACCTTCTACATCCTTTTCCAAGGATGAGTACTACAAGAAAAAAAAAACTCCCAAGGAGGACAGGTATGCTTCTAAACCTAGTAAACAATCTAATTCTAAGATTGTGTGTTATTATTGCAACAGGCAAGGACATGTCATAGCTGACTGTCCTGACAAAAGGAATGGAGTCAAAAGACAAGAAGAAAAAGCAAGTAAAAGGCAAGAAGGAAAAATCCATTGTTGCCCAGAAGAAGAAGAGCTGGACAGATTCTTCATCATCTGAATCAGGAGAAGAAGAAGATGCTGAAGCATATGTTGGGCTATTTTCAACTGAAGAGGATTCTAAGGAGTTAGAATTCCTACAAATGCTGGACTCCATAAATAGAGTGGAAGAATATTGTTGCAGAGGGCTGATGGCCCTATCAGAAAATGATCAATGCTAGGATCAGGCTGGTCCTAGTAAGGTATACATTTCTCCCTTAGATTCTGATTATTTTACTGGATCAGAATCAGTAGCATCAACTTCAAGAGAAGGGGATGGTTCTGATTCAGAGGGGGGGTATACATCAACTCATTAATGAGTATGGTGGGTTGTTGCATGCTCTGAAGAAGAGCAAGTTTCTTGTCAAAGAGCAGACCAAGGATATTAAGTCTCTTAAGCTGGCTTCAGCAGATTCAGCAAAGTTGTTGGATCTTAAATTGAATGAGGTTGCGAAACTGAAAAACATTACTGTTATTCAGATGGGCACAATCTCTTTCAAGGAGAATCATATCAAGAAACTGGAGGCAAAACTTCAGCAAGAAAGAGAGTTAGTGGTTAAATTCTCCAAGCCAAAATCTGTCTTACCCTTAATAGACAATTTCATTTCACAAAAAGGAAAGACTGGTCTAGGTTTTAAGAGAAGAACTAGGGCCACCAATTCACATAGAAAAGGTAAGGCCCCAGTTCAGCCTCTAGCAGCAAAACCCCCTATCTTCTTTAGGAAGGTGATGAATCCTACAAACAGGTATGATCATGACACTAACCATGGTCACTGTGAGTATGGAAATCTCATGGGCAAGGGTGCAAATGTCAATAGGCAACTCTATAGACATACCCATCATGTACAAGAGAAATTCTTGAAGTTTGTTGCTCCAGCACCAACACTTAACAAGACTGCTGGCAAAAAAATAGCAAAGTCTGTACCTAAGAGAAGGTATAATAGATTTGAGTGTTGGTGTTGTGCCAAGGTGGGCCACTTTGTCATGGATTGTTGGTTTAACACAAGTGTTAAAATCAAGAGTAGTTTTCCTGTTAGAACAGCTGCAGGATTACAAACTAACAAGGACCTAGGACCCAATAGCAAATTGGGTTCTAAGGATAAGTGATTCTTTATTTGATGCAGGTGAATCCAAGTGACCATCCTATAAGGTACTTGGATAGTGGCTGTTCCAGACACATGACTGGAACAAGAAGAATGTTGAGGGACTATGTACCCATAGAGAATGGACCCAAAGTAATCTTTGGTGGATCAGAAAAAGGAATCATCAAAGGATTTAGTAACATCTCTAGTGATTCAATTACTATCACTAAAGTGGCTTATTTGAAGGGTCTAAAACATAACCTGATTAGCATAAGTCAACTTAGTGATCTAGGTTATGACATCTCTTTTCTCAAAGGGGAGTGCCAAATAAGAAGGTCAAGTGATCAAGAAATCATTTTGACTGGCACTAGGAAAGGAAATGTGTATTGCCTTAACCTAGATTGTGAGTTTAACAACTCACCCATTTGTCTAGTAGCAGGAGAAAAAGCATCTCTATATGTCAAATGGCACAAGAGGCTTGCTCATCTGAACTATAAGTCTATAGGACAGCTGTTCAGCATGGGGTTAGTGAGGAATGGTCCTCAAGTCAAGTGCATTAAAGATGGTGTGTGTTCAGCTTGCCAAAAGGACAAGCAGACTAAATCCTTTTTCCAGGCACTTGATATCAAAGATTTAATGAGATGTTTATATCTCTTGCATATGGACTTGTTTGGTCTTATGCAGTTCACAGTCTTGGTAGGAAAGTATACACACTAGTTATTGTGGATGACTATTCTAAATATACATGAGTTTTCTTCTTGAGCCAGAAATCTGAAACCCAAACTGTCTTTCAGACTTTTGTTAGACAAATTCAGAATGAATATAACAGTTCAGTGGTCAAAATCAGAAGTGACCATGGAACTGAATTTCAGTCTGAATGTATGACAAAATTCTGTGAAGAATTTGAGATTCATCAGGAATTCTCTTCACCTAGAACTCCTAAGCAAAATGGTGTTGCTGAAAGAAAAAATATGACTCTAATTGAGGCCAGTAGAACACTACTAAATGACACTACTCTCCATGAATACTTCTGGAGTGAGGCAATAAATACTGCATGTCATGTGCTCAATAGAGCCTCCATCAATAAGAAACACAAGATGACTCTCTACCAGATTTTAAAAGGCAGAAAACCAAACATATCTTACTTCAGAATCTTTGGCAGCAAGTGTTTTGTTCTAGTTAATGGTAAGCACTATCAAACAAAGTTTGCTATCAAATCTCCAGAAGGGATGTTTGTTGGGTACAGCAACTAAAGTAGGACATACAGAATCTACAACTTGACTAACCAAGTTGTAGAAGAATCTGTTCATGTTGTATTTGATGAGTCAAAGTTTATTAACAGTGAATTATTTAGTTCTTCAGTTAGTTCTACAGATCTAACAGACAGGCTGGACAAGATGATCATCAATGAAGAAGTTCCTGCCAGGCTGGATGAAGAAAAAGATGTCAGTTATCCAGGGGGAGAATAAGTCCCACTGGATGAAGAAGACAATGTGGGGCATCAAGTTGAGGAAACTGAAGAAATCCATAATGCTGACAGATTTCCTCCAGCAAGAAGACACTTGAAGGATCATCCAGCGCACCAAATCATTGGTGATGCAAGTCAAGGGGTTCTAACTAGGAGCAAGAGCATGAACACAGTTCTATGTTCTAGCTTCCTGTCTCAAATAGAACCCAGGAAGATTGAAGAAGCAATACAAGACTCCAACTGGATTGATGTTATGCAAGAAGAGCTCAGTCAGTTCAGAAGATATAAAGTCTGGGAACTGGTGCCTAAACCTAAAGATCACAACATAATAGGAACTAAGTGGATCTACAGGGACAAGCTTGATGAGAATAACACCATAGTCAAGAACAAGGCCAGACTGATAGCTAAAGGCTACAGGCAAGAGGAAGGTATTGACTTTGATCAAACCTTTGCTTCAGTGGCAAGGCTAGCTATAAGGCTATTTTTAGCATATGTTGTCTATCAAGGATTCAAGGTATACCAGATGAATGTGAAATCAGCATTTCTGAATGGGGATTTAAAAGATGAAGTCTATGTTGAACAACCCTCAGGTTTTGTAGATTCTCATTTTCCTGATTATGTATATAGGCTTAGGAAAGCTCTATATGGTTTGAAATAAGCTCCAAGGGCTTGGTATGAGACCTTGTCTGCTTTCCTTATTGAGAATAAATTCTCTAGAGGAAAAATAGACAAAACTCTATTCTAAAAGGAATCTAAAGGCAAGATAATACTAGTTCAGATATATGTGGATGATATTATCTTTTGTTCTACTGAAAACAACCTTTGTAGAAAATTTGTCAAACTTATGCAAGGAAAGTTTGAGATGAGCAGTATGGGTGAGCTGAAATTCTTCTTGGGACTTCAAGTTAGACAGACTGATAGTGGTTTGTCCATATCTAAGTCTAAGTTCACCAAGAAGTTGATTAAGAAGTACGGTATAGACTCAGCTTCTACCATGAAAACTCCAATGGGAACAAGTATGTTTATAGGCAAAGATGAGGCATGGAAACCTGTTGATGAGTCTTTGTAAAGAGGGATAATTGGCTCACTACTTTACTTGACTGCTAGTAGACCTGACATCATGTATGCAACATGTGTCTGTGTTAGGTACCAAGCTTGTCCAAAGGAATCTCATTATACTGCAGTTAAGAGAATATTAAGATATCTAAAGGGCACACTTAATCTAGGCCTTTGGTACCCTAAGAATAGAGATTTAATTCTAACTGGTTTCTCAGATGCAGACTTTGCTGGATGCAAAGAAGATAGGAAAAGTACTACAGGAACTTGTCAATTCCTTGGTGGGAGGCTGGTGTCATGGAGCAGCAAGAAGCAAATCAGTATAGTTATATCAACATCTGAATCAGGATATATAGCTGCAAGTAGCTGCTGTGCACAATTGATGTGGATAAAACATCAACTTGAAGACTATGACATCCAGGTAAGTAGAATTTCACTGTTTTGTGATTCTACGAGTGTTATTTCTATTGTTAAGAATCCTGTATCACACAGTAGGACCAAGCATATAGAAATTAAGTTTCATTTCATCAGAGAGCATGTAGAGAAAGAAAATATTAGCATAGAGTTTGTGAAAACAGATAATCAAATAGCTGATATTTTTACAAAACTTCTGGATGAAACTAAATTCAATTATTTTAAAATTAAATTAGGTATGTTGAACATAAAATAGGTTAGCACGAGCTTCCTTAAGTAGCATATGTAAGCACCAAATTTCTCTGAAAATTTGTCTAAGTACAAAGTTTGGGTCGACACAAACAAGTTGTGTCGACACACTCAGTATGTTGTGTCGACACAGAAAAATGATATGTCGACACAGAAACAGTATCTGTGTAGACAGAAGAACTGGTGTCGACACAACTCTGTCGAGACTTAAATGGCTTGTGTTGACACAGACACAAGTGTGTCGACACTGACACAAGTATGTCGACACATAGATGTGTCGACTTAATATCAGTATTGTCGACACATAGTCGTGTCAACTCTAAACTAAGTATTGTCGAGACCTAGGTCATTTCTGACGACACGTATGCTGATTTGTCGACTAAGGCCCGTCTTTTGATCTGCTCTTGACACTAATACTATAAATAGGTGAAGCCAAAATCTGGTCGACTACGCTTTCAGAAATTCTTGGCTCTGCACCTTCTGTCGACAAAGACCTTCTCTTCTTTTCTCTCTCATCTCTCTCGTCGATGGCGCCTCATCAAGAAGACAAAGTCAAAAAAGGATATGAGCTGGTTCGTGAAGGGTTCACGACAACTTCAGAAGAAATTCAGGGTGTAATTGCCCTAATTTCTGAGAATGGTTTGGAGTACTTGGTCTCTGAACCAACCAAGATTTGGAAGAAGAAAGTTTTGGAATTCTATTCAACAGCAAGCATGGATACAGAAGGGAAGAAGATCAAAGCAACAGTTCAGGATTCCCAAATGAAACTTACACTGAAGACAATTAGGAAATCTCTTCAGCTTCCTTTGGTTAAGGATACAGATGAAATAACTACATTCCTGACTACAGAAGCATTAAGTTGGTGTGGGCTGAGCCCTAATATCAAGGTTGGATCATCCATAACTCGGAAAGGGATGAATTTCAAAGGGAAGTTCTTGTCTGAAATAGTTGGGAAGGTGATACTATGTAAGACTGGTGGACATGATCAAATTTCAGTCCACAGGTTCAATCTGATGATACGGATCATATTCAAAGTGAAAACTGACTGGGCAGCAGTAGTGTTTGACAAGATCCAAGAAGGATGAAGAAACCAAACCTGGGAAGGATCTTAAGTTTATGTTTATCTTCAGTAATACCAGATATTTTGAAACAAGTGGTTGGATCCAAAATCAATCACATGAGGAGAATGGATGTGAGAATTCTGTCAAGGTGAGATAGAGTTCTGACCAAGGAAGTCACTACTCAGAAAAAAACTAAGAAAGATAAAAAACAGAAGAAAGTTGTTCAACAAGCAGAATCCTCTAGTGATTCTTAAGAGGAAGTAGTCTTCAGCTCAGATGAAGACCAGCAACCAAAAGAAGCCCAAGATCAAGTGGTGGGCAGTGAGCCCCAAGAACAACAGATAGACTCCACTCCAGGGGGAGAAAATACTGAACAAACTGAGTTGTCTGCCCAAGGGGGAGGCATTGCTGAAGCTGCCCTTGAGAGTGAATTTGTTGCGGATACTGTCATGAACATAGTATCTGAAATCAATAATGCAACACAAGAAAATGTTGAGACAGAAGCTCAAGATGAGTCAGTAAGTATCTCCTCAACAATTTGGTGGTATCTAGTGGTATTCTCCTCAACAATGTTCCGGGAGAAACTCTTATTTTAAAAGCTAATATTGTTCCTCCTGTACAGATACAACAGGAGTTCATTATGGAGGAGCTATTCCATGATCCACCTGCAGTAAGGACTGGGGGGGAACAAATCAAAGAAAAAGATTTACCAAGGACTGAGGGGGAGCTGTATCAGCATGCCCCAACTGATAAGGACACAGTTGATATACAAAGTACATCTGAAACTTCTGATGATGAAGAAGCCTCAATGGCTAAGAAAAGAAAAATAGTTGCCTTAAGGAAAAAGAGTTCTGGCTACAAAAAGGCCTTGCAAACAGGCACAGCACTATCTGCTCCAAGCATGAACTTCAGTTCTCTATTGGTCCAAATGCAAATTAAGTTGGATAAGCAAAGACAATCTCTGGAGAAATATGTGGATGAAACTCACAAGGAGTTGCAATTCCAATTGGCTCAGGATATCAAGTCTATTAGATTTGAAGTTAATCAAAATAAAAAGAAAATGACAGATTGCTTTCATAAGGGAGGTAATGTTGTGGTATTCCTGGCCAAACAACAGCAGGATCTGAAAGTACAAGTGGAAGATATTGCAGTAAAGCAGGGTTATGTACTAGAGGAACTAAGAATGAATGAGAATCTTAAAGATTCACACCATGCTATCTTGAAAAAAAATTGATGATCTAACAAATGCTGTCAAAGCTGAAGTCTCAAAGCAGATCAAGGAAGATATAGCTGTTGTTCAGGCCACATTTCAAGCCTCATAGAAGATTATATCTGATTTCTTGACAAAATTCAGAGATTATTATAAAGAAGGAACTGACTATGTTATTAATCAAGTCAGATTTCAAAAAGATGATCCGAGGGATCATATTGATAGAGAAGTCATAAAGGGGGAGAGAGTAGTAGTCAAAGCGTGCTCTGATCATGCTAAATGGATATCAAATAGCATCAGAGCAACTCTTGGATATCCTCCCCTATGTGATGATGACAATGTAGCTGAGTCTGGAATACAACCTGCTCATACTAAAGGAGATAAGTCTAAAGTTGCTCAGGTGATTTACCCCCCAGCAGATTTTGAAATGATTCAAGAGGAAGTTCAAAAAATGTATAGTCCTCAACTAGAGGCACACAATGTTATTCTGGAGAAAGTAGAAATGTCAGAAGCTGTCATAGAAGCTCAGAAGGAAGCTCAGCTATCCAAGAAGAGGTTCAGAGAACAAGCTGAGGTGAAGCCAGACTTTGAGCAATGGAGTCATACTTCCAGAAACATTATACTGACTGCCTGGAAAGCTGTGAAGGATAAAACTCATGATAGGAGTAAATGGTATTTAGAGAAGGAATGGAATAAGTATCAGGCTGGGCAGGAAGTCATTCTTCAACACAGAAGAAGTGTTAAGGCTGGGAAGCTACCTGTTAATGCTCAGGAGCCAAGCAAGTACTTCCCAAAGCCATTTCACTATTTTGAAAGACAGAGAATAAAGGCTGAAGAACAAAAAAAAGCTCTGAAAGGAAAGAAGTCTGCTGATGATACTGAACCTCCTTTGCAGGCTAAGATCAAGTCTGGAAAAGGCATTGTAATTAAGGAGCCTAGTCAGTAATAGGATAACTAGGCTTATGTAAAAGAACAATGTAATATTTTGTTTGTTGTTCTAAAAGAAAATCTTGTAAACATATCATTTTTCTGAATTAAATGAAATCAGTTTTAGTATTAATTTTTGTTGTTTACAATGATTATATGTTAACCTGCTGTGAAATTGATGTACATCTATTTCTATTATGTTTTATTATGAGAGATGTATATCTTTGACTAACGATTATGACTTCTCCAAATAGGGGGAGATTGTTGGGTACATTGAAAAATATATACCAGATTTGGAGAAGCCTCATCTTAGTCAATGATATGCATCAATTTGTATTTGATAGATGTTTGAGTTACATTGTGCAGGTTCAAGAATTTGAAGAAAATTTTCTAAGTATAAGTGTCGACACTTGTGAAGAAGTTGTGTCGACACTCACGCTAAGTCGACACTTATGAAGGAGTTGTGTCGACACCCAAGCTAAGTCGACACTTATGAAGAAGTTGTGTCAACACTCAAACTGAGTCGACACCTAAAGAAGCAGTTGTGTCGACACCAAGAATTGTGTCGACACCTGAGGCAGAATTTGTGTCGACACCTAATACAGGAGCTGTGTCGACACCAAGGAGCTATGTCGACACTGGAAGCAGTTGTGTCGACACACTGGACTTGTGTCGACACATCAACTCTCAAAGTGTTGTGTCGAGATCAAAAGCAATTGTGTCGACACACAGGACTTGTGTCGACACACACTCAACGTCATCTGGACACACTCAACGTTGTCGACACACACTCAACGTCGTCTGTCGGCAACAGCTATGTCGAGACCAGAAGGACTTGTGTCGGCACACAGGACTTGTGTCGACACACAGGACTTGTGTCGACACACACACTCATCGCCGTCTGACATACACTCAACGTCATCTGTCTGCAGCAATTATTTCGAGAACATGAATACTTGTGTCGACACACTGAACTTGTGTCGACACATACAACAGAAGAAGTGTCGAGTAGCAGAAGATTGACTGAGTCGACACATTGAATGCTGTGTCGACATCATGAAGACTTGTGTCGACACTTAGCCTATATGTGTCGACACATGTAAAGCAGTTTGCAGAGTGGAATGTGATGAGTTGGAAAGTCTTTGACGAATCAACTGACTTGACTGATGACTCGACAGCTGTCATAACCAACCGGTCTGACAACTCTGTCAGAACTGTCAGAAGGTTGTTACAAACTGGATCAGCCGGTAACCATTGGGAAACTCTATATAAGTGTCAGATCTGTGACAAAAAGAACAACACAACATAAGAAGAACAACAACAACACTAGAGAATTCTTCAACAAGAACAGGGAAAACCCTTACGAAGGCAGATCCAGAGCTGTCTGCAAGAAAGATTCAGAATTCATTCTGAATTTAAGGAAGAAACTGACTGAAGATCATCTTCTACATCAAGTGAAGATCCACCTTATTTTGTTTAATCAAGAAGCTTTGAAAAGCTAAGTCAGGTTGGTTCAGAAGGGTCAGTTCATTCAAGAACTGATCAAGAAGGCTACACCAACAGAGAAATCTAGCTGGTGAATTTTCAGTATCTTTATATCATTCAATTTCTTATAGGATCTATTGTTAGATCTGAGTTGTAAGCCTGAAATTATAAAGGCTGAGGTAGGGCTGAGAGCCTGAGGTGTAGGACTTGTGAAAAGTCTGATTTGTAAGCCTAGTGATAAAGGCTGAGGTAGGGCTGATGCCTGAGGTAGGATTCTTGGGAAGAATCTGAGGTAGGACTTGTTTAAGTCTGAGCTGTAGGAACCATTCTGGTTCTGAGTTGTAAGATCTGCAGATCCGAGCCAGTGGAAGGAAGTTAGGCTGAATCCAGTTATCTATTGGATAGGCGAAGGGGAAAGTGGATGTACCCATACCTTGGGGAACCACTATAAATCTGGTGTATGCTGTGCTGTGAATTATGGTCTGTGCTTTGAATTATCTGTGCAGAATTTAATCTAGCTGTTTGGCAATAAAAATTGTTTAAAAAGTTTAGAACCTATTCACCTCTTCCCTCTAGGTGTTTAGGCTCTTTAAATCAAGTCTTTCATAGGGGATTCAGGGGAATTTATTGTCCTCACTAGTCTCTTCTCGTCATATCTCATCCGGGTTGATCACTAGACCAGTAAACTATGGTCACCCCAGGTCCAAACAGCAATCTGATGGCAATTACCTTAGAAAAACCTTTGCATTCCTCCTTAAGAAAGTTATTTGATTGATAACATGGTACATTCATATTGAATCTAATCAACGTCTCTCCAAAGGGATGGAACTTGGTTGGTCAAAGCACAGTATATCTTTCACTCAAAAAAAAAATACTTTAGACCTGTGGCAAAGGGATGCAAACAATTCCTTATTCATATTGAATCTAATCACAAAATCTATCTTTATGGTGATCAAGGGGAGGAAGTTGTTATGGGCATATTCAGGGATGTCATTAGAGGAGGCGGTGGATGAGGAAATACAAGAGAGTCGAGCTCACCCGAAGGAGGACGAAGGAAAAGGAGGAAGACGGTATTAATGTAATAAACCGTGACATCATCATGTAGGCCCTCAATCTGGTGTTGCGCTACCACCGCTTATGCCATACCTCTGTTCTGTAATAATGCAGTCCCTCTCTATTCCAGTATATAAGACATCCTTTTGTATTCCTGTATGTTGCAACCAAAAGCGAAAAAAATTAATGAAATGAAGTGAATTACTTGTTTTTCTTCTCCCTGTTTTTCATTTCTTCTTTCATCTAGTATCAGGAACTATTCTATTATCTTCAATATTATCTCCATAATTTTTTATTTGATAACATTGATGGTTTTTGTAAAGAAACCAAGAATAGGTTCTGCTGGATTCATTAACAAGCAATCAAAGTCGCTCCAAAAGGCTTGCAATTTGATGGCAATTACCATAGAAGAAACATTGCATTC
This sequence comes from Platanthera zijinensis, assembly GCA_039513925.1. Classification (NCBI taxonomy): domain Eukaryota; kingdom Viridiplantae; phylum Streptophyta; class Magnoliopsida; order Asparagales; family Orchidaceae; genus Platanthera; species Platanthera zijinensis. The sequence continues at coordinate 105,177,246 of CM077094.1, forward strand.
CTCCTTAAGAAAGCCCCATGTTTCTTTTGCACTAACAGTGCCCAATAATGGAGGGAACATTTCTTCAGCAACTCCCTGTGGGATAATCAAGAGTGCATTGGCATCCTTCATGATAATGTCATTCTGGAGTTTTGCATACATTTCTTCAGTTTCCTTGCCGATGAGTGGAAACACGGGTTCATTTTGAACTAAATCATAGGCCTTGGGAGATAAACAGCATGCAAATTGGTACACACCAATTCTGGTATTTTCCACCAGAAAAAATGGGAACGGAAGAATGCGAGAATGTGGGAATGTTGCTGGTAGATGATGTTGCCATTATATTAAAGCAAAATCAAAGCTTAGATAGCCTGGCTCTAATACCAGAAGTGTATTGTGTAGGCATTAGCACAAAACCTTTTAAGCATTGGACAATTGTTGCAAAAGGGATACAAAGTCAGTTTCTCAAATCTCATATGCCATATCCTTGATGAAAAATCTGGTGAACTAATAGACTCAGCACAAATGACTTCCAATCGGGCATCGGGCATAGAGCCTTCACCTAACAAGAGAGTTACTCTAATGACTCAATATTGTGGCATCATTGGCTGGGTCATTTGAATTGGAAGTCTCTTAATGTATGAGAAGAAACTTGTTAAAGGGCTACTAGCAAGAGAGGTACTTGCAATCACATTACACAAAATGGCGCAAAATGAATCCATTAGAGTGGCATTTGAGCATTTTCAGAACTCAGCGGAGACTATCAGTAGATATTTTCTAATGGTCTAGCAACTCAATCAAAACTCTCTGAAGATATTATGGTACCTGTAGACAAATACTTTTGAGATATTCCAATAGAAATATTAAACGATGGCCATTATATGTCATACTTTAAAGATCACATTAGGAAAATCAATGAAGCTCATGTTAATGAGCGCATTCCAGCCGGAGAACAAATTCCCTACATTGGAAGACATTGATCTCATACTCAAAATGGTAGTGTTGTTTGTGACTCTAATATGTGTTACACCTTCATTATGGTTGGATGGGAGGGAGCAGTGTAACACCCGAATCTCGTGCAACGACATAAAACAAATAGACATCTATTTAAGGGAACAGTAAAGCTTCATAGGGTCTTTCTGTCCAGGTGCAGGTAGTCCGCATCTTCACAGACATGCCCATTTCACCGAACCTCCTTCCTCCTCCGATTTCTCTTCCTCTCGGCAGATAGAAAGTGGGATCGACCCCCTTTAGCTTGATACCAATCCATCTCTTGATGGTGACCGGTTTTGGAAGGATAACACTCCAACGAAAGAAGAATTTGAGCATCCTCTATAGCAAAGCCCTAATTTCTCCTTTCATTCTCACTGTAAGTTATTCTCCACCTCCCCCCCCCCCCTCCCCCCACAACTTCTTTATTCAAATAATGAGTAACTAAATAAATTTCTAGAGATTTGGAAGCAAAAGATTTCAATTTAAGTAAAACTTCATGGTGGCTTGCAAACTAATAATAATAGGCGAGAATACTTAGGGATTTGAGTTTTCTGTTCTAAAAAATGATTTGGGCTGATTTTGGGAATTTGAGTTGTATGTTATAATTTGGATGTGGATCATAGATTTTTATGCATGAATATTATGGCAACCCTAAAATGAAGGATATGTAAATTAATTTACTATGACCATGAAGAAATTAAGTAGAATTGATAGGCTTTGATGCGAATATTGCTAGAGTTGGTGGAAATCATAATTAGGACTATTAATAGTAGAGATTGTGTGATGAAACAGATAAAAAATTGCTGGAAACGTATGCTGATTGCTGAATGGATGGAAATGATGCTCTTATGCTTAGGAATGCTGTCCATTAAAAGAAAATTGCTGAAATTACCATATTTTGTCTTTGGTTTGCTAAATTGCAGAAATTACTGTTTGTAATTATGAAGTTGTTGAATATCCACATGTGAGGGCTGTTTTTACATAAAATGATTTCATTTTCACATATTCATGTCTGATTTGCATACAAAAATTAAGTGTCTTGTGGACTTTGGATACAATTTATGAAAGGAACTGGTTGTAGAAGTTTGTGATTGACATTTACGATAATGTAAAGGCTTCATATTATGGATTGTTGAGAGGATGCCAATATAAATCCTATGTGGTGATGAAGATATCTATTCAATAATGAAAGCATTTATATAAATTTGGGGTTCTTGCATTCTCGATTTTTTATGAAAGTATGAGATTATTGATTTTAAAATAGGGGCAATTGAACATGGTTTATCGTCTTTAGAAGTTCACCATAGTTTCCCAGTTTCAAAATGTAAGAGGAAGTCGAAATCGTCAAAGGAGTCACCATGAGGCATATAATTTATTAAACAACGCAATCTCAAATCATATTAAAAAGAATGCTTACTTACAGATACGAAGAAAAATGACGTCTCAAGGTCAACGCAGTGATGACATGAGAAAAAGCAAAAGAAAAGAGAAGATCACGGTGAAGATTACTTTTTTAATTTATGTTTTAATTTCAAGTATTTTCATTATAGACACTATTATTAACTTTATAACAAGCTGATTTTCTGCATGTGTACTGAATTATTATGAACTTATCTAAGCTCACAATTCATTATCACTGTAAATAATATCGCCGCTACTGAATGAAGGGAATGGATATATATATATATAAGACACAAAAATGAAAGAAATATGGATTGCAATGATGCATACGTTAAGGGAAACTGTAGGCTGAATTAAATCCAGTTGGACCTTAATAAGTCTTAAGCGAGTTGTACGTTGTAAAAAGAGCTAAATAAAAGGTAAATTTTATTACTCCAAAAAGATAAACAATACATAGCTATGTCCCCTTATTTATAGAAAATGAGGGAGATGAGAGAAAATAACAAGAGATGTGAGACTAAATATAATCTGAACGGCCTATGCGGTTTGACGTTGCCAAACTGCAACACTGTACAAAGAACAGCCGAAGAAGATCACCCAGCGGCAATAGAGGTAAGCCGCCAGATCGCCACTATAGACCGCCGCTGCAGGCCGCCAGACCGCAACTGAGGGTTGCCACCAGACCGAAGTTGCGGACTCCCACCACTGCTGATGCAGAAAGCCATCAGACCGCCATTGTATGTTGCCTGACCGCAGCTGCGGTTAACACCCAGACCGCTGTTGTAGCTAATCATCAGACCGCTGCTGCAGCTAATCATCAGACCGTTATTGCGGCTAGCCACCAGACCGCAGTTGCGGATAGCTCTTAGACCGCATCTGCAAGAAGTCCTTGGAGACTGGAAGCCCTGCGGGAAGCCGACTACAAAACCGCCTAGCCCAGCTAAACAGCCAGACCGTCAATTCTGCCAAGACAAGCCGTCAGACAAAACCGTTGCCACATATCAAACCGCCACACAACCAAACCGCCTGGACAAACTGTCAGACCGCCCGAACAACAAGCTGCCGAGACTAGTCCATCAAACCGCCAAACTCTATCACTCCCCCTCAAGCTGGAGCATATATGTCAACCATGTCCAGCTTGCTAGAAATATCTAAAAGAGAAGCCGAAACTGGTTTCGTGAAGATGTCTGTCAATTCTTTATCAGAAGTGACAAAAGGAGTGCAGATTTGATTATTCAACACCTCTTCTCTAATGAAATGGCGATCAACTTCAATGTGTTTTGTCCTCTCATGGAAGACAGGATTCTTTGATATGTAAATAACGGTTTTGTTATCACAAAACATAGGGAGAGGATGATCATAGACTTCTCCCAAGTCAAGCATAAGCGCTCGTAACCATTTCAATTCGCAAGTTGTTGAAGTCATGCTCTTATACTCAGCTTCAGCACTTGAGCTTGAAACCGCCGACTGCTTCTTGCTTTTTAAGCTAACAAGATTTTCTCTTACAAATGTGCAAAAACCTGGTGTAGACTTCCTATCTTCTTTGTTGTCAGCATAGCTGGCATTAGAATACGCTTCAATCTTCAAATGATTATGCTTCTGAAACAACAAACCCTTTCCTGGAGACCCTTTCACATAGTCCAGAATTTTCATGGAAGAACGCAGATGACACTCTTTAGGAGTTTGCATAAATTGACTGACCTTCCCAACAACATAACAGATATCCAGTCTGGTAACAGTCAGATAGATGAGTTTACCTACAAGTCGCCTGTACGCAGTACAATCTGGGAAAAGAGGAAAATCTTCAGTCCACGCCTTATCATCCCCAACAGCCATCGGACAACGAGCAGGTCTTGTATCAAGAATACCAGTTTCCTTGAAGAGATCTAGCGCATACTTTCGCTGCGAAAGAACCACAGAGTTGCGCTTTCGTGAAATCTCAATTCCCAGAAAGTACTTCGGAGTTCTCATATCCTTAGTAACAAAATGTTGTTGAAGATGTCATTTCGCCAGATCAATACTTTTTTATCATCACCAGTAAGAAAGATATCATCAACATAGACAGCAAGAATCACAAGGCCTTTAGTAGTCTTGCGTGTAAACAAAGAATGATCAGCAGAACTTTGATTGAACCCAATAAGAGAAACAACGCCGCAAAACTTGTCAAACCAAGCTCGTGGACTCTGCTTTAAACTATAAATCGCCTTCTGAATTTTGCATACCTGAGATTCCCCCTGAGCAACATACCTGTTGAAGCCAGAAAAATTCTCAACCTCAAAAATAGGATCAAGGCAGCCTAAGGTTACTGATTCTACGATCCGACGTCACAATTCAAATGGCTAGCGAGAGAGAGAGGAAACTATCTATAAGCACACCCCAAGTGCTCTAGCAGGGAGTTCGCACCACGTACCCGAAAGCTTAGAAGAAGCTTCCCCTCCGCAACCAAAAGGATGGGCGAGGTACTAGGCAGACATGGACTTGGAGAGTATCCACTTGGGGGGACCTCGGCCTCTACCAAAAGTATCATTTCCAGTACCCCTGGGGGCTATTTATAGAGAAATCCTGGGGGGGGGATATAGGTGAGTATCCAGTTGTTGACAGCGAATTCCAAGGGCTACTCGCCCAAACTCGCGAGATACTCGCCCAAGATCGCCCAAGCTCGCCTCTACTCGCCCAAGCTCGCCCAAGCTCGCCCAAGCTCGCCTCTGCTCGCCACAACTCGCCCAAGCTCGCCACAACTCGCCTCTGCTCGCCCAAGCTCTCCTAATGGTCTGCGAATAGCCGTATGCTTGAGTACTTCTGGTCTCGACGAATTACGAGTTATACAATACCCAGGAGGTTGCTTCATGAAAACCACCTCCTGCAAATCACCATAGAGGAAGACATTCTTCACATCTAACTGAGACATCTCCCAGTCTTTATTAACGGAGACAGAGAAAAGAACACATATAGTGCTAATGCGAGTAACGGGGGAAAAAGTATCAAAGAAGTCCACCTCATACGTTTGAGTAAATCCTTTGGCAACAAGTCACGTCTTATAGCGGTCAACAGAACCATCTGGAAGATACTTGACAACAAAGACTCATCGACAACCAACCACATCTATGCCCAGAGGTGTGGGAACAAGTGTCCAAGTACCTCTCTCAGTTAATGTTTTCATTTCTTCATCCATAGTGGTTTTCCACTGCGGAATGACAAGAGTCTTGATACGTAGTCGGGATGACAGTAGAAGATATAGCAAGAGCAAAACGCTTGCCAACCAGGGAAAGCTGAGCATATGAGACAACACCATCAATAGGATGCTTAGTGCATTGTCGGACGCTCTTCTGCATGGCAATGGAAAGATCAAGATCACTCTTGTTCGGAGGCGTAGATCCACTATCAGAAGAGAGAAGAGGCCCGGGAATAGGCACAGAAGGCTCCAAGGACAAAGAATCAGTCTTGAGAGAAAGAGTCGGAGCAGTAGGAACAGATGTGGAAAAAACTGGTGGCAACAGAGGTGCCGAGATAATAGGCATTAAAGAGGAAGTATCAGAGGGCAATAGAGAAGAAGCGGGAGAAAATACGGTGTATCCTCAAAAAAGGTGACAACAACAGAAACGTACTGTTTAAAAAGAAGAGGATCAAAACAACGATATCCCTTCTGAATCGGACAAAAACCAAGGAATATGCATTTAATAGAACGGGAAGAAAGTTTGTCACGACCAGGAGAAAGTACGTGAACAAACGTCGTACATCCAAAAACTCTAAGAGGTAAAGAAAACGCTCAACCCCGGGATACAAAATGAAAAATAAAGTCTTGCCCTGAAGAATAGACAAGGGAATACGATTTATGAGATAGCAAGAGAGAAAAACAGCATGACCCCAATAAGAGCAAGAAACATTCATTTGTAAGAGAAGACTGCGAGCAACATCCAGGAGATGACGATTCTTGCGTTCAGCAATGCCATTCTGTTAAGAGGTATAGGGGAAAGTAGTTTGATGAACTAAACCGTGGCTCGCACAAAAATCGGAAAATTGACGGCTAACATATTCTTTGGCATTATCAGTACAAAGAACCTGAATAGGCGCATTAAACTGTGTGGAGATCTCATTATAAAAGGCGGTAAACACAGAGTAAATGTCAGAACGCTCTTTCAAGAGATACATTCAAGTACACCTGGAGAAATCATCAATGAAGATAACAAAGTACAAGTTACCTCTACCAACAGTGGCAGTAGGAGAGGGACCCTAGATGTCAGCATGAACTAGTTCAAAAGGGCGTGAAGAACTACGTCCTGTTCGTGCTGGAAAAGAAGAACGATGATGTTTACCAAGCTGACATGCTTCATAATTCAAAGGGGAATCCTCTGGAGGAAGATCTGGGAGAAGTTGGTGGATGAGGCGAGGAGGATGGCCAAGACGACGATGTCATTGCTGAAGGAAAGAAGAAGCAGAAAGAGCTATGATATTGTCAAGAAAGAAGAGATCACCATTCGCAGTCTCAGTAGCAATCGTATCCTTTGAGACAGAATCCTAGAAAGAACAAGTAGTAGCGGTAAATATACCGTTCAGTGCAACTCTGTGCAGAGAGCATGAACAGACAGTAAATTGCACGGAAAAGTGGGAATACAGAGAGTGTCCTTAAACTGCAAAGACAGAGTGATGTGCACAGTGTCAACACCATGCACGGGAGAAGAAGTCGCATCTGCAATAACGACAGGAGATACCCATTTCTGCTTTTTCAAGCAGGAGAACAAACGAGAAATGTTGGTCATGTGACAAGTGACACCAGAGTCAATAAGCCACTTATCGGAAAAGACCAAAAGAGCACGAGCTGTAGAGGAGACAAGAGAAACAGACCCAATGGAGAAAGAAACCAGATAGAAAAAACAAACCGCACGGTTAGACACAAGCCGGCGAAAGGGGAAAAGAGATCGCGCAAAAAAATAAACCGCACGATCAAGCAGTTAAGAGAAGAAACCGCAAAATACGCCAAGAAGAGCGCAAGCCGAAAAAGAACAGGTCGAAGAAAGAACAGATCGGCTAACATGCCGCAGAAAGAACGCGACCAAAAAAAGAAGGCTGACAGAGACTCAAACCGCACGGTTGAGTGAGAAGCCGGAAAAGAACAGATCGCAGAAAGAGAACCTGCCCCCCAAAAGGAGTAAACAGAGAAGAGGAAGATATTGCGCGAGTAGAGAAAACAACCCGCGCGAGAAGAAAAGAAACCGTGCGAGAAGAAAACAACCCGCAGGAGCACAGGAGAAAGAAGCAAGCGGGAACACCAACAAAGCCACGCGAACAGAACCGAACGCAAAGAAAGAACAAGTCGAAGGAGAAACGACAAGCAAGGGAGGGTAGGGCGGGAAGAAGACCGAGCGAGGTTAGAAAACAAATCGCGAGCAAATTGGAGCAAATGATCGGTTAGCACTGATACCATGTAAAAAGAGCTAAATAAAAGACAAATTTTATTGCTCCAAAAAGATAAACAATACATAGGTATGTCCCCTTATTTATAGAAAATGGGGGAGATGAGATAAAACAACAAGAGATGTGGGACTAAATATAATCCGTGCGGCCTATTTGGTTTGACGTTGTCAAACCGCAATACTATACAAAGAACAGCTAAAGAAGATCACCCAGCGACAATAGAGCTAAGCAGCCAGACTGCCACTGTAGACCGCTAGACCGCCGCTGCAGGCCGCCAGACCGCAACTGCGGGTTGACACCAGACCGCAGTTACGGACTCCCACCACTGCTGTTGTGGAAAGCCATCAGACCGCCACTATAGGTTGTCTGACCGCAGCTGCGGTTAACACCCAGATCGCTACTGCGGCTAACCATCAGACCGCTGCTGCGGCTAGCCACAAGACCGCAGTTGCGGATAGCTCTCAGAACGCATCTGCAAGAAGTCCTTGGAGACTGGAAGCCCTGCGGGAAGTCGACTACAAAACCGCCTAGCCCTGCTAAATAGCAAGACCGCCAATTCTGCAAAGACAAGCCGCCAGACAAAACCGCTGCCACCTATCAAACTGCCACACAACCAGACCGTCTCGACAAACCGCCAGACTGCCAGAACAACAAGCCGTCGAGACTAGTCCATCAAACCGCCAAACTCTAACATACGCACTGGATCAAACCCCGGGTCAACTCAGTTGGGCCTTAACGGGACTTAAGCGAGTTGTACGCACTGAGTTCAACCCAAGAGGAGTGTGCTCAAGACTGAAGACAGATATAAATATAGTACCTTTTAACATAATGAAATGGAAACTGTTGGAAGAGCTGAAAACTTGTATGTATATTGCTTGTATGTAAATACAATGAGAGAATACAAATATATAGGAAAGAGAAGGTGAGAAGAAATCCTATACAAGATGTGGGACTAAGAAGAGAAGAAGGAAATACAATAAATAAAGGGGTCCAATAATTGGCCCTTTACATGTGCTTTTCTAACTCTCCCCTGCAAGCTGGAGCGTACAAATTGTATGCGCCAAGCTTGGACAAGCACTGATAGAAGAGGGTGCTGGAAAGAGCCTTAGTGAGGACATCCGCAACTTGTTCAGTCCCCGGAACGTGCTTCAGGTCAAGCTTCTTCATTTGAACCTTTTCTCGGATGAAGTGACAGTCGACTTCAATATGTTTTGTTCTTTCGTGAAAGGTCGGGTTCTTGACTATATGTATAGCGGCTTGGCTGTCACAGAGGAGAGCTGGGGAAGGGAGCTTTACACCCAGATCAGTAAGAAGACTTTCAAGCCAAGTTAGTTCAGAAACCACTGAAGTCATTGCCCGGTATTCTGCCTCAGCTGATGATCGAGCAATGACCGCTTGTTTCTTGCTTCGCCAGGTAATCAAATGTCCTCCAAAATATGTGCAAAAACCACTGGTTGACCTTCGATCATCAAGGGAACTAGCATAATCCTTGACTAGGAGACGTTTTAAGGTATCTGAGAATGCGTTCAATGGCCTGAAGATGAGATCTCTGAGGGGAATGCATATATCAACTGACAATACCAACAGCGAAAGAAATATCCGGTCTGGTTGCTGTGAGGTAGATCAATTTCCCAACGAGATGACGATAGTATTCTGGATTCTAGAGTAGAAGATCTGAGTAAGATGCCTGAGCGCACAACTTGTGATTTGCATCCATTGGGGTGTCAATCGGCTTACAACCTGAATAACCAGCATCATGAACGAGGTCGAGGCAATACTTCCATTGAGAGAGGACGAGACCATCCGGCCGTCTGGCAACCTCAAGACCCAAGAAGTAACGAAGGGGCCTCAGATCTTTTGTTTGAAAAACTGTGTTCAGGTGTAGTTTGACCTCATGTATTCCTTTCGAGTCGTCTCCAGTAATTATGATATCGTCAACGTATACTAATAGAAGAACCGTTCTCGTTGTTCGGTGACGAGTGAACAACGAGAAGTCTGCCGAGCTCCGAGTAAAACCAACCTCCCGAAGGGTCTTACTGAACTTGTCAAACCACGCCCGTGGGGATTGTTTGAGACCATACAAAGCTTTCATAAGGCGACATACCTGAGACTCCCCCGTGGTCTCAAACCCGGGAAGTTGCTGCATATATACTGTTTCCTGGAGATCGTCATTCAGAAAGATATTCTTAATATCCAGTTGGAGTAAGGGCCACCAGCGATGGACAGCCACGGAGATGAGGACTCGAACGGTGTTTAGTTTGGCCACAAGAGAGAAAGTTTCTTCATAGTCAAGCCCTTGTTGGGTGAATCCACGAGCCACCAAGCGAGCTTTCAGTCGGTCAATTGTCCCATCAGCAGCATGTTTGATGACAAAGACCCACTTACACCCTCTGACCCGGAGGAAGGGGGGCGAGCGTCCATGTCTAATTGGCCCAAAGAGCAGTCATTTCCTCCTCTATGGCGGCCCGCCAGCCAGGATGTTGGAGCGCCTCCTGCACAGAGGTAGGAACAAAAACAGAGGACAGTGAAGTAGCAAATGTCCAAAGGTAGAGAGAGGCGATGCAGGGAGTCAAAGTTCGCAATCGGATGAGCAGTATAGGCGGGCACCGGATCAACAGGGCACGGAGAAGCCGAGGGCGAGGCCGACTGCATATGGGCAACAGAAGGAGGAGGGAGGCAAGTGTAGACACGGATAACAGGCGGCTTGGAAGGACTAGGAGTTGGGTCAGGAAGAACCTGTGGAAGAGGCGTAGTAACGGGGATGACAGGGCGTGGGAGGGTTGGCGGTAGAGGGATCGGTGGTAGAGGAGTGGGTAGAGGAGGAGAGAAGAAAGGTTGATCCTCCCGGAAAGTGACATCAGCAGATACGGAGACCTTCCGTGTAGCCGAAGAATAACACACATAGCCTTTCTGAGTACGAGAACAACCGACGAAAATTTGTTTTGCCGCCCGGGGGTCCAACTTGTCCGTGGACGGACCCAGAAGATGGACGAAGCAAGTGCAGCCAAATACCCTGGGTATAATAGGGAAGGCCGGAGCGGAGGGAAAGAGGAGGCTAAACGGAGTGGCATGGTGGAAAACCGAGGAAGGGAGACGGTTGATGAGGAAGCAAGTAGCGGAGACCGTAAAGTTCCAGTAAACTTGGGAGCATGCATGTGAAGCATGAGGGAGCGGGCAACGTCAAGAAGGTGTCGGTTCTTCTGTTCGGCAATGTCGTTTTGCTGGGGGGGTTGTAGGCACAGGATGTTTGACGAATAATACAGAACTCCGCGCACAGATTTGCAAATTTGTGGCTAGTGTACTCGCGAGCATTGTCAATGCACATTGTTTTTATGGTAGTGGAGAATTGCGTACGAGTATCTAGCACAAAAGCCAGGAACACGCAAGGAAGCTCAGAGCGATCACAAAGTAAGTAAAGTCACGTCGTGCGAGAGTAATCATCAATAAAGGTGATAAAGTAACGATGACCGGAAATACTAGTAATTTTGAAAGGACCCCAAAATCGGAGTGCAGTAAATCAAAAGGAGTCGAGCTCCGAGTACAATGTGCGGGAAAAGAAGAACGCAGCTGCTTGCCGAAAATACAAGAATCAAATCGAAAGGGAGGAAGAGATACATCATGAAGCGCATTCTAGAGGACTGGCAGAGGGTCATGCCCAAGACGATGATACCAATCAACGGATGAGACGGAGGAAAGGACGGTAGGAGAGGCATCGAGAAGGTAGAGTACGTTTTACAGTTGACCCTTACCAATGGTAATCCGCGTCCGCCGATCATGTATCAAAAAGGCAGAAGAGGTGAATGTGACAGAGACATCCATATCGTTAGTAAGACGACCAACAGAAATTAAATCAAATGGGGAGCCCAGAACATAAAGAGCTGAGCGAAGAGAGATGGAGGGATTGAGGGAGATGTTAGCACAGCCGGAGACCAGAACAATCGCCCCATTAGCCACGGTGATACACTTAGGATGAGGAGCATCCGAGAACTTGAGCGGCCGCAGCGAGGTGATGTGATAAGTGGCACCTGAGTCCAAGATCAAGCGTGGACTAGAGGAAAAACAAGCCATACCTGCAATGGAGGTGGAGGCAACAGAAGCGGATGGAGAGCTGAGCAGCCCATGGAGTTTTTGTAGCTAGAGGCGAACGGCCTCAAGGCCGGTGCCTGTGGCAGAAGAGCCGTCAGCTGCAACAGCAGCAGTCGGACGAGGAGGGTAGCCATGTTTCTTGTAGCAAATGGCCTCGGTGTGGCCGTCCCGGACGCAATAGGAACACTTTGGGCGGCGCCGACCACCACGCCCCCTTCCGCGGGAGCCCGAACGTCCACCACGAGCAGAAGACGGTGGAGGAAGTAAGGGGGAAGGGTCTGCTGGAGAAGGGCCGGAGAGGAGGGTTCAGGAGTATCCGGGGACGGTGACACTCGAAGGAGCATAGAGCAAACATCAGATAGGGAAGGAGTAGTGGCCGAAGCCAGAACCTGAGCACGGATACTCTGAAGGTGTGTCGGGACACGAGCCATCATCATAGCAATGCAAACGGCCTCCTTTTGTGCTCGCTGAGAAGCAAAATCAGTGGTAGAAGGCTGATGTTGAATCCATGCCTCCGCAAGAGTCTTAGCACGAGCAACAAACGATGTCATGTCCACAGCACCGCCAGCATCGAGAGCCTGAAGATCGGTAATAATGTCATAGAGGTGCTGGAGGCTATCCTTGCCGGAGTATAAGGAGTGAAGCTCATCCCACATAGCGTTGGTCGTCTCATGATACATGACCATTTGGTAGGGCTCACCCTCCAGGGAATTGAGGAGCCACGTTTGAACACGACCGTCGTTGCGCAACCAGTCGTCGGTAGGAGGAGAAGGAGGTCGCTGAGTGAGATGATGAACAAGGCCTTTGGCCTGAAGAACTCGGCGAACGGAGTGCACCCATGGGATGCAATTCTTCTTTCCAGACAGGGACAAGGTTGTGATCCGCAGCTCATCGCGGATTTCAGGAGGACGAGCCGCAGAGGGGTTAGCCGCCTGGCCGGTGGAGTCAACGGAGGATCCCATGTAGTCCGGAGAGGCAGCAGCGATCAGAAAAAGGGCGCGGCGGGTAGACGAGGTTGCCGTGGGAGAGTACTCTTGCACAACAAGCCCGCGCGGTTTATAGCGAAGCCGCAGCGGGAAGTCAAGGCGACAAGAGAAGCGGCAAGCACTGAGAGAGAAAGGGAGGCCGCGACCTGAGTGCGGATAGACATACCGCACGGTCACAGTGAGCACACTAGCGTCCAGAGAATGAGCGACAAAAGAGGTCGACTCGAACAGAACACGGGAGTAGGCGCAGTGGTTAGGGAGAGAGACCGCGTGAGAAAGAGAACTGGCAAGAAGGAGAACTCGAGCGGCAAGGAGACGGCAGCGGGTAAGAGAAGCCGCAAGAAGAGGTCGTGAGCAGAAGAACTCGAGCGACAAGGAGAAGTCACAAGAAGAGGCCGCGAGTAAGAGAACTCGAGTGGCAAGAGAGGGGCGTCCTTCGCGCGACAAGAAGGACACGAGCGACAAAGAGACCACGCGGCAAGTAAGAAGCAGTAGAGGACAAAAAAATAGGCTGAACCGGGAGAGGGACCCACGGGTCAGGGTGAGAAAAGGCTATAAAAGAGAGAGGGGGTGGAACCACAGGAGAGAGAGGGAGAGGAGGCGGGTAGACCGCAGGCAGGCCGCAGGCAGGCCGGCGAGAAGAGCCGGAGAAGAGGAACCCGCGGATAGAAGCGGGTAGGAAAGGAGAGGCCGCAGAGCAGTCTGCGGACAGGGGAGGAAGGCGGTCTGGGCGGTTAGAAAATGGGAAACCGCGGGGACTAGGAACCTGGCCCTGATACCAAGTTGGAAGAGCTGAAAACTTGTATGTATATTGCTTGTATGTAAATACAATGAGAGAATACAAATATATAGGAGAGAGAAGGTGAGACGAAATCCTATACAAGATGTGGGACTAAGAAAAGAAAAAAGAAATATAATAAATAAAGGAACCCTATAATGGGCCCTTTACATGGGCTTTTCTAACAGAAACATATGGAAAATGAATACAGAAGTACAAAAAGACAATGAAAATAATGAAATGAAATAAGAAATCACGAAATACGAAGAATGCACATTACACCATGAATGACATTTGGCTGTTACTCTTTTATGATTACTTTCGTACTGTTTACATAACTGCAGCATGAAATATATCATTATGCATGTGCAAGTAACTGTTTATCACTGAATATGAAATTTACTATTACACATGCATTTAATTGAAATAAAAAAATCTGTATGTACAATGTTACTAATTCACCTTTTTTGCATGTACAAGCTATTAAAATGTAAATTTCTCACTTAGTCATTATTAAAGACTAATCCTTTAGTTATCAAATTTTTTTAAGGAAATAAAATGTGTAACGAAAAGCAATTCTAAAGCTTGGCTACACATGATAATTAGGTATGTATGTTATTTAAAGTGGCATTTTAGACATTTATTATTTTAATACAATTACAAGTTAAGTGATGGTGTACATAGTTGGTACTCAATACGATATATGATATTGTACTGCACTCTACTCTTTTATAATGTCATGAATACTATTACTCTATGGTGGTCTCCGGGCCGTTACAATCAGTGCATGACAATCGTATTTTTAATCATGTAATTAGTGATCTCAATCAAAATTTATATATCCCCCTCGAGGTATCACTTAATTAATATATTTAATACATCAAATATTTTTATATTCTCTCTAACTTATCATTTCTAAAGGAAAATATTATTTTGTCAACGTTAATTATCCATGCGTAAGTCTATAGCTCAACAAAAGTTAGAAAGTGGTACACATCTTGCTTCTTTAAATATTTTGTAAAAAATGAATCTAATATTTCTCAATTAATTTTTTTAGGTGATGCATAGTATGAAGTTTGAAAATAGTGGAGCCAACTGCACGCATTCCTGAGGGAGATCTTATCTAATAATTTTTAAAATATTTTGTCACCACATTGAATTTGATAATGGAAGATGTTAGGATGCACAAAACTATAATCTTATTTTGTCTATTGTTTTAAGTTGAAGCTCTACTCTTGAACAAATAATTGTATACCCTTTATAGCTTTGTACAAGACGTTTCAGTAACATGAATCAAAATAACTACAATACCACTGATTTTACTCAACAGTTACTCTGTTTTGAACGGCTCTGCAAATGAAATTTACTACAAATACTTTTCTATTTTTCCCACAAATAGATTTCTACTTTTCCCACAAATAGATTCACATACCTCCATCTGCAACCTCCATTTCTCACAGCTCTGGTTGTCATAATTGCAGCTCTCTAACATACGATCATGGTCTAAGGGTATCTTCGAGCTTATTTGACTTAAAACATTGTTGTTTGATTAGGTTTTCGCTTCCACGTGCAATGAAAATATTTTGTGGCAATCAATCAACAATTGCAATTGCTCGAAATCATGTTCAACACGACAAAACAGAATACATCGGAATTGATCATTATTTTGTTCAAGAATACTTCTCAATGGCAGTGGGAACAATTAACACCAAGGACATTTATGTTTGTGCCCTAATTAAGAAGACAAAATGCGAGTCATGGCTATCGAGCACATAATTGTATTATAGGATCTTCATCTTTTGGTATCCATTTCTACATTGATCTCCCCAATATCAATTGCTTGAAGTTCCACTATTGTTGTCGGCCATTACCACTGATTTTTGAGCATGACTATAGAGGTCCAAATTGAGCCATATGGTCGATGATATTCTAAGCTATACAATCAAAGCCGTGATCTACTTGCCGCAATCAAGTATGTAATGTTGCATGTAGTAACGATTCAATAGGTGGACGCTTCCCTTGTTCTCGTGACCAGGGAATCAAAAATCAGGTCACTACGCGAAAGTGTGGATAGGTAGCTCGTCCTCACCATTACAAGCGGGATGAAAAGAAATTCATACACATTTCCTACAAAGGAAACAAAAGGTTGTCATCGATGTTAACTACTGAGAAAAGATAAAAGCATTGTCAACCGAGATAAGATAAAAGCACTATCAACCGAGAGAATATAAAAGCATTTGCGCTATCCACCAAGAAAAATAAGAACTCAGCCAAGCCGAGAAGAAAACAAGGCTCAAGAATCTTTGGACACCAAAGCTTAAGGACCTAAAAAATGAAGGACCGCGGGACAAATAGAAAGGCGTCACCAAAATAAAGAAGTTACCATCAAGATACTAGCCGACACAAGTCGCGTTATATATTTGTTTTTTATGTATTTATTGTTTAGTAAATGTCACTTTTAATATTAATGTCCAAACTTAGCTCTTTTTTTTCTGCAGGTTTTGGGAAATTTCTTATTTTCTTTTTTCTGCAGCTTTTGGGAAATTTCAGGAAAATATGGTGTACACGCCCTATGTCACGCCCGTGACCCAAGGCGTCTCATCATAAAAGTCAATTCCCAACTGCTGTCGTGATCAGGAGGAAATTTCATGCAGATTTGGTCAAGTTACGCCTGTATCCTTCAAGTCACGCCCGTGATTTTCCCTGGGTCACACTCGTGTAGTTCCGTCCAACTCATGCTGACGACCTGAGTCCATCTAGTCATTGCAAGTTAAGTCACACCCGTGTTCTTTGAGTCACGCCCGTGGCATCTGACTCAGCATCCAGGTCAGCTCGCCGCGTCAACACGCCAGCCACATGCCACATTTAATGTGGCCGCCCGTGACATGAATGTCACACCTAAATGTCACGGGTGTGTTCTCTCTGACATTAGCCACGCCAGTTGCACGTCGTCGTCCCACCTGATGCAGAACAGTAGTTACACTCCCTAGGTCACGGGCGTGACCTAGGGTGTGTAAAGTGAAATTTATTTCCTATAAATCCCCAGTTCCTCCTGAGATCAAGGGTTCGGGTTTTTGTAGTGTTGGAGGTCGTTAGGTGTTGTTTTTAAGAGCTCTTGAATTTCTCTTTCTAGTTCTTACTTTTCTCTCTCTTGTTCTTGCACTTCTCTTTCGATTTTCTTGTAATCTCTTTTTTAGTTACTTGCAATTTCCTTTAAAGTCCACTTGTAAACCTCTTTTTAGTGCTTGTAATTTCCCTTTTCTACTTGTAATCGTTTTTAATAAATAATGAAGTAAGCGTTTTCCTTAATCTCTCCTTCTTAGTATGCATTTTCTTTATTTGCCCTTCATTTCCTTCATAGACATGAGTAACTAAGTGTCTTTTAATACTCGATCGAGACGATCCGAGGAATGGAATGATAATCTCTTTTAATATTTCATCTCTTCTTCTCTTTTAACAAAATGTTTAGGATTTACCATTGAAAAAAATTATGTGGGGTCATATCATCGATATATGACTTTCAAAAACTGTTTACGTACTCTGATAGCCGAAAGGATCGTGTGTACGGATCGATCACTCATGGGTAAAGAGAGCTGAATGCAATCCTTGAAAGAGGACAATATAAATCACTCGGATTGGAGTCAAATCCAATAGCGGGGTTCACCACTTAAAGCGAGCTTTAGGAGTTTCGATTGTAGAACAAAAGTTCAGTAGATCAACCTAAACTTAGTTGGGCATATCCTTGAAAGAGGTGTGTTCATAATTTAGGAACCTTCATGATCCAAGCATTTTCGTTAAAGAGATTTAGAATTTATTTTCCTTTTGATTATTTTCATTTCGAGGTAAGTCAAGATCGAGTGCTAACTTTTAAATCATAATCTAAATCCTTTTTCCAATTTTCAATTTGTTTTCTTTTTAAAAGCAAACAAAAATTGTAGTGATAAGATAATAGTAATTTCCTCGAAGTAAAAGTAATCAACGCTCCACGAGAAATACGACCTTGGTATTTTCTCAAATATCTTATACTATAATCGATAAAGTACACTTGCGTTCATCAGATATAGAATTGGAAAACATCATGTTTTCATAAAGCACTAAATGTATCTATCAGGCGTCACCAAAATAAAGAAGTTACCATCAAGATACTAACTGACACAAGTCGCCTTATATTTCTCTTAAATCCAAACTTGATTTTTTCCATGACGAAGTGGTCCATGAATGGTTCAATCCACAGGTACTTCACGAGGCTACAATATTATCAGGAGATTAGTATGTGGATTTTAGGCTATGAAGTCGATCAACTACAAAATGAGGAGAATAATCAGCAAGCTTAAATGATAAAGTGATTTACTATAATTGTTGAAACTTACTCGGTAAATAAGTTTATGTGAGATATTATTGGATCATGACTTTCAACCATGAGACGCGCAAGAACAACACAGAGAAATGAGACATTGATAAAAATGGAAGAATGTGTTAATTATTTGTGGAGAATTCTCATCAAACCTGAAAAATATGAAGAATCTCCCCCTCCAAGCACCACAATTACAATGGGAAGCACTAGGAGTAAGGACAAGAAATTAATTCTAGAAATCCTTCTTTGTGATTACAAGAATTTTATGCTAAGGTTTAGACATTTGGTGAATCAACGCAGCATTTAAGTAAGAAGAGATTCTCGTTGCTGAGAATAATGCAAGTTTATGGCTATGTGATATGATGGAAGATTTCCACGTGCGTGAGATAAGAGGGATGAACACTCAAAGCGAGTTAGCATTAAAAATTATAAGAATTGGAAATAAGTTTGAGAGGCAAATTCTTGTCTAACTCTTGAGGGTTGGGTCTCCCAAAGAGTCCCTCTGAAACAAGAGAGAATACCAAAGAGTCCCTCTGAAACAAGAGAGAATACACATGTCTTCTGAGATGCTAGCATCATTCTAAGTCACTCATATAGATGGAGATGACTCGCCTACTCAGAAAATAATTAATTAATATTGATTAAATAATAATTATTTAATTACAATTATTATTTTTAATACAAAATACATATAACTCATAATTATTGTGGTAGGCCCCCTTGTGATAAGGATATGTACGCTTCTCTTATGGTTGTGGGTAATTTTGTCCTAGCAAATATGTATCAAATTCCCGCCCAAATTTTGTCATGATCTCTAAAAAATTTGGTTGCCGGAACAAGGGACATTGATTTGTGGCATAGTGTAATGCTAGTGGTTGTAGAGGAGACATCTTGTTCAGATCAGGAGCACGGCAGTAGGCTGCCGGAAGAGGAAAGGCTAGAAAAATATGGAGAAATCAGGACTAGGCATGACGGAGCAACAGGTAGGTAGGATAGCGCTCGCAGGTCGAGCAAAGGTCAAGTAGATGGAAATGACGTCGTTGTTGAGAAATAGAGGGCTCGACGGACGCAAGTTGAGGGTGGAAAAGCGGAGAGTTGGCACCATGTGTCGTCTCCTGATATGCTGAGTTGGCACCTACAATATCGTGGACTAAGTGACTTATTTTGGGAATACAATAACGGTTCATAACTTCTAAGCGGAGAGCTATAGCATAATCTTTATTTAAACCTGAGATCATTTTCTAAAAACCAAAGAATTTCCTAGGAGAGGTGATATTTACTCACAGAACTCTATGAGAGTAACCTAATAGCATGCAATGTTAAGAAAACATGTTTGAAGATCAAATTAAAATGCTATTCCAAGACACATATGCAGGATCTTGACAATAGTCTGAAGTGCATAAATGAGAGTGCTTCAATGTGCTAACCTAGAAACATATATATGGTCTGTCATTCTAGTAAACAAAGCATGAAAGGATGATTAAAATGTTCAATAAAATCAAGGATGAAAAACTTACATGTATTATTAGCACAGGGCAGTTGACTAACGGCATTTTGTCAATATTCTGCACGTAGAGACAGATCAAGTTCAAAAACCCAAGTAGTCATAATTACATTGTGGACAAGCAAGAAATATGGACAAAAATAAATGAAAAATGAACATCAACCTTGTAGATATCAAACCAATATGTACGTTTTAAAGGATACATCACTCTCAAACCAGATAATATGGGGCTATGCAGAACAACAGCCCGTAAGCATGGAATGCGTGCTGCCAGATTGAGAGTAGGTCCACTACCAACAGATTGTCCATAGAGTATAATATTTTCATATTTGGCACCGTAGTTCTCTGTAAGGCACTTATAAGCAGCCTCTATATCAGCGTACGTATTCTGCTCACTTGGCTACGAAGAATTACAAAATTTAGCTTTTCATTGAGAAAACTAACCACATTTCCATTATTTATTTTTCATGATTAAAAATCATCATCAAGAATACAAGAAAATGTGCAACAAACCTTTCCAGATGACTGGCCATAGCCAGAATAATCATACCTGCAAAGTATTAAACTTTCAACAGGGTAATCGCAATCATAAAATCAAAAAACATTAGACAAAGTAAGAAGTGCTGAGTGAGTTGAACAAAGTATGTATACTCAAGGCAATTAGAACAGAAGCATTTAGAAGCGACAATAGGTGTATAGTGATGACTATAAGTGTAACTCTGCAATCACTTCGAGAAAAAAAGGGCGAGGAAAAAGGTCCTACATGATCAAAGGCTGGTAATTCGCTTTAAAAATTGTATGCTTGTATTTCTTTGTGCACGAAATTTCAATTGGATCTGTTATTACATCAAATTCCAGGAATACACACTATGAACACAAGGGAGATTCGAAGCCTCTAGGAATGACTTTCTCCATGTAGAAGCATGAGCCTTCATTCTACTACTTGGACGATCTCTTTCCATTTTTACTTCTATTCAATGGACTAAATCTTGTTATTGGATTAATGGTGTGATTAAATATAATCAAGTTTGTACACTGAGTTTTTAAGATTGTGTTTTTCAGTTATTTGTGTGTTTTCATGATTTTTCAAATTTCTAGGTGTTGTTTCTAGTAGAAGAATACCGAACTATTATCACATTGATCCTCATTGTACTTTCAATAAATAGTTTGCCAAAACTACGGCTCTGTATGTTTGAGCAGTGGGAATGAAAGCCATTGAAATGAAGGACCAGTGGGAATGGGAGTTCCCACCCTATGGAGGGAATGGAGACTAAATATGAAGGTTTTAGCCTTCCGCACAACTGCTGTGGTGAGAATGGAGATTTAGCAAACACAAGTTTACTCCGGCGGCATTTTTCATCCACCGTAGAAGAAACTAAAATGCGCAAACAAATAGAGCCCAGGAGTTTCTGATTAGGAATACGTGTTCTTGTTACATGACAAGGACATGTACAATGAAGGTTAGAGAATGCATTATTAGATGAGTTAGTGAAGTTAGTGTAGAAGTATTAGGTTATTAAAAATGATGTGTAGTGAAGGTTGTAAACCCCAGGTAGCAGTCAATAGGAATGAAAAATGATCCACAAAACTGACTCCAAAAACTGGGATACAGTTATTGAGGATGATGACACTCAAACATAAATGTAAAAGAATAATACTTGTTAGATATTATAATATTATATTATAAAGATCAAGTGCATAATCAGTTTAAGAATTAAGGTGCCTATTTAAATATCATTAAGGTTACAAATATTATTTGATAGAAAATTATTATGATAATATAACAACAACAACATTCTAGCCTTTATCCCAACTATAGTGGGGTCGGCTATATGGATCCATTGTCGCCATTGTGCCCTATCTTTTGTCATAATCTCACTAATGCCTAAGTACATCATGTCTTTCCTTACAGTTTCATTCCAAGTATTTATTGGTGTACCCCTCCCTCGTTTAACATGCCTAGTGACTAAACTCTCACAACGCCTAACAGGTGCCACTAATGGTCTCCTTTGTACGTGTCCAAACCATCTTAGACAAGCTTCTCGAATCTTCTCTGCAATTGGTGCTACTCCTGTCTTATCCGTGATACTTTCATTCCTAATTTTATCCAATCTCGAGTGTCCACACATCCACGTAAGCATTCTCATCTCCGCAACTCCCATTTTTTGCTCATGTACACAATTCACTGCCCAACGCTCAAAACCATAGAGCATCGCGGGTCTAATTGCAGTACGGTAAAACTTGCCCTTAAGTTTTAGTGGTACTTTACGATCACATAGGATCCCTGACGCGCCTCTCCACTTCAACCAACCCGCTTGGATTCTATGTGTCACATCTTTATCAATACCTCCGTCTTTTTGAACTATCGAACCAAGATATTTAAAACACTCACTACGGGAAATATCTTGATCACCCAACTTAATAACAAAGTCATTTGTCCTTCTTGTACTGCTAAATTTAAGCTTCATATACGTCGTATTTGCCCTGCTCAACCTAAAATAAAGATCTTGGACAAGAAAAAAAGAATGAAATCATCCACAACCCACAAAAGACAATAGTGATAGAGAGAGCACCACTTTTATTGGCTAAATTTAAATATAGCTAGAGCGGTGTATCACCATCGCATTTAAAAGGCGGCCAAAGGATCTAAGCAGAACACGGGTTTGGACACTCCCCTACAGATTCCTTACAGTCTTGCAGAACATTAGCATGCACTTTTGTTAGGACTCTCCAGTATTTTTAAGCAGCATGCTTCCAGCTTTGTAGTGGTCAACAGATTTTTGAACATGGCATATTTCTTTGTGTAGCAAAACCGCCAAATGCTTCTCACGTCGCATCATTGTTTATTAGGGGCATGTTTAAACATCACGGATTGCGCAAGACTATCGTGCCTGACTATATGTGAACTTCATGAGTAACTTGTGGCGAACACCCTAGATAAAGTATGGCAGAACTTTTTTGTTTTCCTCATCATATAGTCTTTAAAAAGATGGGAGGGAATGCTTATAAGTTTGATATCCCAAAGAGTATGGGCATCCATTATGTATTCAACATGGAGGACTTGACTGCTTAATAGGGAGGAACTAGAACCCTCGCACGCGTCTCCTAAAGTAGCGACACCTCCGCCCTCCGTGTCCTCCAACGACACACTCTTGTTCCCTTCCAAACACGCATGCATCCATCCTTCATTGACGCAACTCGTCTCCTTCCTACGATCGGCGAGCCATATGCCTATTGCTCCATCACTGCGCTCCATTATCGCATCCCAACAGAGCAACAATTTTAAGTATACAGGCTTCACGCGTCCTCTAGGTCAACCTTCCTCAAACCCCTCAATCCAGGCCAATCTGCATGCCTTCTCTGCGCCCCAGCCCTGCCCCTCCTTTTTTGAGTCACATCGACCCACACTTCTCCTGAGTGGGCCCAGTGCTATCATTTCATCTGATTGAAAATTTTAATTAATTAGTTGATTCCTTGATTAATTGATTAATCAATACTTCATTAATACAACACAGATTAATTGATTTTTAATTAATTCTTCATTGAATTAATTATTTAATCACCAAATTATGATGTACA
Organism: Platanthera zijinensis; assembly: GCA_039513925.1. Lineage (NCBI taxonomy): Eukaryota > Viridiplantae > Streptophyta > Magnoliopsida > Asparagales > Orchidaceae > Platanthera > Platanthera zijinensis. Next base: position 105,200,318 of record CM077094.1, read on the forward strand.
TGAAGTTCAGCGTTGCCGATTTGGCTATTTTTTTGTTCGTAGTTCGCACAATTTCAGGACTCTGCCTCGACTCGATGCTAAAATTGATCAATTGAGTAGGTTGGAAATCTTCGAAGTTCTGCCCACACCAGCATCGCCACCTCTTCTGCCAATCCTGCCACTGTCAGCCCATTTTGACCGCCTCTTGACGCAGCTACCACCGTCGGTATTTTGCCGCCTGTTATGCTAGCCCCTGCTCTACCGGCCCTACCGGCCATCTCTCTTCCCCTTTAGTCGGTCATCGCTCTGCCGGCCCCTGCTCTGCTGGACCCTCCTGCCACCTCGCGGCATCTTCTACCGATCCTTGCTCTGTCAGTCCCTGCTCTGCTAGCCCCGCCAGCCACATCGCCGCCTCATCTCCGACCACCTACTCTCTGGGCCCCTCCAAACCCACTCCCTCCGCCGACTGTTGTCCCCTCGGCTACCCTACCACTTCTGCTTACTGCTGCTCCGCCTAACCAGTTGGTTCCATCCTTCGCATTTCCGATTGCGTTGTCGCTACTCATCGTCGCAACCGCCGCCGCAACGTACTGACAGGTATTGTTTTGGTGTGAAATCAAGGATCCAGTGGAGCCAATCATCATACTGGAGTTCGAGCTTGAGTACAAGCTCGATTTCAAGGACGAGTGTAGTGTTAAGTCCAATTATATTGAGTCGTATTGTATCGAGTCAAGTGTATTAGGTGTTTTAATATCGTAGGCATCGAGTCAAGTTATATGCATCTTAGTATTTTATGTGTTCTAGTATTTCGCATAGTTTATTTGTATCGAGTATTTACGTCTATGCCATTGGGGCCTTGTACAAGGCCTTGACTTGTAAGAAAAAAAATCAATGAATGAAAGTTATTTCTTCCTGTTTTTAAATTCCTCTGCATAACATCATTCATGTCCTCTGCATAACAGCATAACATAGCATAAGCACACATGTCAAATTAAGATTTGCATGATGACACTCGTACACACATGATTTGAAATGAAGATTTAAGCATTCATACATTCATATTATATGCACGGGAGTCGAGGGATGATGGTATATCATCCTAAGTAAGCATAACATCATTCATAGAAAAATCTCAGAGCAAGGTAGTAGCAAGAGTCGGTGTGTATTCGTAGAAGATGGCTCTGAAGCATCATACGCTGAGGTTGGCTCTCCAGTCTGAGGGTGAGTCTTCAGGTGCGCATAGTGAAGCAATGATCGAGGAGCTGCGTCAGAGCAATGAGACTCTGTTGAGGCAGATGGTTGCGATGCAAGCACAGATGTAGTTGTTGTTGACTGTCACTTTAGGGCAGCAGCCTGGGGTGTAGGACCCTACAGTGGGTCAGGTTGTTCATGTCCCTCCTGCTCCCCTGGTGCCTTCTGTTCTGTTGCAGCCTGAGATGAATTTCATCTTGCATTTCAAGCGTTTAGGACCCCCGAACTATGATGGTAGGGTTGACTTCGTGGTGTTAGATGACTGGATCATAGCTATCGAGGAGTTGTTTTCTTACTCGGGAATTTTCTCTGATCAAAAGGTTATGGTCACTGCATATCAGTTGAAGGGTCTTGCTAAAGGCTGGTGGATTGGGGAAAAAGAAGGCCTCACAGATATGTGCTCGTGGGAAAGGTTCAAGGGGATGTTGTTGAAGAAGTTCTTGTCGTCGGTCTAGCAAGACAAGCTGATGAACAATTGTTTCCATTTGAAGAAAAGGCAACTCATATTTGGTGAGTATGAGATCGAGTTCAGCAAATTGAGCAGGTTTGCTTTGAAATTGGTAGCCACTGAGGAGGGCAGAGTTAAGTGTTTTTTGGGTGGTATTCGTAGTGACATCCAGCAGTTAGCCAATGCTTACCGATCTGAGAATTATGTGGAGGCAGTGGAGGCTGCTTTGAAGGTCGAGGCTATTGATAATGCTATGAACCATGGCATGTTGCTGAGGAAGGAAAAGAGAAAGACTGAGGATAGTAGAAGCTCTTGGGCATCTGGCCCTGCTCCAAAGAAAGGGGGCAAAGAGGCGTGTGTAGCTTTTGTGGTCGTACATGCCACCCTTTCGAAAAATGTTTCAAGAGGTTGGGAGCTCAGAAATAACATTAGGTGCTTGCGATTCAGAGCACGCCCAAGAGAGATCTGACATGTACTTTGTGTAAGCGGAAGGGGCATGATGTTGCTCACTGTTGGTCAAAAGATAAGACTTGTTTCCAGTGTGGGCAAAAGGGGCATATGAAGTCTAGGTGCCCACAGTCCCAACCCACGATGCAGTTGGTTCCACTTCAGTCTTTGTCGCCGCCGGAGTTGCAGCAACTGGACAGGGAAAAGGGTAAATTGAATGTGATAACCAAGGAAGAAGCTCAGTCTTCCACCCTGGTGATCTCAGGTTAGATTCTGCTTTAGTTGTTAACTTGTAATTGTGGATTCAATTTCTATCATATTAGTTGTGTATAATTTTATAGGCAAGTTTAAGGTAAGGAAACGTTGAGCGTGTGTTATTTTTTATTCAGATGTCACTCACTCTTTTGTGGCTAGGAATTTTATGGACCCCATCGTTTGTCCATCGATCGAGTTGGTGATCCGCTTCGTGTTAAGTTTTCATCTGTGATTCGGTGGTGTCGAATCAGGGTATCTAGAATTACCTTATTCTTTTAGGTGAATTCCTAGCGTATGCCGATCTGAAGGTACTAGATTTGGAAGACTTTGATGTGATCTTGGGTATAGATTGGTTATCCAGATATGATATTGTCATTCAATACAAAGTCAAGCGTTTAGATTTCAAGATGGACAACGGCAAACTCATGAGCGTGTTTGGCTTTCTGTGTCAGGACTCCCCAATCATATCTGCGGTACATGCTCAGAAATTTTTAGAGTCGAGTTGCACTGCTTATCTTGTTTCTATTTTGAAAGCTGTTCGTGATTTGCCACGTATTGAAGATATTTCTGTGGCACGAGAGTTTTTCGATGTTTTCCCTGTTAGTCTTCCTGGTCTCCCACTTGAGAGAAATATAAAGTTCGTTATAGACCTTGAGTCTGGTACTTGTCCTATTGCGAAGGCATCTTACCATATGGCCCCGCATGAGTTGGAAGAGTTGCGTACCCAGTTAAATGAATTTTGCAGTGTGACTTTATTAGGCCTAGTTCTTCGCTCTGGGGTGCTCCCGTCCTCTTTGTAAAGAAGTGCTCCAGTCCTTTTTGTAAAGAAGAAGGATGGTTCGACGAGATTATGCATAGATTATATGGAGCTGAATAAAGTAACTATTAGGAATAGATATTCGTTGCCTCGGATTGACGATTTTTTGACCAGTTGCGGTATAGCTCTGTGTTCTCGAAGATTGACCTTCGTTCAGGCTACCATCAGTTGAGGATCCGTGAGTCAGACGTTTGGTGAACTGCTTTTTGTTCCCGATATGGACATTTTGAGTTCTTGGTAATGTCTTTTGGATTAACGAATACACCCTCTGTGTTTATGGATATGATGAATAGAGTATTCAAAGATTTTCTACACCATTTTGTGACAGTTTTCATCGATGATATTCTAGTGTATTCTAGAAGTGCTAATGAGCATGCTTTGCATTTGCGCTTAGTATTATCTATTCTAAGGGAGCACCAGGTTTATGCGAATTTGAACAAATGTGAATTTTGGCTTTCTCAAGTGTCTTTCCTGGGTCGAGTTATGAACACAGATGGAATTTCTGTGGACCCAGCAAAGATAGTTACTGTTTTGGACTGGAAGAGGTCTACAACGCCTAAGGAGATAAGAAGTTTTTTGGGTTGGCAGGTTACTATAGGAGATTTGTGCAAAGATTTTTCGTGTTGTCTGCACCTTTGACCAAACTCACGCAGAAAAATGCATCGTTCATTTGGAGCGATTACTATGATGAAGCTTTTCAGGAATTGAAGAAGCAATTGTGCACTGCTCCTATTTTGACCTTATCTACCGAAGGAGTGGAGTATGTTGTTTATGTGGACGCATCAAAAGTTGGACTCGGGTGGTGTGTCTTGATGCAAGAATCAAAAGTGATCGCGTATGGATCTAAACAACTGAAGGTCCATGAAAGGAACTACCATACGCATGACCTGGAATTTGTAGTAGACATTTATGCCCTAAAGTTATGGATACATCTTTTGTACGGGGTGACATGTAAGATTTATACGGATCACAAAAGTCTAAAATATGTCTTCACTTAGAATGAGCTGAATCTGCGTCAGCGCAGATGGTTAGAGTATGTCACGGACTATGAGGTTGATATCATTTATCATCCGGGCAAGACTAATGTGGTGGTCGATGCCTTGAGCACAAAAGTCGCGCATGTCTTTGTTAAGTAGGAGTTCTTATTGATGAATATAATGGTCGGGAGTAGCGTTGTGTCGACTAGCCTTGAAGTTGAAGAGCCTTCATGGATTACACTTACAAGGTTATACGAGAAAGATGATCCGGATTTGCAGCATATTCAGAGTAGAGCTGAAAGGGGAGAACAATCGGACTTCTCTGTAGATGGTGACGGTACCTTGAAGTATCGGTGTAGATATTGTATTCCCGCTGTTGAAGAGATTCAGGCAAAGATTTGTGATGAAACGCATGGTTCTAGTATAGCTTATCATCCTGATTCTACGAAGATGTACCGAGAATTGAAGCAGGTTATTTGGTGGTTAGGTATGAAGAATGATATAGCAAAGTTCGCATCAGAATGTTATACTTGTCAGCGTATTAAGGCAGATCATAGAAGATATGGAGGTAAGTTGATACCTTTGGATATTCAAAGCTGGAAGTGGGAGAGTATTTTTATGGATTTAATTAACGGCTTGTCGAGATCTCCCCGAGAGCATGATGTTGTGTGGGTTATTGTCGACCGATTAACGAAGTATGCTCACTTCGTGTCTTTCAAGATTGACTATTCCATGGAGAAAATAACAGTTTTATTTGAATGAGGTCATCAGATTGTATGTTTTGTCAATGAGTATTGTGTCAGATCGGGATTCCAGATATATATGTCTCGTTGTTGGCGAAGCTTGCAGGAAGCTTTAGGCACTAACCTTAGATATTCTACCGCTTATCATCCGCAGACTATTGGTCAAACAGAGAGAGTGAATAAGATTTTGGAAGATATGATTAGATGTTATATTCTGGACTACGGTGGAGCCTGGGACAAGCGTCTTGGACTTATGAAGTTCGCTTACAACAACAATTATCAGGAGAGTTTGCATATGGCGCCCTTTGAAGCTTTATATGGGAGGTGTTGTCGAACTCCGCTATTTTGGGTTTAGGCTGCTGAGAGACCGTTGTTAGGTATGGAAGCCTTGAAAGAGATGAGCATTGTCGTGTCGTATATTCGTGAGAAGATTTGTATGGCTCAAGAGCGTTATGGAAAGTATGCAAATCGGCAAATGGTTGATCTGGAATTCGCAGTTGGGGGCATGATTTTTTTGAAAGTTTCTGAGATTTAGAAGGAATCACAAGTTGGATCTCAGGTATATGGGACCTTTCTAGATTGTTGAGCGCATCAGAGTGTCTGCTTATAAGCTGGAATAGCATGCTACTTTCCCTGGTGTTCATGATGCGTTTCATGTGAGCTAGTTGTGAAAGTGCATGTCTTGTGATCGTCATGTCCTTGACTCTGTGCTCCAGTTGCAGCCCAATCTTTCTTATGTCGAAAAACTTGTCCGTATTCTGGAGACGCATGATCGAGTGTTGCAGAGGAAGACGATTAGTATGGTTAAGGTTCTTTAGCGAAATCAGGACGTCAGGAGCGTGATTTGGGAATCAAAATCTGGCATGAAGGAATCTCATCCATATCTTTTCTCCTACCTTTCTTCGGTGAATATTTCTATCTGGCAAAATTTTAATGTGTTTTGTATCTATTAGGTTCGGATTGTGTTTCAGGTTTCGGGACGAAACTTTCTTTTAGGAGGGGTGGTTGTAACACTCCTGAATTTTTGATGATTTATTTCAATCTTCTTTTGGTGTAATAGTGATGTAAAGGTGTTACGTTAACGCGAGGTTAGCGGTGCGTCTTCATTAGTACGTTTCTGTGACCGTTAGGTCAATTCGACTGAATTTCGAGCTTGCCGGAGTGTAGAATTTTTCTGAGTTTAGAAAATTAAAGTAATTAATTTTAATCGCGATTGTCAAGTTTCGTTGCCGTAAACTGTGAAAATAAATCGTAACTCGTGATCGGCTTGTCGAACTCTTATTTTGACTTTGTCGTTGGATTCGTAGGAACGATATTTACCTTCGGGCAAATTTCGTCGAAAATCAAGTTGGGCTTAGTCCAAATCGACAAATAAAGATTAAGATTATTTATAAATTATATTATATAAATAAATAAACATAAAGATTTCCATATAAAAATTGGTCAACCCTTAGATTTAGGTTTTCGGACTTCCGTCGTTCCTTTTTCAGTTCCGCCGAACCAGAGCCGTGAGAGAGAGGAAGAGGCGTTCTTCTGGGAGTTTTCCGACGGCCGCCGCGGGATCTCTAGTGTACCGAATCTTCGTCGGAGTGTAGATTTGGAAATCTCACGCCGAGATCTACGCGCGTGCGGTGAGTATTTCCGATTTTGTAGATTTTTGGTGTTGGAGTGAGTAGCCCTAACCCTCCTTTTCGTCCAAAACATTTCAGAAATTAGTTATCGTGGTTTTCTGTCGGCCGATCCTTGACATAGAGTGCTTAGGAGGCCGGAAATCAGAAGATCTGAGGCAAGTGGTGTACTATCCCTCTTGCTTAGTTTTTCTTGTAGTTCCTTATTCTATTCTCTTTTAGATTTCAAGACTTGTCAATATTGTATTTATCCGGGAATTGTTCTTTCTAAAGTTCTTACGGTTTCGATTTGGGCCTGAGTAACGTCGAGTGATTTAGTCTAGTTCGTCGAGTAGTCGCGTGAGATTGGTCGAGTAGTCACGTGAGATTCGTCGAGTAGTCATGTGAGGTTCGTCAAGTAGTTACGTTAAGTTTGATGGGTAGTTACGTAAAGTCCGTCAAGTTCGTCGAGATGTTCGTAAAGTCCATCAAGTGATTACGTCGAATTCGTCGAGTGATTACGCTGAATTTGTCAAGTGATTTCGTCTAGTGCGTCGAGTAGTTAAGTCGAATACGTCGAGTAATCAGGCCGAATTCGTTGAGTGGTTGCGTCAAGTTCGTCGAGTATTCTGGTAAGATTTGTCGAGTTATTACGACGATTCGTCGAGTTATTACGACGATTCGTCGAGTTATTACGACGATTCGTCGAGTTATTACGACGATTCGTCGAGTTATTACGACGATTCGTCGAGTTATTACGACGATTCGTCGAGTTATTACGACGATTCGTCGAGTTATTACGACGATTCGTCGAGTTATTATGACGATTCGTCGAGTGATCATGCTGAATCAACGGATGGTCTCGACGAATTCGTCGTGAGGACTGTTTGTACTTAGAATTTCTGGGTTTTTACTTGAGTCGTCGTGGTGATCTGATGTCAAGTCTTGTGTGGTGCCAGATTTTGGTTATGATGTTTATAGACTGTTGGTTGGGTTGGATGACCACCACCACAGTGCCTGTGTGGGAATCATTATACCCGGTGGTTTTGTTTATGGACTGTTGGTTGGGTTGGAATGGATGACCACCACCACAGTGCTTTTTTCCTTGGATGTTTTGGTCTCATGGATTGTGTTAGAAAGAATGTCACCAACACAGTGTTTTTTTCTTTGGATGTTTTGGTTTGATGATTTGTGTTATAAAAAATGTCACCACCTCAGTACCATTTTATGTTCGGTGTTAATGATTCATGTTTTGAGCTGATCAAACTCTTTTGTAATATAAACATATGATCTATTATCGCACTTGGTGCAAGTCTTTCTCTCTTATAGTCAATTCGTGTTAAATTATTTATGCGTATTGTTCATATGACTTTTGTTTGTTGTTGTTTCATAGCTACTCTTGTTGGGTTGGTAACATCTTTAACTCATTTAAATTCTGTTTGAGCTGTCTTTTGTGCTTTTGTGCTGAGTTATTTTTTTCTTTTTGAATGTCTCAGGTTCGGACCAGTAGCAGATAGAGTTGTCCGAGTTTGATTCTTTCAGGCTTCTGTAGCTGATTTTGTTTCCTCTCATCAGTGAGATGTAGTCTGTTGTTTTATTGACTTTGTAGAATATCTCAGACTTATATTATTGATGTTATGGTTCGTGTCAAATTGTTGCCGCCCATATCATAGTTTTATTTGTTATTTTTGTTACTACTACTGTCTGGTGTTGATGCATCACTTTCTGGAAAGGTTTTATGATATGATACATATTAGTTATTTTATATATATAAAAATTTGCACTTTTACTCATACTCATGACATTGTCTCAAACAAACATCACTCTATTTTGAAGATCTTATAAGTTCTTTTTCTACTTATACTAAATTTAGAAACTTGCGTATCATTAGTTCATTGTTGGGCATTCATGCTCATGTAGGATAAAATGAATTAAATTTTATACTTTCTTTTTCGGTGCGTATATATATACTATTCTACTTGTGGACTAGCTGATCCACTAAATCGAGGGACACGGTCTTTGAACTTTAAACTTACATCATGTTTTTCAACATAAAATATGTATTTTATAAAAATAAACGAAGAGACGGAGCTTCCTGAGCATCGGTAGCTGTCCTCTGCACGGCGTGACATCATGACGTGTATTTTCTCTCACTCTGATAATATATTTATATAATGAGAAAATGCAGGGTGTGACACTCATCCTCACCATTAATACAGTTCCAACAACAGAAACATCTCTACCCGATGTTCCTCCTGAATTAGTAATTCTCACAATTACAACATAGCTTCCATCACAAAATGTTGTTTCAGAATTAAGTTTAGATCAAAATATCAACAATGAACTTTCAAATACAGATACAGATATGCAACACCATAATGATCAACTTTCTTCTGAATACAGTCATGCTGCAGCGTCAACATCAGTTACATTGGACATCAATAAAATAGTTCAAGTCATACAACAAACAACTGCTTCATTGATATCTCTTATAGATGAGCGTGCTTCAAATTGCAAATCCTCTATTAAAAATATGCTTAATCAGATTTTGAGGTACAAACTTCTATAAAAAATATTCAGAATAAATTGGTCTCCACATAATTAACAAGATCTTTCTTAACCTTCTTAGCTCATAAGATTCAAAGGGAGAGATATATGAGAAAGACCAATATATGTAACCTTTAGAAGAAGATGAGGCTCTCCTTAGGAAGACTCACACAGTTCTTTTATCTAGAGAAGCAGAAGAACTGACAGCTAAAAATCAACTTATTCAGATGGAAATAGAACATAAAAATGATCAAGTTATTCATTGTACTGATGCATTAGTCCAGGGGGAGTCAATGAATGAAAATTTAGCTAATATTCTTCTGATTGTTAGATAAGTTGTGGATGATGTTGTGACAGCTCAAGAGAAATATCAAAATTCAGCAGTTAAAAAGTTTAGTAAGGATGTACAAGTTTTTACCAGAAAGAGGATAAAATTTTCTTAAAACAAATATATTCTGAATGAACAAATTTTTGTGAAAGAAATTTTATGGAAATCTCATATATTCAGTTGTCTTATGTATATGTCCTTTATCATTTTTTATCTATTATGAGTACATGCTCAGTCACAATTTTGTATAATTTATTAATGTACATTTGTAAAATCACTTTTGAAATTTTGTAAAATTTATTAAGTTAAATAGGGGAAGATTGTTGGGAAATACCCTTATGATTTAGCTTAACATATTATGTTTAGTAATTTTACATTTTATGTCTATTACTCATGTTGTATAGTGAGAGTAATTGGTTATTAGAAGTCCTACAATGTCATTGATATAAAAAGGACATAAGAAAGGCATACTGAATATAAAATAAAAGTCATGAATTGTCAACATGCGTCGAGTATAGGTCGACGCAACTTCGACTAGAAGTCGATGCAACTTCGACTGGAATTCGACGTTACTTCAAATAGAAATCAGAACAACTAAATTTGATAAGTGGACGACGCTCAAAGGATTATATCGACGCATAAATCGAGATGATATCGACGGAATGTCGACAATAGAGTGAATCTTACAAATAGTCAGAATTCGATATCACTTCGACAAGAACTCGACGTTACGTCAAACGGATTTTTTAACAGAATTTATTTTGTGACTTCAATCTAAAATAAATCAAGAAGGGGTTTACATAACAGATTTTTGGAAACGTTAGAAGATGTCGATCTATATATATATGATGAGATACATAATAACTAAGAGGATTGGAATAGAAGAGGCTATCACAGATTATCAATCATCAACAGCAGATGATCAAGAAAATCATATCAGATCTTGAAAAGATTGAATTCGACAAAAAAAGCTTGGAAGATTATCATCAGTAATTGAATCTCTTCCAGTATCAATCGATTGGTATGATAGTTGTTGAATCTGATAAGAGAATTAGTATTTTTTTCTTCTCAATAGAAAGTTGCAACAGCTTCAAAGAAAGAGTTTGAAAGATCATCTGGAGATTGGGCTTATAATCTTTGTTATTTTGATATTCAGAGATTCATCAGAAATTCCAGAGATCATCATCAATTGTCCTCAGAAATTTGAAGAGATGACACCAAGAGAAGAATCATCTTAACTTAAATCTTCTTTTAATTTTCTTTTAACATTTGAGAAAAAAGTTTTAAGAATCACTCTGCAAAGGATTCAGTGAGATGTTCTAAGAGTCTCCTTAAGAAAAGACTCATATTGTAATTAGTTCAAGATCTCCTTATTAAAAGATCTGGGGTGGATCTAAGAGTCTCCTGATCAAAAGACTCAAACACTGTGATAGTGAATTCCTATCAAGGGGGTAGAAGAGTGGATGTATCCAGCTTCAGGGGGAACCACTATAATTCTTGTGACTTTTGTGATTTTATTTTTATTCTTTATTATGTGTTGCTGTGATGTGATTTTAAATTAACTGTATGTGATTCTAGTTTATGGTTTATATGATTACAAATTCTATGGATTAATCAAAGTAGTGAATAAATCAAAGTATTTGAAAATAATTTTAATCTTTATTCACTCTCTCACCCCCTCTAGAGAAAACTCTGAGAAATATAGCAACTGAACTAATATTTTATATAAAAAATTCAGTGATAAGGGTGAAAACATCTGGAGGATTAGCATAGGAATTCCCTATCACTGTTGGCTTAAATCAAGGTTCAGTTTTATGTCTTTATCTCTTTACCCTTATCTTAGATGAGCTCACCAAACATATCCAACAAGCAATATCTTGGTGTTTATTGTTTACGAATGATATCGTTTTGGTTGATGAGACATACGAGGGTGTAAATGCAAAACTTGAATCTTGTCGAGATACTTTAGAAAAGAAAGTTTTTAGGTTGAGCAGGGCAAAGACGAAGTATATGGAGCTTAAATTTAACAGTACAAGGACGGATGACTTCGTTATTACGTTGAGTGATCAAGATATTTGTGTTTTAAATATATTGGATCGATAGTTCAAAAATACGAAGGTATTGATAAAGATGTGACACATAGAATCCAAGCAGGTTGGTTGAAGGGGAGAGGCGTCTCAGGGATCTTATGTGATTGTAAAGTACCACTAAAAATTAAGGGCAAGTTTTACAGTACTGCAATTAGACCCGTAATGCTCTATGGTTCTGAGTGTTGGGCAGTGAATTGTGTGCATGAGCAAAAAATGAGAGTTGCGGAGATGAGAATGCTTAGGTGGATGTGTGGACACACGAGATTAGATAAAATTAGGAATAAATGCATCAGGGATAAGACAGGAGTAGCACCAATTGTAGAGAACATGTGAGAAGCTCGTCTAAGATGGTTTGGGCACGCACAAAGGAGACCATTAGAGACACCTGTTAGGCGTTGTGAGAGTCTAGTCACTAGACATGTTAAACAAGGGAGGGGTAGACCAATAAAGATTTCGAATGAAACTATAAAGAAAGACATAATGTACTTAGACATTAGTGAGATTATGACAAAAGATAGGGCACAATGGCGACAAAAGATTCATATAGCCGACCTCACTATAGTGGGATAAAAGGCTTGAGTGTTGTTGTTTGTTGTTGTCGTTATTGTTTACGAGCTTGTTTTAGTCCATAAAAAGATTTAATTTGTTTGCAAACTTGGTTTCTTGACATTTGTCAACAAAACCTTCGGGTTAAGTGAAGTAGACTTTTTTTCATCTAAGTTTTCATGCAAGAAGGCGAGTTTGACATTCATTTGATGAATGATCATTTTATGGATCGAAGCTAAGGCGACTAGAACACGAAGAGAAATGATCATAGCTACGGGAGCATATGTATCCAAATAATCTATTCCTTATTTTTGGGCATAGCCTTTAGTAATAAGGCGAGCCTTATATTTATCTATGAGCCGTCCGGATATAGTTTCTTCTTAAAAGTCCATTTGCGCGTCGTGAGGCAGATCGGTTAGAATCCATGATTTATTTTTTATAATATAATCAATTTCTAAGTTTATGATTTCTTTCCAAAAAAGATAATGAGATGATGTCATGACTTTCTCATATGAATTAGTATCTCTTTCAACTAGATAAGTGAAGTAGTCCTCTCCGAAAGTTCTTTCGGTTCTAACTTTTTTGCTTCTTCTAAGTTCATCATTTTTTAATGGGTCTAGAGAAGAAAAAAGTTGATTTGAACTAGTAGAAGATTGAGATTAGCTACTTAATTTATATAAGAATTGATCTTCAAAATAAACTGGATCTTTAGTTTCTATAACGATGTTATTAGAGATTTCACTGATAAGGAAATTGAAAATAAGAAATCTATTAGCACTATTATCGGATACATAACCTATAAAAATGGAATTTATTGTTTTAGGTCATATTTTCTTTCTCTTAGGTTCAGGAATCGCTACCTTTGTCCAACACCTCACACTCAAAGGATTTGGAGGTTGGGTTTTTTAATTTAAATAATTCAAAAAGAGTTTTTTCATTATATTTTGATGGAATTCTATTTAGGATGAAAGAGGAAGTGAGCAATGCTTCTTCTCAAAGATTTTTTTGGGGCACCGGACTCGGCTAACATGTCATTGACTATATTCATCAAGATCTGATTTTTACGTTCAGCTACATCATTTGATTGAGGTGAATATGAAGCAGTCACTTGATCAATTATCTCATATTCTTGGAAAAATTGAGTTAGTTCATTCGAAGTGTATTCTCCGTCTCGGTCGGATCTAAGAATTTTAGTTGATGATTCTAATTAATTTTCTGATACGGGACAGACCAGTTCTGCATCATTTTCTACTTCAGTTTTGAAAATCTTGAAATATGAAAATACATTATCTTTATATTTTAACAAGTATATGTAACAAAATTTGATGAAATAATCAATAAATGTTACAAAATATTTATTTTCACCTCTATTAGGTTGAAGGTCAGAGTCACGCACATCTGAGTGAATTATCTCTAAAGGTTTTGAAGTTCTTTCAACGGATTTAAAAAGTTTTCTAGAAAATTTAGATTGCACACAAATTTCATATCTAGCATTTGGCGCAATATTAAATTTGGGAATTAGATTTAAGGAAAACATTCTTTTCATTCAATTAGAATTTACATGTCATAATCTAACATGCCAAAAATCAGATGAAAAACTTGGTAATAAAGAAGATGAAATTTGATTAACTTGTAAGTCAGAGATATTTAATTTAAATAGACCATCAGATACAAATTCGTTCCCAATAAAAATGTCATTAAGAGTTATTACAACTTTATTTGATTTTAATATAATTTTCTAAGTCTTCTTAACCAACAAAGATTTGTTTACAAGATTCTTCTTAACTCTAAGCATATAAAATACACCGTGCAAGGCTAGTGATTTCATGGATGTCAACCTAAGATCCACTCACCCGCGTCCAAAGATGTGTCGAAGAAGCATCTCCTAAGATCCCGTTTCCTCTACAGATGTCCTGAAAGATGGCAAAGCAAGAACGATCACAACAAGTATGAACATTTACTCCGGAATCAAGTCACCAATCTGATGAACAAGTGAGAAGAAGACTAGGAGAATAATCTAACTTGAAGATAGGTTGATCTGGTGCTTGAATCATATTGGCCTGAGGCTTGACATCATGGGATTTTCCAATCACGGGTTCTATCTTCTTGTAGAAGCAATTGATTGACAAATGATTTATGCGGTCGCAGATGAAGCACCATTTCCCTTTACCAAGATTTTGGTTTGAAGAACTAGGTTTGGAATGATTGGGTTCCTGATGATGAGAACCTAAACGGAAGGGTTTCTCATGAATCATGCTCGTAGCTTTGAAGTGATGGTGAGAGGAAGGTTGTCATGTGATTCAGTCAGATTTACTTTTGGAGCATGGACTTTAGGAGTTTTGGAATTTTTACTCTTATGTTTCTCCTCTATGCGGATAGTATTTTGGATTTGAACATAAGTGAGGTTGGATTAATCATGTCTTAGTCTAGTGTTAAAATCAGACCATAAATCAGAAAGAGAATCGACGAGACATGTCACTGGATAATTTTTAGATAGGAATGAGCCATCGACTCGAACCTTGGACATCTCATCAAGTTGATATAGCTGAGGATTGATAGCCTTGGAGACATCAATCTTGAATTTGTGTAGGTTAGAAACATTATAGCATTATATACCCGCATTATCAAGGTTATATAGTGCTTCAAGAGCATACCACAAATCCTTAGTCGTACGATATTGAAGGAAAACGTCTTAAAGGCTGTCGGACAAGGCACTAAGAATTCAGTTGCAGCAATGATATTTTATATTTACCAGATCTTTATAAGGGACGCGTCTAGCATGCGTTCTAATGGTATTTGCACTAGAAGATGAAGACGAAGGAAGGGATGAGGAACCTACAGTTGCAACACCGGGGTTTTCAATTTCAACAGCGGGGGCATCAAAAATATCAGATAAAAGACCTAAAGTATTAAGTCAATATTCTATTTGAGCTTACTAATGACGAAAATCATTTCCGTTAAATTTCTCGAGTTTGATCCAGGTAGAATCCTCAGATTTAAATGTCATAACAGATTTCTATAATTTAAAATAAATACAATAAATTGTAGTACATATGAGAATGAAAACAGAGAGCATTTTAATTATTTGATTTTATTTATCTTGTTATTCTTGGACATTTCAAGGAATACCTAATGACTGGTTCTTACTTGTACTGGGCGGTTTGTGAGATGATAGCCCAACACGCTCCTTTCGCAAGAGATTATATGATGTGGATCTACAACTTTTTTAGATTGTACGAATAATTTTATGTATATTCCAAAATAATATATATTTTTCATTTTTGAAAATTCTTATAAGAGAATAATAGGATAACAATAAAATTGCATAAATAGATATGTGAAAAATAAAAGAAATCACAACATATATAATTTAGAATCGAGCGTGGGTAAGGCGTGTGATCACTGCCCTAAAAAGGTTGCATCACCCTCCGGCAAGGCTTTCAACTGATACTCACTCGTCCAAGGTACAACACCTGGCTAAATTTCGAAACTCCAATCTATGCGGGCACCAAAGAAGCATAGAGCACCCGAACTCCCACTTAATGAAACAAACGTCAAGAAAAAAATCACAAAGAAGATTGTCGTAAGAATGAGGAAGAGTCTTAAGCAGATTTTCAGAGAGCACATATAAAACGAATCAGAAAATTCTCCAAAATAGTAGCATCGTAAAACGGTAAAAAATTAAGCACATAATAAATTAGAACAGTTATAATTGATAAGTTTTAATCGAGTAGAGAAACATTGGATTTTCAACGTAAAATATAAATGGTGTAAAATGTGTATAGAAAAGAATGTGAACGTAATATGGCAGAGAACTCGACGCAGGAGAAACTAAAATAAAAGAAGTCGACGCACGTCGAGTCCATCGACGCTACTCAAGTCGACCCAAATTGACGGAGTTCATATCGACACATGCGTTGAGATCTTATCGACGCAAGTCGATGCAAGGTTCTAAATGACGCAACCCCAGTCGACACAAGTAGGGTACATCGAGTACTTTTTTACGCATGTCGATGCAACTTTAAAAAATTAGGATTCAAAAGTGTCAAAATTATTTTATACAAAAAATACAATTCAATTCAATTTTTCCTCAAATCCCAAATCCGAAATTCGGATTCGGGCCGGTGCGTGCGCGCACGCGTGTGTAGTTCATAGTTCCTACTTATGTTCCTTTGAACAAATGTTAAGGTGTGAATTCATTTATATACTCTCCTACATGAGAGGTGAAATGCAAGATGAGACTAAAGGATTCATCCTTTCCTTCATAAATTATTTCCCTCCAAATATTTGGATTCCCTCCATTTGATTTTAGAGCTTTTCATCAAGTATGAGGAGTCCAATACAAAACACAAACAAGGCTCCAATAAAACAATATATATTAAATGTTTTAATATAAAATTTCTAACAAAATATTCTTAGTAAATCATGCAAAAGATATGATGCATATATTGGCAGTGCTAAAATGTGTGTATTTTCTGCTGAATACAGTTTCTAATTCCAAGGGAGAGGATGAACAATACCAAAAATTTATATTTTCATCTGGTCTTTTTTTCTTCTCATAAGTTACAAGCGACGGAAACATGAAGAGAAAATGTCTTTCAAAGAAACTAACTCAAATTCTTTAAAGATTAACCGTGATGAATTAAGAATCTTCAGGTTCAACTACATTGGTAAAATTATATTTTTTTTCTTTGGAATAAATATGACTAAATCGTTTGGAATGTTGGCGTGCTTCTGTTTTTTCAAAGACATTCATAGAGATAATTTCGTTAGATACTGCATCATGAGTTTCATAATCAAATTCTTGAATTGAAGTTAGGTTCATGAACGCCTTTTAGTGTAGATTGTGTAGAATCTAATTTAATAAAATTATCTTTAGCATTTTGTAATTGTAAATTTTTGTGTGCATCAATTCAATTATAATTAGTTTATTCATGAACTAAAGTTTTTTCTATATTTGATGCTTGTTTTAGTGTGCATTTGATAAATTTTGAATGAGATTTTAATGACTTCCTAGAAATATTTAGGGCGTGTGTGTGTGCATAAAGCCTTCTTGTCTCTCCCGAAGTGGTTTGCAGCTCAACTAGCATGTACTTCTCAAGCCAAATGATCACGAAAGGTGGTATGAGAAATGCATAGGTGAGATCCTCGAAATAAATACCCATCAATTATCAAAAATTCATTGGCAGTGAGCGATCTCTCATAAGCAATGCATAAATCTGACTAAAATCAACGCAAGTGGGATATTTCACAATCGAATGCTCAAAACCATTCACTCAAGCACTCAAAGTGTATAATGGGCTAATGCAATAGCTTAGTGAATCTGTGGATTTGCTCTCAATAGTGGATTGACGTTTAAGAACATAGTGAAAATCTTGCAGATACTTGACCCACACGGTGCATGATGTCCCAACATCAGAAAACCTAATGATAAGAATACAAAACTAACTCTAAAGACAATATGTAGTGTCTCCATTAACGTAAAAATTGGACTATCATATAAAACTCCCTACCATGGCAAGAGAACTTTTGTCTAGCCTCATTCAACTTTCATTAAGTAAGAAATTGGATTACCATCGTGACACAGTACATCCCCAATGCCAATCTCAAATGCACTGCACATGACTTCGAAAGCTTTACTAACACTGGAAGTCTCAGTTTACTCCTCAAAATCAGTGAGTGGACGAGGATTGGCACAGGAACATCAAGACTGAATAGGGGAGATCTCTCCTAGGGGCTCGCCTAACCTCCGAGGGATCTAGCACAACATCTCAGGGGAACTCGGCATCACTTGGAGCATCAAAAGTATCAGCAATGCCATTTTTGAGATCCCTCTGAGCGGTGCACGGTTTTGAGGCAGACAACAAAACCGTGGAGTTGCTGACTGTCTCAATCTCCCATCCCATCTGAAACCATCCATCTAGATACCTCCACTCCTATGGAGATTTATGTATAAGACCCTGCTCCATCTCAAGGGAAGGATCAAGTACACCAACAAGAGAATGCCGGTTTGGGCATTGCTGACTGTAATGATCAAGGAGCTGTTCTATTTGCCGTTGGTTCCAAAATTTCACACTGGGATGCTGGCGGTGTGGAGATGGAAGCTCTTCTAGCCATGAAGTGTTTCTCGTGCCTACTTTGTCCAAGGTTAAAGAGCTTATTTTGGAAAGCGATTGCAAGAATATCACCATGTTTTGCAGCAACTCCTTGAAGCGGTCAGCTTATTTGATTGCCTCCTCTTAGGCCGCGCATTTAATCATTCTTTCTGATTTTGACCAAGTTTTAGTTCGCCATATACCCAGAGAAGCTAATAGGTTGACAGATTATTGTGCGCGATATGGAGCAGCCTGTTCTGTTGGGTACATTGGAAAATGTGTACCTGATTTGAAGAAGCCCAACCTAGCTCAATGATATACATCAAGGTGTATTTGATGTTGTTTTTGAGTTGACATGTGCAGGTGAAGAATTGATAAAGTATGCAGAAAAAATTCTAAGTCCAAGTGTCGACACAGAGAAGGATGTGTCGACACATAGAAGAAATTGGTCGACATCAACACTGGGAAGCAGTGTCGACACATAGCAGTTAGTCTACAACTACACTGGGAAAAAGTGTCGACACAGAGGAAGTATGTCGACACATAGCAGTTAGTCTACAATGATACTGGGAAAGTGTGTCGACACAGAAGAAGTAAGTCGACACAACACTGGGAATTTGTGTCGACACAGAAGAAAAGCGTCGACCTCAACATTGGGAAAATGTGTCGACACAAAAGGATATAGTCGACCTCAAGTTTGTCGACACCAGCAGTATGTGTCGACACAGAAGAATATAGTCGACCTCAAGTTTGTCTACACCAGCAGAATGTGTCGACACATTGTGATTAAGTCGACACATTACAGCAGAGTTAAAAGAAGACTGTGTCGACACCTGAAGGCTAAGTCGACACTTACTAAGTTATGATTCTACAACAACTGTGTCGACACACAGGACTTGTGTCAACACACTGAAGAGTCAAGACCAAGTTATTTTCAGAAGAAGCTGTGTCGACTCAAAGGCAACTTAGTCGACATCACTGAAGACTGTGTCGACACCAAAGTCAATTGTGTCGACACAGATAGACAGATGGTCTCGACACTTTCTGACAGACTGTCTCGACAACTTGTGGTTCAAGACTAAGGCACAGGACTTGTTTGAAGACTTGACAGTTGTGGGTTGCCACCGGTTAACTGAAACTGTCAGACTTGTCAGAAAACGGTTAGAAACCGGATCAGCCGGTTACCATGAAGGAAGTCTATAAATAGACAGATTCAGAAGGAGAAAGGAATTCTTTTTGAAATACATTGTTGAGAATCAAAAAATTGAGAAGGATTACAATCCAATTCATTTCAAGAAAGTGCTAGGCACTTAAGAAGATCTTCTCCGGAAGATCTAAGAAGACTATCTAAGGATAGATCAAAGAAGAGTTCTAATCAGAATTCAGAAGAATCATTCAAAGTGCTGGATAGAGAGAGATCAAGCCAGAATTTGAAGAAGAAGAAAGAAACCACCAGTGGATTCTCAAGAAGCTGTTTGGAAATCAACTCAGCTAAGTTCATATTCAAGAAGCTTTGAAGAAAGCTCAGATACAGTTGATTTCATCAGCTGATCAAGAATTGTCTTGGCCTTCTCTCTCTCAATTTAGGCAAGACTGTTAAATAATCTTTTCTATATTTCTGTAGGATCTGTTTACACAGATCTGAGTTGGAAGCCTATGTTATAAAGGCTGAGTGTATGAGTGTTGTACTCTGAGTGGTAGGGCTGTGTGCCTGAGTGTAGGAGAAGGGTCTTCTCTGAGTTGTAGGCCTTGGGGCAAGGCTGAGGTAGGGCTGTTGTGCCTGAGTTGTAGGAACCAGTTGGGTTCTGAGTTGTAGGATCTATTGATCTGAGATTAGTGGAAGTTTGGCCGAATCTAGCATACTGCTAGATAGGTGAAGGGGGAAAGTGGATGTACCCAGACCTTGGGGAACCACTATAAAACATTGTGCAATCTGTGATGTTTTATTTTCTGTGATTGCTGTGATCATTGTGTTAGCCATTAAATTGAATTCTGCCTAAAAGTTTTTATAAACAAGTAGAACCTATTCACCCCCCCCCTCTAGGTGTTTAGGTTGTCTTGAAAGTTAAATTATCAAATGGTATCAGAGGGAGGTTCCTCAAAAAGGACTTAAAAGTCTGAGGTAGATCTGAAAGGCAGATTCAAGATTCAAGAAGATGGGTTCTGGAGAGAATCATAAGGAGCTAGGGTCTATGAAATTACCCATATGCAGGAAGGAAATCTTTGGTATCTGGAAAGAAAGAGTCAGACTGTTTATGGAAGCATCTGACCCAAGAATTTACATCACAGTACAGGAAGGCCCCTTCATTCCAATGAAGGTATCAGTTCTTGATGCAAATATCCAAACTCCAAAGAGTTATTCAGAAATGACCAAGGATGAAATCATCTTGGCAACCATGGATAAAAAAGCTCAGAACATTATTGTTAGTGCCATAGATGATTCAACATTTCAGAATCTGATTCACTGCAAGACCTCCAAGGAGATGTGGGATACATTGATTGTCTACATGGAGGGATCTGAAGAAGTAAGGCTGGACAGGAAGTCTATGCTAAATCAGGAGTATGAAAGCTTTAGACAAGGAAAATCTGATAGCATAACTGAGTGCTATAAGAAATTCTATAGAATTGTGAATGAGCTAATATCCTATGGAAGAGTCTTCAGTACCTATGAACTGAATGACAAATTCTTAAGATCCTTATCAAAGGATTGGGATACAAAGATCTGTGTCATAAGAGAAGTGGCTAAATTGGCAGAGATATCTCCTCCAACCCTGTTTGGAAAGTTGTTATCCTATGAAATGCAACTTATGGTGAGAAAGGAGGAGGAAAAGAATTCAAGAGTAGAGTATAGAGAAAAGACTGTGGCATTCAATGCTGAAGCCACTAGAAAGAATAGGAGGATATCACCATCTCCTCCTAAGGAAGTTACAGAAGATAGTTCTGAAAGTTCAAACAAGGGTTCTGAAAGCTGTGATTCAGATGCAGATTTTGCTGCATTCACAAGACAATTCCAGAGGTTCTTGAAGAAGAAGCAGTGGAAGTCTAGGCCTTCCCCATCACAGCAAGTTGATGACTATTATAAGAAGAAAAGGTCATCAAGGAAAGAGAAGAACAGATCAAAACCCAGCAAAGCCACTACTTCAAAGATTGTCTGCTATTGTTGCAATAGGCCTGGACATGTAGTGGCTGATTGTCCTGACAAGAGAAAGGAATCTTCAGAAAAGAAGAAGACTTATCAGAAAGGCAAGAAGGAGAAATCCTTTGTAGCAAAGAAAGATAAGAGTCCGTCAGACCAGTCAACTTCAGAATCAGGATCTGAAGCTGAAGCATATATTGGACTATATGCTGCATCTGAGGAAGAGGAGTTTATGCAGTTGCTAGACTTCATCAATGAACATCAATGCATGGGGTTGATGACAAGATCAGAAGAGGACATATGCCAGAATCAGTCTGGTCCTAATGAGGTAAAATGTCCTTCCAGTACATCTGTTTGTAGTACAAGTGAAGAATCAGCTACATCTGCATCAAGTGATGAAGATGCATCTGAATCTGAAGGAGATGTCTATCAATTGATAGACAAGTATGGGGACTTGTTGCAGGCCCTTAAGAAAAGCAAGAACCTGGTTAAAACTCAGGCTCAGGAAATTGCTGAACTAAGGGTTGCAACAACTGAGTTAGAAAAAGTCCTTGATCAAAAATTAAATGAAATTGCCAAGCTGAAGAATATAACTATTATTCAGATGGGCACAATTAATTATACTAATGATCAAGTGAAGAGTCTAGAGGCCAGACTTAGAATTGAAAGGGATTTAGTGGCTAGTTACTCTAAGCCAAAATCTGTCTTACCCTTGATAGATGAATTTGTCACTCAGAAGGGTAAGGCTGGATTAGGATTTAAAGGTAACTCCAGGGCTGGCAGATTCAAGAGGAAAGGCAAAGCCCCTATTCAGCCACTAAACCTTTCAGTCCCCATAAAGTTTAGTAAGGTGAAAGTGTCTTCTAATATATATGATCATGAAGACATTCAAGGTCATATTAAGACTAATGTTCTGAAGAACAAGGGTGTTAATGCAAGCAGGCCTACCTATGGTCATAAACCAAATGGTTTTAAGAAATCAGTAGGTGAAGTTGCAACAGCACCAGCAATGAACAGAAATTCTTCTGACAAGGATGTATCTAGATCTAGATACAATAAGTTTGAATGTTGGTGTTGTGGCAAGAGAGGCCATTTTGCATTAGACTGCTGGTATAACACAAGTGTTATAAAGAATAAGAGTCTACCTGTTAGAAGAGGTTATGATAGCTTTATTAATGCTAACCTGAACCAAGGACCCAAGACTTACTTGGGTTCTAAGGGTAAGTAATTCTGTATTGCAGGTGAATCCAAGTTACCATGCCCCTATATGGCACTTGGATAGTGGTTGTTCCAGTCACATGACTGGAACAAAGGGGCTGCTGAAGGAGTATTCATCTGTCAAAGATGGACATAAAGTGATCTTTGGTGGATCTGAAAAAGGAGTCATCAAAGGGTTTGGTAACATTTTTTCTAACCTAATTACTATCACTCAAGTGGCTTATGTAAAGGGTTTGAAACATAATCTAATAAGCATAAGTCAGCTAAGTGATTTAGGATATGACATTTCATTTGTTAAAGATGGATGTCATATCAAGAGGTCAAGTGATCAAAAGATCATATTGACTGGGTATAGGAAGAGAAATGTATATTGTCTTAATTTTGAATGTGAGAATAAGGCTTCTCCCATCTGTCTTGTAGCTGATGACAATGCTTCTCATTGTGTTAAGTGGCACAAGAGATTCGCTCATCTAAACTACAAGACAATTGGCCAACTCTTTAGCAAAGAGCTAGTGAGGAATGGACCTCAAATTAAGTGTATAAAGGAAGGGATATGCTCAGCTTGTCAAAAGGGAAAGCAGACAAAATCCTCCTTTCAAAGCCTTGAAAACAAGGATTCTGTGAGGTGCTTATACCTCTTGCATATGGATCTTTTTGGTCCTATGCCAGTTCATAGTCTAGGTAGGAAGGTCTACACTTTTGTGGTTGTAGATGACTATTCTAGATTTACATGAGTGTTCTTTCTGAGACAAAAATCTGAAACCCCTAGTGTATTACTTAATTTTGTAAAGCAAATTCAGAATGAACTGAATAGTACAGTGGTCAAAATCAGAAGTGACCATGGTACTGAGTTTCAATCTGAAAGCATAACAAACTTGTGTAAAGACTTTGGGATTTGTCAAGAGTTCTCCTCACCTAGAACACCTCAGCAAAATGGAATTGCTGAAAGAAAGAATAGAACATTAATTGAAGCTGGTAGAACTCTATTGAGTGACACCTCTCTCCCAGAATATTTTTGGGCTGAGGCAGTTAACACTGCTTGTCATGTCATCAATAGGGCTTCTATCACCAAAAGCCACAGTAAGACTCCCTATGAGATTGTGAAAGGCAGAAAACCAAATCTATCCTATTTTAGGATCTTTGGTTGCAAGTGCTATATACTTAACAATGGCAAGTCATATTTGACTAAGTTTGCTGCCAAATCCCAGGATGGGATATTTGTTGGGTACAGCACAAATAGTAAGGCCTATAGAGTCTTCAACTTAACTACTCAAGTTGTTGAAGAATCTGTGCATGTTGTATTTGATGAAACAAGATTAATCAATTGTGAGTTGTCTTGTAGATCAAATGACTCAACAGGTATAAGCAAGAGGATGGACAAGCTCTCCATTGCTGAAGCTTCAAAGGAAGATGGAGCATTGGAAAATGAAGGCTGCTGTCCAGGGGGAGTACAAGAGATAATGGAAGCTGATGAAAACCAAGAGGTTCAGCAGAATGAAGAAGCTGGAGATGCTCAACCTGAAGGGAATCTTCCTCCAGCTATAAGATATCTAAGAGATCATCCTGCTGATCAGATAATTGGTGATCCAAGACAAGGAGTGCAAACTAGAAGCAGAAATCAAAGCACAGTTTTGCATTCAAGTTTCTTGTCTCAAATAGAACCTAAGAAGTTTGAAGAAGCCATCCAAGACCAGCACTGGATTGATGCTATGCAAGAGGAGCTGAATCAATTCAGAAGGTGCAAAGTCTGGGAGCTTGTTCCTAAACCAAGAGGCCACAACATAATTGGCACTAAGTGGATCTATAGGAACAAGCTAGATGAAAGTGGGATAATAGTGAAGAATAAAGCAAGGTTAGTTGCAAAAGGATACAGGCAGGAAGAAGGGATTGACTTTGATCAAACCTTTGCTCCAGTAGCAAGGCTGGAGGCTATCAGAATGTTCCTTGCCTATGCAGCCTACCAAGACTTCAAAGTATACCAGATGGATGTGAAGTCAGCATTTCTGAATGGTGACCTTAAAGAAGAAGTATATGTAGAGCAGCCATCAGGTTTTGTAGATCCTCTTAAACCTGATTCTGTGTATAAGCTTAGGAAAGCTTTGTATGGGTTAAAACAAGCTCCAAGGGCTTGGTATGAAACCCTGTCTACCTTCCTCATTGAGAATAAATTCTCAAGAGGAAAGATAGACAAAACTCTATTCCTTAGGGAATCAAAAGGTAAGATCATCTTAGTTCAGATTTATGTTGATGACATAATCTTTGGATCTACTGAAAACAACCTTTGTAAAAAGTTTGCCAAACTTATGCAAGGGAAGTTTGAGATGAGCAGTATGGGAGAACTTAAGTTCTTCTTGGGACTCCAAGTAAGACAGACTGATGATGGATTGTCCATATCCCAGTCTAAGTTCACCAAAGAATTAATTAAGAAATATGGTATGGAGTCATCCTCCACCATGAGAACTCCTATGGGAACAAGTATGCCTATATGCAAAGATGAGACAGGTAAACCTGTTGATGAATCATTGTATAGAGGAATAGTTGGGTCTCTACTATATCTCACTGCTAGTAGACCAGACATTATGTATGCAACATGTGTCTGTGCTAGGTACCAAGCCTGCCCTAAAGAATCTCATTATACTGCAGTCAAAAGGATTCTGAGATATCTAAAGGGCACTCCTAATCTAGGTCTTTGGTACCCTAGGAATAGAGATTTTCTACTAACAGGCTATTCAGATGCAGATTTTGCAGGATGTAGAGAGGACAGGAAAAGTACTACAGGTACTTGTCAATTCCTGGGAGGAAGACTAATATCATGGAGTAGTAAGAAGCAGACCAGTGTGGCAATTTCCACAGCTGAGTCAGAGTATGTTGCTGCTGGAAGCTGCTGTGCACAGCTATTATGGATGCAGCATCAGCTTAAGGATTATGGTATTCAGGTAAGTAGAACACCTCTTTTATGTGATTCTAAGAGTGCTATTTCTATTGCTAATAATCCAGTTTCTCATAGTAGAACTAAGCATATAGAAATCAAATACCATTTTCTTAGAGAACATGTAGAAAAAGGAGACATCTCATTGGAATTTGTAAAAACAGATTATCAAATAGCAGATGTATTTACTAAGCCTTTAGATGAAACCAAATTCAATAAATTCAAAATTGAATTAGGTATATTAACCATTGATTAATGTATTAAAAAAATCATTAACAATGCAATTGAAGTGGTATGTAAGTAAAAGTAATAACAACATAATCAAGTGTTAAAAAGGACACATTGAAGTAACACTTACAAGTGGTGTTGAACCAACAGAAATTGGCTAAGTAAGAATGTGTCGACACATTCAGTAATTATGTGTCGACTCAGAGAAATAATGTCGACAAGTCAGAAATATTGTGTCGACACAGAGAATATGTGTCGACACTTAAGAGTTATATTGTCGACTTAACCAGAAATGTAATGTCGACTCAACCAGGATAATGGTGTCGACACTTACAGAATATGTGTCGACACTTATCCTTAGAGTCGACACAGAATTTCTGTCTATCTATTATGTATCCAAGGTGTCGACATAACCACAAATTAGTGTCGACACATAGTAAGCTGAAGTAATGTCGAGACAATAGAAGTTTGTGTCGACACATTCCGTCTGTGTCGACACATTTAGTTTGTGTTTGGCGCCTTTTGAACTTCTTTCAACAGAAGGTATAAATAGGTGAAAAACGCTTTCTGTCGACACGCTTCCAAGGTTTTCGAGACTAAAACCCTGTGTCGACAGTCTATCTTTCTCTCTTCTCTCAAGCTTTCTCGACGAATCGATGACGCCAAGGATGGAAGACAACATCAATGAGGGGTATGAGTTGGTGCGCCAGGCCTTTGCAGATGCGCCGCCAGATGTTCAAGGAGTTATCACCCTCCTCTCCGAGTCAGGGTTAGAATTTCTAATCTCAGAGCCAACTAAAATCTGGAAGAAGGAGGTGCACGAGTTCTTTATCTCTGCATCAGTCCACTCAACAGGCCTCAAGATTAAGTCCAATGTTCAAGGGACTAAGGTGAAGATTACTCCAAGAACTTTGAGAAAAATCTTTCAATTACAAGTAGTTGAGAATGAAGAGGAAGTTCCTAGTTCTAAGACAAGGGAAGCCCTTCAATGGTGTGGACTGGACTCAAGTATGAAGATTGGAGCTGCATTCAACAGAAAGGGTATGAATCAGCAAGGGAAATTCTTGTCTGAAGTTGTTGGGAAAGTAATCCTCTGCAAGACAGGTGGACATGATAGGATTTCTGCTTATATGTTCAGCCTTATGACCAGGATTGTTTTTACAATTCCTACTGATTGGTCAGGAGTACTCTTTGACAAGATCAAAGAAGGAATCAAGAAGCCAAACATGGCTAGAATCATGAGCTTATATCTCAATGGAGTGATTCCTGAAGTGATGCAGCAACTGACAGGGACTAAGATTAATCATATGAGAAGGATGGATATGAGACTGTTCTCTAGGTGGGATAGGGTGCTGTCCAAGGATGTGCCTGAAGAGAACAGGCCAGACACCCCTGTGAAATCCCCTTCTCAAACTCAAGAAACTGAACAACAATAAGAAGACCCACTCAGGACACAGGTTGAAGAACAGCCTGACTCAACTATACTACAGCAAGTGTTAACACCTGCACAGATACAGGGGGAGCCAGTTCACTCACCAGCTCAAAATGTATCCACTCCTGATCAGGTACAAGTGTAGGGGGAGCTAATGTGTTTTACTATAAAAGACATTGCGCATAATCTTATTACTGCACAGGTTCAGGGGGAGCTGTTGTCAGTACAAGTGCAAGAGGAAGCACAGTTAGACTTATCTCAAGATTTAACTGCTGCAGAAGTTACAGCTCAACTGGAATTTACTCTGGAGGAGTTATTCCCTGATGCTGATACTACTACTGATAAAGTAGGAGGAGGACAAGAAATTGAGAAGTCCATAGGTATGGACATTGATCAGGAAGCTGAAGTTGAGCCACAAGTTGAGGGGGAGCCAGTGGATGTTGAGACTGAGCAACAGGTCACTGGGACAGATACACTTCATCCTCCTCAAGAAAAAATTCACCTAGATACTTCATCTGATACTGAAACTGAAGAAGTCAGGATGGCAAAGAAAAGAAAACTGGTTGTATTTAAGAGAAGAAGCAAGAATTATAAGCAGGCTTTACAGACACCACCTCCACAAGTATCTCTTGCCTTTGATCATAACAAGTTTATGGTAGATCTACAGGTGAAATTGGA
Organism: Platanthera zijinensis; assembly: GCA_039513925.1. Lineage (NCBI taxonomy): Eukaryota > Viridiplantae > Streptophyta > Magnoliopsida > Asparagales > Orchidaceae > Platanthera > Platanthera zijinensis. The sequence goes on from CM077094.1 coordinate 105,228,069, forward strand.
TGAACACAGAATGGCTCTGGAGAAGTATGTTGATGAAAATAGTAAGTCTATGCAGTTTGACTTAGCTCAGGATATCAAGTCCATCCAGTTTCAAGTCAACTTGCATAAGACAGAAATGACAGATTGCTTCCAAAAAGGAGGCAATGCTGTGGTTTATCTAGCTCAACAACAAGAGGCTATTACTAAAAAGGTAGATGATATTGCCCTGAAGCAAAGCTATGTATTGGAAAATCAGTTAAGAATGAATGATAATTTAACTGAATCTCATAATGCGATCATTGAGGAAGTCAAGAAGTTTGTTCCTGGCCTGCCTACAGATAAAACAAAAGAAAGGGAAGAATTTGATAAGAATTTTCAAGCTGCCATTGCTTCTGTTAAGACTGCAATCACTACTTCTCAAAAAGAAATATCTGAAAAGCTTCAAAGATTAAAACCATTTTTTTAAAGAGGGTGTGAATTATCTGGATGGCCAAATAAGATTTCAAAAGGAAGATCTCAGAGATCATGTATCTAGAGAAGCCATAAAGGGGGAGAGGATGCTAATTCATGCAGGCTCAGAGCACTCCAAATGGGTGACCAATAGTATCCGAGCCACATTGGGATATCCCCCATTGTGTGATGATGCTATGGTGGCTGAGTCAGGAATACAATCAAATCTACTTGAAGGCAATCAACCTGAGATTGCCCAAGTCATTTACCCCCCTCCAGATTTTGACATGATTGATCAGCAGGTTCAAGGCATGTATAGTCCTCCAAAGGAGGTTACTAATATTGTCATTGGGAAGGTTGATAAGCCAGAGGCTACTCTGAAAGAACAGCAAGATGCTCTATTAGCAAAGAAGAGATTCAGAGAGCAGGCTGCACTCAAGCCAGATTATGAGCAGTGGAGTCCTACTTCAAGGAACATAATACTCACTGCATGGAAAGCTGTACAAGACAAAGTTCATGAGAGAGGGAAGTGGTACAATGAGATAGAATGGCAAAAGTATGAGGCAAGACAGGAAGCTATAGTACAATTCAGAAGGAAAGCTAAGCTGGGGAGGCTGACACCAGATGCTAAGGAGCCAAGCAAATACTTTCCAAAGCCTTTTCACTATTTTGAAAGGCAAAGGATCAAGGAAGAAGCTCAGAAGAAAGCTGATCAAAAAGGAAAGAAGATAGCTGAAGAATCAGAAGCTCCTGTGACAGCTACAATTCAATCTGGCAAAGGGATTATCATAAGAGAGCCTGATCAATCCTGATTATGTTTTTAGTTCCTTCATAGTGTTTTTGTAATGTTGTGATGTGATCATTAAATGTAAAACAATGTAATTAAACATTACCCAGTTATAAACAAAATGTTGATTGGCATATTATAATGTTCATTCTGTGAAATGTTGATTGACATATTATAATGTTCATTCTGTGATGGATTATTTTTTATGTTTTGTTTATATGAAGTATTCCTGTTATGTCACATATCATCAATTTAGTACTGTTTATAAATGGTGTATATCATTGGCTATAAGGGTTATGACTTCTCCAAATAGGGGGAGATTGTTGGGTACATTGGAAAATGTGTACCTGATTTGAAGAAGCCCAACCTAGCTCAATGATATACATCAAGGTGTATTTGATATTGTTTTTGAGTTGACATGTGCAGGTGAAGAATTGATAAAGTATGCAGAAAAAATTCTAAGTCCAAGTGTCGACACAGAGAAGGATGTGTCGACACATAGAAGAAATTGGTCGACATCAACACTGGGAAGCAGTGTCGACACATAGCAGTTAGTCTACAACTATACTGGGAAAAAGTGTCGACACAGAGGAAGTATGTCGACACATAGCAGTTAGTCTACAATGATACTGGGAAAGTGTGTCGACACAGAAGAAGTAAGTCGACACAACACTGGGAATTTGTGTCGACACAGAAGAAAAGCGTCGACCTCAACATTGGGAAAATGTGTCGACACAAAAGGATATAGTCGACCTCATGTTTGTCGACACTAGCAGTATGTGTCGACACAGAAGAATATAGTCGACCTCAAGTTTGTCTACACCAGCAGAATGTGTCGACACATTGTGATTAAGTCGACACATTACAGCAGAGTTAAAAGAAGACTGTGTCGACACCTGAAGGCTAAGTCGACACTTACTAAGTTATGATTCTACAACAACTGTGTCGACACACAGGACTTGTGTCAACACACTGAAGAGTCAAGACCAAGTTATTTTCAGAAGAAGCTGTGTCGACTCAAAGGCAACTTAGTCGACATCACTGAAGACTGTGTCGACACCAAAGTCAATTGTGTCGACACAGATAGACAGATGGTCTCGACACTTTCTGACAGACTGTCTCGACAACTTGTGGTTCAAGACTAAGGCACAGGACTTGTTTGAAGACTTGACAGTTGTGGGTTGCCACCGGTTAACTGAAACTGTCAGACTTGTCAGAAAACGGTTAGAAACCGGATCAGCCGGTTATCATAAAGGAAGTCTATAAATAGACAGATTCAGAAGGAGAAAGGAATTCTTTTTGAAATACATTGTTGAGAATCAAAAAATTGAGAAGGATTACAATCCAATTCATTTCAAGAAAGTGCTAGGCACTTAAGAAGATCTTCTCCGGAAGATCTAAGAAGACTATCTAAGGATAGATCAAAGAAGAGTTCTAATCAGAATTCAGAAGAATCATTCAAAGTGCTGGATAGAGAGAGATCAAGCCAGAATTTGAAGAAGAAGAAAGAAACCACCAGTGGATTCTCAAGAAGCTGTTTGGAAATCAACTCAGCTAAGTTCATATTCAAGAAGCTTTGAAGAAAGCTCAGATACAGTTGATTTCATCAGCTGATCAAGAATTGTCTTGGCCTTCTCTCTCTCAATTTAGGCAAGACAGTTAAATAATCTTTTCTATATTTCTGTAGGATCTGTTTACACAGATCTGAGTTGGAAGCCTATGTTATAAAGGCTGAGTGTAGGAGTGTTGTACTCTGAGTGGTAGGGCTGTGTGCCTGAGTGTAGGAGAAGGGTCTTCTCTGAGTTGTAGGCCTTGGGGCAAGGCTGAGGTAGGGCTGTTGTGCCTGAGTTGTAGGAACCAGTTGGGTTCTGAGTTGTAGGATCTATTGATCTGAGATTAGTGGAAGTTTGGCCAAATCTAGCATACTGCTAGATAGGTGAAGGGGGAAAGTGGATGTACCCAGACCTTGGGGAACCACTATAAAACATTGTGCAATCTGTGATGTTTTATTTTCTGTGATTGCTGTGATCATTGTGTTAGCCATTAAATTGAATTCTGCCTAAAAGTTTTTATAAACAAGTAGAACCTATTCACCCCCCCCCCCTCTAGGTGTTTAGGTTGTCTTGAAAGTTAAACTATCATGTTTTTTTTATGGGTTGATTTAGAACCTGCTACTACCGAGTTCCTTGAGCTTGTTCAAGGCGACATGGCTAGCATGGTTCCTCTGTAGTTGCTGTTTGTACTCTTTGTTTTTATTACCAATGCATATGCACTTTACAGCAACAGGAGAATGCTCATGTTGAGGGGGAGAAATCACCCTCACAGGAGCATCTTCCAACTTCATCTCCCTCTTCAATCCAGTCACCTATCCCTTCCCCACCTCACTCTCCAGAAATGAGTTCACCTCTTCCACCTCACTCTCCAGAGATAATTTCTTCTCCACCTCCATCTTCGGCCAAGGCTTTGTTGGAACACGCGTTCCGCATCTCTTGTTTCGAGAATAATAAATTTCATTATGTATTTGATTATGATCGTCTAGTGTTTATAGTGCGTAGGAAATACAGATACATTAGCACTCCGAATGCATTCATGATATGCGATGCAAGAATAGAACAATGCTCTAACGGAAGACCTATCGCGGGGCGGTAGCACCAACCGCTGGTGGTAGAGTTTGTGTCGAGGGGACAGCTGTCAAAACACACTCAAGTGAAAACATTGGCGGGAGCAGCGAAGCCAAATAGTAAAGTAGTTAACGCACAGCATTAACACTAATGCACAGTGGTAACTCAATGGCAAGAACAGTAATCAACAGTTGATTGAGGAGCCAAATAGAGCAAGAAATCACTCGAACGGCGGGAGCGTATATGGAGCTAATGCGGCGTGGTAACCCTATCGCGGTGCGATAGTGGTTGCCTAAAATAAGGAACGCGCTTACCATTCCTGGACGGATGCGCTGTAGATCTCATTCCATTTAGGCTACTGCCCAACGGTAACACCTACTTCCGGCGCTAACTCACAGTCATATATAAAGAATCGCTCCTCCTGTCAACAAAACAACGACCAAAGCTACAACTCTGAATCTTTTTGTGAGAGCCCGCATCTCAGACATCCAGAACTCTCCCTGCATCAACCATGAAGAACAAGTAGATAAACTCAAAGGAGGATTCAATCAACGTTCATTCTACACGAAAGAAGAACGCAACAACTTTGATCTCTAGCGTGTCTTCGTCATCCCTTCGGAGTTTCTTATAGGGCGTTTTTATATACTGAATTTATATCTCTCATCTTGTATTCTCTTTTTTGTGACAATTTTTGTATCACTAGAAGAATACGTCGCGGGTGTTGGCGATTAGATCGTCCACGTCTTATAGAAGAATTTACCGTGGGTGTTGGCGACTAGATCTAGGGTCTAGTTCTAGTGGAGGCCTGAGGCCTATTGGGAGAGATAGGTGGGGGCCAACCAGTCCTTAGGGAGAAGGGTTAGTATAGAAAACAAAACAAAAATTTGTATTCATCGTCTTGATTTCTAGCATCATGGAAATCAATTTTTGTAATCAATTTATTTATAAAATATAATCATGTTTTTGTTTTATTAAATTGATTTCAATTTTTATTAGCAAAAAATATTTTAAGAGAAATATCTTTATTCAAAGATTCAAATACAACGACGACGACAACACTCAAACCTTTATCTCACTATAGTGGGGTTGGCTATATGGATCCTTTGTCGTCATTGTGCCCTATCTTTTGTCATAATCTCACTAATGCCTAAGTACATCCTGTCTTTCCTTACAGTTTCATTCCAAGTCTTTATTGGTCTAACCTTTCCTCGTTTAACATGCCTAGTGACTAGACTCTCACAACGCCTAACAGGTGCCTCTAATGGTCTCCTTTGTACGTGTCCAAACAATCTTAGACGAGCTTCTTATTGGAGTTACCATTTTGTTATTAGTGTTAATATTGTATTAGTGTGTTAATATTGTATTTATATTCTTGAGATTATATATATATATGAGGATGGCTCCAATTTGGAGTTAAGTTTTTCATTATTCAACATGGTATCAGAGGCACGGGTTTGCCGCGTCTCGCCGACTCCCGCATCGGGACATCCGCTGCTTCACCGACTTCCACTGCTTCGACCATCGCCTGTTGCTTCGGTCGCCTTGCCGCGTCTCGCCTTCTCCCGTCGTGATCGCCTGCTGCATCGTCTCTCGTCGGATCCTGCTGCGTCGCTCGCCCTTCCGCTGTCGAGCCGGAATCGCTGTCGAGCCCTTCCGACGTCGCTGTCGGGCCCTTCCGACGTCGCTGTCGGGCCCTTCCGTTGTTTTGTCCTGTTGTCTGCTGCCTTGTCCAGCCGGTGCCCAGCCGGTGTTGTCCAGCGGTGCGCCTGCAGCCGCTGCTGCCTTGTCCGAGCCCTCTGCTGCTCGCTGTCGTTCTTGATGTGTTGTATGTGATTCCTCATCCTTCTTCGTCCTTCGGTCCCCGGTCTCCTTTGCGGGAGGGATCTCGTTCCTCAATTTTTGTTCTCTGTGCTTCATGGATTCCAAGGATACTTATGGTACTACAGGACGAATTACTAGCGTCCTTCTCGATGAAAAAAATTATCCTTCATGGGCGACTTCGATGAAAGTGGCCCTTGACGGCCGGAATAAGCTTTCCTGGCTGATCGGCCCAAACCGACTGACAAAGATGACAAGAAAGAGGAGTTAGTCAAATGGTCGACTGAAAAGTACATGATTCTGGGATGGATTCAGTGCTCGATGGAGCCTCGCATCTTCAGTCAGTTCATGCGGTTTAAGGATATCTCCGAGCTTTGGTCCGCTCTCCAGCGCACTTTTGGCCACACGCGTGTTGATGCCCAGATTTTTTGGATCTTTCAGGACATTGCTTCTGCCACACAGGGGGAGCGCTCTATTCAGGAGTACTTTACTTACCTTCAAGACCGTTTTCTTGAGCTTAACGATCTTGAGCCTCTCAATGCCCTGAAGTCTCCTACTGATATCACCCTTATTCGAAAACAACGCCAGAGACGGGAGACGTACCAGTTCTTGATGGGGCTTCGCCCCGAATATGAGTCTACTCGTGCCCAGATTGTGGGGATGTCACCTTTGCCAGATCTCCTTGAGGCCTACTCCATTGTTGCAGAGCATGAGAAACGTCTGCAGAGGCAGTCTAGTCTTCCCGGCCTTCGTGCTACCACCTCTCTCCCTACTGAGCAGATGGCCCTTGCTGCTTCCCACCGCCCTCCCACCTCCAGCACTCGTAGTCGCGGTGGTTGGGGTTCTTCTAATCAGTCTGGTGGTCGTGGCTCTACGGGTCCTCCTGGCCCTTGCTCTCACTGTGGCCGTCTCAACCATGATCGCAGTTGTTGCTATCAGCTCTACCCACACCTACGGGGCTCTGAGCGTCCTACTCCTGGCAGTGTACCCAGACACACTATTGTTTCTGCTGAATCTTCCGAGCCCGTTGAGCGCACCTTGGGTGCCAACTCCTCCGACTTATGCCAGATGATGGCCCAGTTTCAGCAATTTCAGCAATTTCAGCAGTCTCAGCCTTCCACGACAGTCTCTGCCTCCATTGTTTCTTCTTCCTCAGGTACTCCATTTGCTTGCTCCGCGACCATGGTTGACCAGGATTCGTCACCCTGGGTGATTGACTCTGGTGCAACCGATCATATGACGGGTACGTCTTCCCATCTGCTTCAGGTTGTTCCTTGCTCCCACCGCGACGTGCGCCTTGCTGATGGCTCAGTTACTCCTGTCCTTAGCTGGGGCCACGCCCCTCTCTCTTCTTCTCTCTCTCTTGACTTTTTGTTCTTCTTATCCCTCAGTTGGCTCTCAATCTTTTGTCTGTTAGTAGTATTACTCTACTTGGAACTGCTCAGTAATTTTCTTCTCTGATCATTGTGTTTTTCAGGACCTGAGATCCGGGAGGACTATTAGTACGGGATATGAGAAGAGTGGGATGTACTACCTAGAGCTACCTCCTACCACCGCTGCTACCACCACCACTACTACCTTCCTGCCTACCTCTCCTGTTGTTTCTCCTGCTTTGTCGTCGAGCTCGCTTTGGCACGCACATCTCGGCCATGCCAGCCCTCAGCGGATGTTGTCTATTTGTCCTGATGTGTCTTTTTTTTCCTTTTCGTTGTGATGTATGTGAGCTGTCCAAACACACACGCAGCACGTATGTTCCTTCTGTTAGTCGTGTTACTTTTTGTTTTGAATTAGTTCATTCTGATGTGTGGGGTCCTGCCCCTGTTATGTCATTTGATGGTTTCTCATATTTTGTAACTTTTATTGATGACTATTTTCGTTGTTTATAGGTTTATCTCCTCAAACATAAATCTGAGGTTCTATCGGTTTACTCCCATTTTCACGTATGATACAAACCCAGTATGGTACGTCAGTTCATATCCTCCGCTCTGACAATGGAGGTGAGTAAACTTCTCGTCCCTTTGATCTCTTCCTCCGCGATGAGGGCACTCTAACATCAATTTTCTTGTCCAGGGACCTGTTGGTGTTACCATGGTGATCTGGAAGTGATCAAGCATGTAGCCCCACTGCCAACTCAGTATGAGTCTATCAGGGTCGCACATAAGATTGTGGAGAAATTGGGAGTTTGGATCTGTATGGTATAGCTCATATGATGAGCAAATGGACTTAAAATATTCTAAGGCAAATGCGTCGAGTATATTGAGACAACTCAACGCCTTCGTCGAGTTAAGGGTTGACTCGTCGAATAGTGGCGTTGAGTGAGTTGAGTGTGTTCAACGATTCGTCGAGTCAAGGAGTTGATTCGTCGAGTATTGTACTTAAGCGTTGAGTGCGATGAGTCCATTCAACGATTCGTCAAGTCAAAGTGTTGACTTGACGGATCTGAGTCTTAGGCGTTGAGTGTATTGAGCTCACTCAACGTCATTCGATGAATCTGGCCTTGGGCGTTGAGTGCGTTGAGTGCACTCAACGCTATGGCGCAGAAGGCGTTGACAGTGTTGAGTCTATTCAATGCTTTCGTCGAGTCAAGTATTGATTCGGCTGAAGGTTGGCGTTAAGTTCGTCGTGTATCCTATGGATACTCGACGATTCGTCGAGTATAGAATGGTACTCGTCGATTCGTCGTGTATGCTGTAGATACTCGACGATTCGTCGAGACAAGTGTTGTCTAATAGAATTTTGGATTCTAAGCGCTGAGTTCGACGAATGAGTTCGACGAATGCTGGCCTTTGGCACAGAGTTCGACGAATGAGTTCGACGAATGCTGGCCTTTGGCGCAGAGTTCGTCGAGCTGAGTTCGACGAATGAATTCGACGAATGCTGGCCTTTGGCGCTGAGTTCGTCAAGCTGAGTTCGACGAATGCCCGTACTGACTCAAATGTTGACTTTTTGAATTCTGAAATAAAAGTCCTGGGTCTGCGGATAACGACGGAAGTTGTTCTACTTATTTCCTCGAGTATAAATAGGATGTTTTAGGGTTTACTGTTGACGGTTCCTTTTGTCTAAGCACACGAGCCGTACTGTGCGAAAAGACTGGTAACCCTAAAAGCCGACGGAAGCGTTCCGTCAATCCCGTCACCAATCCCGATCCCGATCCCGGCGAGTGTCGTCGCCGCCTCTCCTACAACAGATCTAGCAGTCTGTGGAGACGTTGAGTGTCCTCTCCCGACCAAGAACTTGTGCGACAAGTTACTACGGGTTCTCCCGATCGTATGGATTACTGTAGAGGCGCAGATATACTTTCTGCGCTCAAGACTCTAGCCGCTGTGTGACCGGCCCGATTCTTTTGGAGCATCTAGGTTGAGTTGAGACTCAATTCCTCAAAGGTAATTTTTTATTACAGCATGTTTTACTTCTTGATTCATGAATGTTGTCATATCCGAACTCGTTTGGGTTTTTCTTGTTCTTATTTCCGCTGCGTGCACAAGTGTTGTATCATCCCCAAAAACCTAACAGTGGTATCAGAGCCAGGTTTTCGGCAATATTCATTGTTTCAGATGTTGCTAAATCCATGACGTGTAGATTTGGAGATTTAGAAGTGTTCTAAATGCCCAAATCTAGTCTTGGATCTTTCCAAGAACGCTTGTGATTTCCTTGAGTTTACTCTTTAACAGTAACCGTCACTTTGTTGGTTTGAGAAACTAAGCATGTGTTAGATTTTGAATCTCATATGAAGTGACGAGCTTGTCTACTGTGTAAGTGGAGTTGGTGTTGCTCATGTCATATGCATGTAAATCTGAAGATTAAGAAGTGTCTTAGATGTTCAGATTTAGCCCGTCTCATCAAGTGTTGATGATCTTCTTTTGCACATCTGGGATGCATTTGGATTATGATTGTTGTATTTTATTTTGCTTGATGTGCACACTGGTTAAATGTTAACCATGATTAAAGAGTTAAGCAAGAATTAAAAATCCCTTAAGCAATATTAAGTATTCAGATGTCTTCTGATGGATGACACTCTTCCTGCCTCGATCGATGAAGTGTGGGCTTGCCAAAGCAAGGTGCATTAATCTATTTTGGAAAGGGTGCGAGCGGATAATTGTGATATCCTACTGTCGACATCGGGTCAAACTTAACTGGGTGACCTCAAAGGTTGAGTGCTCAGAGGCATGGGGTTGGCATGCACCATATGATGGATGCGAATAAAGAGTTATTCACCAGACATATAAGAATTGCATAGTGATGCAATTGACAAGCGTTGCCTACCTAAATAGTTGCATTGTGAGAGAAAAGTCAAAGATGACTCATAGTGTTAGTGAAATATGGATCTTGTCCACTAAGAGAGTTACTCGTCAAACTCTTCAAATTGATATCGAGGGTTATCAGTTTGATAAAAATAGTGAGAGCTTTTGATTAAAGTCCTAATTGAAAGATAAATTATATTTTGAAATGTGATACTAATTTTCTTTGCTTGTATTCTTGTAAAATTTCCATGGCAAGTGGTTCACACTCCACCCTGTCCCTCAGAGTGATCATTGAGAAGGAGAAGCTAAGTGGTACAAATTATTTGGACTGGTACAGGAACCTGAGAATTATTCTCAGGCAAGAGCGCAAGCTCTATGTTTTGGAAGAGGAATCTCTTGATGAGCCTGCCGGAAATGCACCTCGTGCTGATAAAGATGCTTATAAAAAGTATCTCGACGACTCCTTAGACGTCGAATGTCTCATGTTAGCGACCATAAACTCTGAGCTTCAGAAGCAACATGAGAACATGGGTTGCAAGGACATTGACGAGCATCTCAAGAAAATGTTTCAAGGGCAAGCTCGTCAAAAGAGATTCGACGTCACTAAGGCGTTGTTCCAATGTAAGATGGGAGATCGGGACTTAGTAAGGACTCACGTACTCAAGATGATTGGGTATATCGAGAACCTTGAAAGACTAGGGTTCCCTCTGGGCCAAGAGTTGGCCACAGACCTGATCCTGCAATCGTTGTCGGACAGTTATGAGCAGTTTGTCTTAAACTATAACATGAATGAAATAGACAAGACACTGCCCGAGCTCCTAGGCATGTTAAGAACTGTCAAGATCAACATGAAGAAGGTCAAGCCTACTAGCCACATATTGATGGTGCATAAAGGCAAGGGCAAGGTCATGGGCTTCAAGAAGACAAAGGTAGGACCTAAGTCTGGACTGGAGCCCAAGTCTTCAGCACTGAAAAAGAAATGCTTGATGAAAGAGGCAAAGTGTCACCATTGTGGCAAGGCTGGTCACTGAAGGAGGAATTGTCCTTCTTATGTGGAGGGTCTGCACAAGATGAGGGGAGGTATGACTTTCGCTTCAAGTATTTATGTTATAGAGATAAACCTTTCTGCTCCTTCATCCAGGGTATTGGATACCGGATGTGGTTCTCACATTTGTATAAATGTGCAGGAACTGAGAAGGAGAAGATTGCTGAGTAAAGGAGAGGTGGACCTCCGTGTTGAAAATGGAGCAAGAGTTGCTGCTATTGCCGTGTGAGTTTATCGTCTTGTTTTGCCCAGTGGGTTTGCAATAGAACTTTGTTGACTTTGTTGAGTTCATCGATCTCAGCTTCACTGTTTCGTCATACTGAGTTCAGGTTTTATCGAACTGAGCTCGAAGTTCGTCGACCTCAGCCTTCACCTGAAGAAAGAACTGAGTTGAGAGAATTCGTCGATCTCAGCTTCACTGTTTCGTCAAGCTGAGCTCAGAGTTCGTCGAGCAGAGCTTGAAGTTCGTCGAACGCAGAATTTCAGAAAAGTTATTTGATTTTGTCTAAGTCCAGAATGATGCTTACTCAGCAAAGTCAACAAAGTTCATATTCGATGCAAATCGACATTAACATCGTCGTCAGTCTACAGTGGATCTCAAGTTAATAAAGCTGAGGTTTTAACCACCGTTAAAACTGAGACACGTGTCGATCATCTCACCAATGTGATGGGATTATAAATAAATGAAGAGATCGAGATCAATGAATGATGATTGGATTAATTCCTGATTAACTTTCTAAAAAAACGAGAAGCGGAGTTCGTCTTCTTCATCCGCCATTGTTGCAGAAGCCAAGAACCTCAAGTTCAAATCTGAAGGACTTCTGTGTTTGTTGGTGCAATCAACATCCACTCCAGCGGGTTCAGAGTAATCCTCTGAGAGAGACGAATCAGCCTAGGCGTGCCCTACTGAAGTTATCTTCTCGATCCAAACCGAGCCAGAATCTGAAGATCAATTCGTTGGATCAAAGAAGAAGGAAGGGTTGACATCTGCTCGGTCTAGGTAGACAGGCACAGAGAATTTTCTCTGGTGTCTGTAATTCATTATCTTGAATATTTCTGTGTAAGATTCATTTTGAATCTGAGTGGTAAGGCTAAGGCCTGAGTTGTAAGGCTGTGTTATAAAGGCTGAGGCAGGGCAGGAGTTGTCTGAATTGTAGGTGAATGGATTGACACTGATGTAGGGCAGGATTTCCTGAGCTGTAGGAGTGTGGAGTCACTCTGAGGTAGAGTTCTTGGGAAGAACTTAAGTTGTAGGATCTTGGTGATCTGAGTAGTAGAGCTTGCGCCTGAGTTGTAGGAGCCGGTTGGGCTCTGAGCTGTAAGATCTGAGGATCTGAGAAAGATAGAAGGAAGTTTAGCCGAATCTAGTATACTGTTAGATAGGCGAAGGGGGAAAGCGGATGTACCCATCAATTGGGGAACCACTATAAATCTCTGTGTATTGTGCTGTGTACTGTGCTGTTATTGATTGTGATAAGATTGATGTGCTATGATTTTAATTGATAAGTTGCCTAAGTTTTTAAATTGGACCTATTCACCCCCTCCCCCTCTAGGTGATTAGTTGTTCTTGAAATCAAGACTTTCAAGTGGTATCAGAGGGAGGTTCCTCAAGATAGACTTAACAGTCTGAGTTGATCTCCAGGGGAAGCTATCAGAAGGCCAAAATGGGTTCAAGTGAGAATCATAAAGAACTTGGATTCATGAAACTTCATCTTTGCAGGAGGGAGACCTTTGGCATCTGGAAGGAAAGGTTCAGACTTTTCATGAAAACATCTGATCCTAGGATATACATCACAGTACAGGAAGGACCCTTCATCCCAATGAAGACATCAGTACTTGATGCATCTGAAGACTCCAAAGCAGTATTCTGAGATTACTAAATATGAAATCATCTTAGCTACATTGGATAAGAGAGCACAAAACATTATTATTAGTGTCATAGATGACTCAACCTTCCAAAACCTAGTCCACTGTAATACATCTAAGAAGATGTGGGACACACTAGTTATCTACATGGAGGGGACTGAATAAGTGAGGGAGGACAGGAAGTCCATGCTCAATCAAGAGTATGAAAGCTTCAGGCACGACAAGTCAGATGGCATTGCTGAGTGCTATAAGAAGTTTTTCAGAATTGTGAATGAGCCGATGACATATGGCAGAGTTTTTAGCACTTATGAATTGAATGACAAGTTCCTCAGGTCTTTAACTAAAGACTGGGACACAAAAATCTGTGTCATCAGAGAAGTGGCCAGACTTGCAGACACTCCACCACCAACCCTTTTTGGAAAGTTGTTGTCTTATGAAATGCAGCTGACTGCTAGAAAAGAGGAGAAGAAAATCAGCAAGCCTAAAGTCAAAAACAAGTCAGTGGCCTTCAAAGCTGAAGCCACAAGGAAGAGCAGGAGAAAGATTCCTTCTCCACCAAGTAGAGTTGTTGATTCTGAGTCAGAAAGCTCAGAAACCCGCACATCAGACTGCTACATTTCAGATGAAGACTTTGCTGTCTTCTCTAGGTAATTTCAGAAATTTATGAAGAAGAAGCACTGGAGAAGCAGGTCATCCTCTTCTTCTTATCCCAAGGAAGATTACTACAAGGGCAAGAAGAAATCCTCTAAAGAGGACAGGTATGGCTCTAAACCAAGTAAACATACTTCTTCTAAAGTGGTGTGTTATTGTTGCAGCAAGCCATGGCATGTCATAGCTGACTGCCCTGTTAAAAGAAAGGATGTTGGTGGAAAGAAGGAACATCAGCAGAAGGGCAAGAAGGAGAAGTCCTTTATTGCCAAGAAGCAAAAGAGCTGAACTGACTCCTTATCATCAGAGTCACAAGAGTAGATGAAGCTGAAGCCTACATTGGGCTATTTTCTGCTGAAGAAGAATCTGTAGAAGCAGACTTCTTAGAGATGCTGGCTGAAATCACAGGAGAAGCTGATGATGCTGTCAGATCTGAAGAAGGAGAAGAAGTCAGCCATTGCCTCAGACTGATGGCTTTGACTGAGGAAGGACCCAGCCAGGAGCAGCCCAGCCCTAGTAAGGTACATTCTACACCTTCTGTGTCAGATTATGTAACTAGTCCAGAATCAGAAGCATTTGCATCAAGAGATGAAGATGGTTCTTAATCTGAAGGAGATGTCAATCAATTGATTGATGATTATGGTAAAATCTTGCAAGCATTGAAGAGAAGCAGACTCCTAGCCAAAAAACAGGCTGAGGAGATTGCCTCTCTGAAGCTGGTTGTTTCAGACTCAGTAAACATGCTGAACCTGAAGATAAAAGAAGTCAGCAAGCTGAAAAACATCACTGTTATTCAGATAGGCACAATCACCTACAAAAATAACCACATTAGGAATCCTGAAGGTAAACTCCAAAAGGAAAAGGAGCTAGTGGTTAAGTTCTCAAAGTCATGTTCAGTATTGCCTTTAATTGATTCCTTCTCCTCCCAAAAGGGTAAAAAGGGGTTAGGCTTCAAAGGGATAACTAGAGCTGTCTATTCCAAAAGAAAGGGCAAAAGCTCCAGCGCAGCCACTAGCCTCCAAGCCTCCAATTCCTTTCAGGAAAGTGATGCTACCATCTAACAGGTATGACCATGAGAGCATTTATGGTCACTGGGAGTATGGTGTTAGGAATGGTAAGGGTGCTAGTGCCTACAAGGCAGCCCATAAAGAAATCCAAATGGACCATCCTGGACCATTTGTGTTTGGTGTACCAGCCCCAACACTCAAAAATAAGGTTGCAGCCCATTCTCAAAGTCTTTCTGTCCAAAATCAGACTAAAGGAAAGTCTGTCAGCACACCAGACTTGGGTATATCTGTAGTTATCAGGAGCTTGCACTCTGAAAAAAGGAAACTGCTGATAGGGTCCAAGATATCCCTAGTACCTCTGCTGCCAGACAAATCCCAAATCAGGGTGTGGCTGGAAGACTTAAGAAAAAGGTTGTTGTACCTGCTGGAATGAGAGTTGCTGACTGTTATGCTGTAAAGCCAGCCCTTAAAAGAAGGTGCAATATTTATGAGTGTTGATATTGTGGCAAAGTGGGACACTATGTTATTGATTACTGGCACAATAAGAGTATCCAGAGAGATAATGTCAGCTTACCTGTCAGAAGAGCTGCAGGTAGGCATGTTCAATTTCAGACTAATCTGCACCTAGGACCCAATAAGAATTGGGATCCTAAGGAAAGATGATTTATTTGTTGCAGGTAAGTCCAAGTGGTCATACCCCTATATGGTACTTGAACAGTGGATGTTCCAAGCGCATGACTGGAATAAAGAGCATGCTGAAGGAGTACACTCCAGTTGAAAATGGACTCAAAGTCATCTTTGATGGTTCAGAAAGAGTAGTAACCAAAGGGTTTGGTAAGATATTTAATGGCATAATCATACTATCACACAAGTAACTTATGTGAAAGATTTGCAACATAACCTGATAAAGCATAAGCCAACTATGTGATCTTGGCTATGACATTTCTTTCCTCAAGGATGAATGCCAAATTAGGAGGTCAAGTGACCAAAGGGTCATCTTGACAGGAACTAGGAGAGGAAATGTCTATTGTCTCAATTTTGTTTGTGAGAGTAAGGACTCTCTTATATGCCTAGTTGCAGATGAGAAAGCTTCACATTGTGTCCAATGGCACAAGAGGCTAGCTCATCTGAATTACAGGACCATAGGCAAACTCTTTGGTGAAGAGTTAGTGAGAAATGGTCCTAAGGTGAAGTGCATCAAAGAGGGTATCTGCTCAACATGCCAAAATGGCAAGCAGACCAGGACCTCCTTCCAGAGCCTTGATATCAAAGACTCAGTGAGGTGTTTATACCTCCTGTATATGGATTTATTTGGTCCTATGTCAGTTCATAGTCTAGGTAGGAAAGTCTACATCCTTGTGGTTGTTGATGATTTTTCCAGATTTGTTTGGGTGTTCTTTCTAAGGAAGAAATCTGAAACCCCTGATGTCTTCCAGACATTTGTTAGGCAAATTCAGAATGAACTTAACAGTACTGTGGTCAAAATCAGAAGTGACCATGGGACTGAGTTTCAGTCTGAATGCATGACAAGATTCTGTGAAGGGCTTGGGATTCATTAAGAGTTCTCCTCTCCTAGAACACCCCAGCAAAATGGGATTGCTGAGAGGAAAAAACAGAACTCTCATAGAAGCTGGTAGAACCTTATTAAGTGACACATTACTCCCAGAATATTTTTGGGTTGAGGTAGTAAACAATGCATGTCATGTCCTTAACAGGGCTTTCATCACCAAAAGCCACAAGAAGACTCCCTATGAGATTCTGAAAGACAGAAAACCAAACTTATCCTACTTCAGAATTTTTTGTAGCAAGTGTTATGTTCTAAACAATGGTAAGTTCTATGTGACTAAGTTTGTTGTCAAGTCCCAAGAAGGGATATTTGTTGGGCACAGCAACAATAATAAGGCATATATAATTTATAACTAAGTACTCAAATTGTAGAATAATCAGTACATGTTGTCTTTTATGAGTCAAACCTAATTAACTGTGAGCTGTCAAGCACCTCTTCTAGTTCTGCAGGTTTAAAGGATGTGATGGACAAGCTTACCATCAGGGAAATGGATCTAGCAGGACAAGATAAGGAAGAAGATGGGTGTTGTCCAGGGGGAGCTCAAGACTCACAAGCTGAGGATGAAGAACAGTCAGCTGACGACAATGCAGTACAGCCAGCTGAAGACAATGAAGTTCAGCCAATTGAGAACAATACAGAACAGCAAGTTGAAGCAAGAATGCCACCAGCTGAGAGACATCTGAGGGACCATCCAGCACACCAAATCATTGGTGATGCAAGACATGGTGTCCAGACAAGGAGCAAGAGCATCAACACAGCTCTATGTTCAATCTTCCTATCACAAATAGAGCCCAAGAAGCTTGAAGAGGCTATCAAAAACTCTTACTGCATTGGAGTTATGCAGGAAGAGCTGAACCAGTTCAAAAGGTGTAGAGTCTGGAAGCTGGTTCCCAGACCAAAGGGACATAATGTCATAGGAACAAAGTTGATCTGCAGGAACAAGCTAGATGAGAATGGCATTATTTTCAAAAACAAGGCCAGATTGGTGGCAAAAAAATACAGGTAAAAAAACGGAATAGATTTTGACCAGACCTTTGCCCCAGTAGCAAGGCTGGAAGCAATAAGGTTATTCCTTGCTTTTGTTGCCTATCAAGGATTCAAAGTCTTCTAGATGGATGTGAAGTCAGCATTCCTGAATGAAGACTTAAAAGAGGAAGTATATGTGGATCAGCCACCAGGTTTTGTAGATCCTCACTTTCCTAGTTTTGTTTATAAGCTTAAGAAAGCTCTATATGGGTTGAAGCAAGCCCCTAGAGCATGGTATGAAACATTATCTACTTTCCTCATTGAGAATAAATTCTCAAGGGGGAAAATAGATAAAACTCTATTCATAAGGGAATCTAAGGGCAAGGTCATCCTAGTCCAGATATATGTCGATGACAGTATCTTTGGATCTACTGAAAACAACCTTTGCAGGAAGTTTGCCAAACTTATGCAAGGGAAGTTTGAGATGAGCAGCATGGGTGAGCTAAAATTCTTCTTGGGACTCCAAGTAAGACAGACTGATGATGGCTTGTCGATATCTCAATCTAAGTTCACAAGCGAGTTAATTAAGAAATATGGTATAGAGAATGCCTCCACCATGAGAACTCTAATGGAGTCAAGTATGCCTGTAGGCAAAGATGAGGCAGGGAAACCTATTGATGAGTCTTGGTATAGAGGGATAATTGGATCCCTTATATACTTGACTGCTAGTAGGTCTGACATCATGTATGATACATTTGTCTGTGCTAGGTATCAGACATGCCCTAAAGAATCTCATTATTCTGCTGCAAAGAGAATTATAAGGTATCTTAAGGGGACACCAGATCTTGTTCTATGGTACCCTAGGAATAGAGATTTTGAGCTAACTGGATTTTCAGATATAGATTTTGCAAGCTGCAAGGAAGACGGGAAAAGTACCACTGGTACATGTCAATTCCTAGGTGGAAGACTGGTGTCATGGAGCGGCAAGAAGCAGACTACTATTGTTATCTACACTGCAGAGTCAGAGTACATTGCAGCAGGTAGCTGTTGTCCTCAATTGTTGTGGATACAGCATCAGCTTGAAGACTATGACATTAAGATAAGTAGAACTCCTCTATATTATGATTCTACTAGTGCAATTTCTATTGCTAGGAATCTTGTTTCATTTTATTAGGGAGCATGTTTAGAAAGAAGACATTTGCCTAGAGTTTGTCTCCACTGACAAGCAAGTGGCTGATGTCTTCACTAAGTCACTAGATGAAACCAAGTTCAACATCTTCAAAATTGATTTTGGTATGTTGAACTTAAAATAGCTTCAGGTACTCCCTAAGGTATTATGCTTGGTACAGGTTTGTTCTTTTTGCAGGTGATGCAGACCTAGTGGAAAGCAAGATGAGAGAAGATGCTTCTTCTCTAGTGGTATCAGTAGCTGCAGGACTAGAGAATTTCAATTAGTCTTTTCTAGTGGTGTAGAGAATTTCCAGTGATACTGAATTTCAAGTGTTGTCAAGTGGTATCAAGTGATATACAAGTCAACCATGTATAAGGGCATGTTGGCAACTGCAATCCTGGCTTCATCTACATCAGCTAGGGGGAGAACACAAGGGGAGAAAAAGACCTGATGCTCCTTTCTGCCTATCTGAAGAGATCAAAAAGAGGGAGAGATAGAGGTCATGTTTACCTTGAGAGATAGAAGTCATGTTTACCTTTGGTTGATCAAACTCAAGGGGGAGAGATAGAAGATGACTATCAGAAAGGATCAAGCTCCTTCATGGCAGAAACACAAGGGGAGAAAGTCATGGGGAGACGAGGTTGATCAAGCAAGAAAGGATCAAGCTAAGAGGTGATCCTCTAAGGTATAACTCACCCTGCAACAATCTAGGGGGAGTAGGTAAAATTCATTTCACTGAATTTAATATGAATATGTGTTTATTGCCTGTGTAATGTGTATCTCATTGACTAAGGTAATTGATCAGTGGTTTTGTCATCTTTAAATAGGGGGAGATTGTTGGGTCTATTGATCCCAATGGCCCTGATTTGATGATGTCAAACGTATCAATGAGATAGATATAATTGTATTTGATGTATGGTTAAGTTCATGCATACAGGTAGTCTTTGTCACGATGATTGGACAGCTAGTTCAAGAGACAATGACAGGTGGACTCAAGGTGGAGCTGGAAACTCAGAAAACTATCTAAGTCCAAAAGCGTCGAGTGAGGCAAGCTCACTCAACGTCATTCAGCTAATAGCGTTGAAAGAAGGCAGACAGTCAAAACTGTAAGTCCAGAAGCATTGAGTGAACTCAACGCTCTCAACGCCATCAAGCAAAGCTGAAGAATCCAGAAAATTTCTAAGTCCAGAATCGCTGAGTCTACCATTCGCCGAGCCGAGCTTCGCTTTCGTCGACCAGAGTTCAGAGTTCGTCGATCTCAGCTTTTACCTATAAGAAGGACTCAGCTATCAGAATCGTCGACCGTAGTTCAGATTTCGTGGACCGAAGTTCAGATTTTGCCGACCAGAGTTCAGATTTCGTCGATCTCAGCCTTCACCTGAAGAAAGAACTGGGCTGAGAGAATTTGTCGATCTGAGTTCAGATTTCGTCGACCAGAGTTCAGATTTCGTCGACCTTAGCCTTCACTTGAAGAAAGAACTGTGCTGAGAGAATTCGTCGATCTCAGCTTCACTGTTTCGTCAAGCTGAGTTCAGGTTTTGTCGAACTGAGCTCGAAGTTCGTCGACCTCAGCCTTCACCTGAAGAAAGAACTGTGTTGAGAGAATTCGTCGATCTCAGCTTCACTGTTTCGTCAAGCTGAGTTCAGGTTTTGTCAAACTGAGCTCGAAGTTCGTCGACCTCAGCCTTCACCTAAAGAAAGAACTGAGCTGAGAGAATTCGTTGATCTCAGCTTCACTGTTTCATCAAGCTGAGCTCAGAGTTCGTCGATCTGAGCTTGAAGTTCGTCGAACGCAAAATTTCAAAAAAGTTAGTTGATTTAGGCTAAGTCCAGAATGATGCTGACTCATCAAAGTCAACAAGTCAACAAAGTTCAGATTCGATGCAAATCGACATTAACGTCGTCGTCAGTCTACAGTGGATCTCAAGTTAATAAAGCTGAGGTTTTAACCATCGTTAAAACGTAGACATGTGTCGATCATCTCGTCAATGTGACGGGACTATAAATAGCAGAAGAGATCGAGATCAATGAATTATGATTGGATTAATTTCTGATTAACTTTCTTAAAAAACGAGAAGCGGAGTTCGTCGTCTTCATCCGTCATTGTTGCAGAAGCCAAGAACCTCAAGTTCAAATCTGAAGGGTTTCTAAGTTTCCTGGTGCAATCAGCATCCACTCAAGCAAGTTCAGAGTAATCCTCTGAGAGAGACGAATCAGCCTAGACGTGCCCTAGCTGAAGTTATCTTATCGATCCAAGCCGAGCCAGAATCTGAAGATCAATTCGCTGGATCAAAGAAGAAGGGCTGACATCTGCTCAGTCCAGGTAGACAGGCACAGAGAATTTTCTCTGGTGTCTGTAATTCATTATCTTGAATATTTCTGTGTAAGATTCATTTTGAATCTGAGTGGTAAGGCTAAGACCTGAGTTGTAAGACTGTGTTATAAAGACTGAGGTAGGACAGGAGTTACCTGAATTGTAGGTGTGTGGATTGACACTGAGGTAGGGCAGGATTGCCTGAGATGTAGGAGTGTGGAGTCACTTTGAGATAGAGTTCTTGGGAAGAACTTGAGTTATAGGATCTTGGTGATCTGAGTAGTAGGGCTTGCGCCTGAGTTGTAGGAGCCGGTTGGGCTCTGAGCTGTAAGATCTGAGGATCTGAGAAAGATAGAAGGAAGTTTGGCCGAATCTAGTATACTGCTAGATAAGCGAAGGGGGAAAGTGGATGTACCCATCAATTGGGGAATCACTATGAATCTCTGTGTACTGTGTTGTGTACTGTGCTGGTATTGATTGTGATAAGATTGTTATGCTGTGATTTTAATTGATAAGTTTCCTAAGTTTTTAAATTGGACTTATTCACCCCCCCCCCCTCCAGGTGATTAGTTGTTCTTGAAATCAAGACTTTCAGCGGCCACTCCTGTTGTCCCAACCGACGAGTGGCTTCGTGACGACGACCGTATCCAATCACGGCTCCTCAATTCCATGGACACAGAGGCCTATCGCATGGACATGTATCATGAGACGGCGAAAGCTATGTAAACGGAACTTCACTCCCTCTATTCGTCCAGAACAGCCTCCAGCAGCACCTATTCGATATTATCACTGATATTCGGACTCTTGACCCAGGCGTAACAGGTAACTTAATTTATTTCGTTGAACGATCCAAGATGCTTGTTGAAGCTTGGATACAAAATCATCCCCCTACGACGGATCTAGCTGCTCAGCGGGCACAGAAAGAAGCTGTCGGGATCGCCATGATGATGATTCGGGTTCCACCCCATCTCTATAGCGTCCGGGCTCATGTTCTCTCAGCATATATAACTCCTTCCCTGTCAGATGTTTGTTCGATGCTCCTGAAGGTTACTCTGCCACCTGAAGTCCTTGGACCTCCCGCTCCGGCTCTTCTCCAGCAGCCCTTCACTGCTCCTTCTCCAACTCGTGGGGATCGCACCAACACTCGGGGACGGGGACGTCATGGGAGATCTCGTCCTAAATGTTCTCATTGTGGTCGGGAAGGTCACCTTGAGACCACGTGATATCGCAAGTATGGTCTGCCTCCTCATCTCAGTGCCTCCATTGCAGTAGATCTTACCTCCTCCACCCATGATGACATCACTGCCCTTCGCACCCAGCTCCAGCATCTCCAAGGGGTGGTCTCTCGCTCATCTGGTTCTATAGTATCAGTCTCTAATGAAGGTATCCCATGTCTCTCCCGCAGCTTTCACTGGATTATAGACTCTGGTGCCACCCACCACATTACTCCGCAGAAACCATCTTAATACTTGTCATCTGCTTATCCTCATTTCATCACCGTGGTCATGGTGACACCACCCCGATTTCTGGCACCGCAAATTTGCCTTTAACTTTGACCCTTTCTTTATCATCGGTTCTGCATGTTCTGGGCTCGTCTTTTAACCTGCTTGTTATTAGTCGTCTTACTCAAGACCTAAATTACAGCATCACTTTCTCACTGACTTCCTTTGTTGTGCAGGATCGCCGGACGCAGAGTATCATTGGTAAGTGGTGGCTGTCTAATGAGCTCTATCTCTTGGATGTTCCTCCTACTGCTCTCTCCTAAGTCACGTCTGTTGATTGGCATCGCCGTCTTGGGCATGTCCCCCTCCCGATTCTCAAGAAGGCTCTTCATTATGTTTCTCTTCAAGAGTTTACTTGTGAATCATATATCTTTGGCAAATAATATCGTGTATCTTTTTTACCTAGCTGTACTCGGAGTGATACTCATTTTTAAGTCCATTCTGATATTTGGGGACCATATAAGATTTCTAATTTTTATGAGCATCGTTATTTTATTACATTTATTGATGATTACTCGTGCATGACATGGTTATATTTATTTTTTGATCGTGCTGAAATTCTCTACTTTTCTAGCATTCATTACTGAAACTCGTACTCAGTTCTTCACTAATATTAATGTTTTTTGTACCGATAATGCACGTGAATATACCAGTCGTACCTTGTCTACTCTTTGTACTGAGTTTGGAATCATTCATCAAACTTTGTGTCCTTATACGCCGCAACAAAATGGTGTGGTCGAGCGAAAAAATCATCTTCTTGACGCCGCACAATCTCTCATGTTTCAAATGCAGGTCCCCTCCTTATACTGGAACTCTGTGATCTCTACTGTCTTTCATCTCATAAATCACATGACATCCTCCCTCCTCAACTTTGCAACTTCATTCAGTCTCATTTTTACTTCCAAACTGTCATTTGTTATCATGCTGCGTGTCTTTGGTTGTTGTAACGCCCCCGGTTTTTCTGTGTTTTGTTTGATCATTGTTTGGCGTTACGATGACGCGTTTCCGGCCTTCTGCCGTTGTTAGAGCGTGGTCTTAGCTCTCTAGGTTCCTATAGTGGCCTGTTTGTAGCCTGCTGACAGGATTCCCTAGCAAGCCAGGTCTGGTTTTGTGACTCGGTGAGGCTCTCGGGGAATGCTTGTGTCTGGGCTTCGGGTAGTGATAACCCGAGTTGTGATCGTCGGATGTTGTTTTTGACCTCGCCGTTGTTTTCGTAGCTTGGGTGTTTAGCTACGGTGCGAGTTTTGTCGAAATCCGAGATCACTTGTTTTTCGCGTCGTTTCGACGTTTGTTTTGTTAGCCGGTAGTGGCTACCTGTTTGTTGTGCATGACCTTGTGTGATCGGGCTTGGTAAGGCTGGTGCTTGTTTTAGGCTAAGTTTGTTTAGCCAATTATTTATATATATATATATATGTATGTATATATATATATATATGTTTGTGTGTAAGCTTGGGTGCGGATAGCTTTATTTTTATAAGTATATATATATATGCATGATATATATATATAAGTATGTGGCTATTTTTATATAAGTTTATATATATGCATATTATATATATATGTACATAAGAGAATGAGCTAATTGTTGTTTTTATTTAAGTGTCAGCTAGTGGCCGATTGCTATATATAAGTTTATATATGTGGTTAGCTAGTGCTTAGGCTAGGTTATCTTTAATTAGCTATAGAGTAAGTGAGTGGAGGAGTTATTAAAAGCTCCAGCTGTTCTCCTCCTCCCCATTTCTCCCCATTTCCCGAGCATTGTTAGCTTCCAGCGGAAGGAAGCGAGCGGGAGGCGGAGGAGCTGCTGCTTTGATCGCCGGTTAGTTGTTGCGTTAGGGCAGGTTTCTCTCGGGTAGCAGCGGATCTGAGCTGCTCTCGCCATGCTCTTCTTTCCTAGGTAAGTAATTTTGCATTTCGAGTCGTCTATAGGAGCTAGGGTTTCTTCTGTCCTTCTTCTTCTCTAAAGCTCCAGTTTTTTCCTCTATAGGTAGCTGGAGGTGCAGATTTTCCTCTATCGGTGTTGCAGCTGCTTCTTCCTGCCGAATTTCAGGCAAGCGGCTCCTTGCCCTTGCATTTTTTTGTCCCTTCTGTTACCTTGTTAGGTTGTTGTAGTTAGCTGGAGTTCCTTTTTGCTTCTAGGAGCTAGGGCAGCAGCATTCCCTTGCTCCAGCCATTTATTTATTCGGCTTTAGGAATATCCAGATCGAGCCTATTTAGTTCTTCTTTTTCCTTCCTCTTGTTCTCGATTTGGTGTCCAGGTATCTTGCTGGAGTTAGAGTTTAGCTTAGTTTAGTGGTAGACTTAAGCTTAGGCTGCGGTGGATTGGGTAGGAGGAGTAGCAGAGAGAGTTGGAAATAATTTTCCAACTCTCTGATTAGAAAGCGTTGAGTGGGTTGGGGGCGGGATAGCTCCAGGTTTTCTAAATTTTTGAGGCTAAGTCAAAAGCGTTGAGTGAGTGTACCTCACTCAACGCCTAGATTGTTAGGCTTCTGGCGTTGAGTGTGGTGCTCTCACTCAACGTCATGGCTGTTTTTGTGGCTTGAGTGAGTCGACCTCACTTAACGACGTGGCTGTTTGGCGTTGAGTGTGGTGGACTCACTCAACGCCGCAGTTTTTCCCAGCGGCTAAGTCATTTGGCGTTGAGTGAGTCGACCTCACTCAACGTCGTAGCTGATTTGGCATTGAGTGGGGTGGACTCACTCAACGCCAGCGCCTGTTTTTGCGGCTAAGTCATTTGGCGTTGAGTGAGTCGACCTCACTCAACGTCATGGCTGTTTTGGCGTTGAGTGTGGTGGACTCACTCAACGTCATAACCTGTTTTTGCGGTAAGTGTTTTGGCGTTGAGTGAGTCGACCTCACTCAACGCCGTGGCTGTTTTGGCGTTGAGTGTGGTGGACTCACTCAACACCAAAGCCTGTTTTTGCGGTTAAGTCTTTTGGCGTTGAGTGAGTCGACCTCACTCAACGTCGTGGCTGTTTTGCCGTTGAGTGTGGTAGGCTCACTCAACGCAAAAACCTGTTGCTGCGGTTAGGTTGCTTGGCGTTGAGTGGGTGGACCTCACTCAACGTCGAAGCTGTTTGGCGTTGAGTGTGGTAACCCACTCAGCGCCGCGTCGAGTGAACTCGACGCTTTTGTCTTGGGTTTGGTATGTTTCCTTAGAATTGTTAGTGTGGCATTTTCCTTAGGGGGGAGTTGGGTGTTCGGCTAGTTTTTGCATGCCGACTCGTGGATTATGGCAGGCAGTGTGGTTTTGTGGGCTCTGTAAGGGGTGAATTGTGTGTGCTGAGCTGTGGCCACCACCACCTAGGCCGTGTTGGGCTGGTATGGTTTGATGTGTGGACTCTGTAGGTGTCACCGTTTGTTTTCACCCTGGAGTGTTTTTTTTTTGGTCTGGTTATTGGTGAGGGCTGTGCCGCCCACTCCGACCCAAGGTTTTCACCACGGCCAATAATTCACCAAAAATTAGGACTGTTAGCTCCTTTCCTGGCTTATGGCTATTTCTTTGGTTCATGTATTTATAGGCCTTGTAGCTGCTGCAGGTTCTTTTTGCAGAGCAGGTTGCTATTGTACTCACACTTTGTGTTTTCTTTTTCTGCCCTTTTGACAGTGTTCTTTCTTACTGTCATGTTTTTCCTCTTACTGATAGCATTTATTGTTGTCGGGTTCGTAAACCCTTCTTTACTTATTTATAAGCCTAATGCTCTATTTATTTTGATTACTTTCTGAGGTGTTCCTTCTTGAATGCCTCAGGTCCAGGTTGTGACCGGTTGAGCGGCTAGTTCTTCTGGAGGGTTTGCTGTTAGCCTCCTGGGTAGCTGAGGTTGCCAATCTTCATCCTTGCAAGGTAGTTGTTTTCCTTTCTGTATGGACATGCATACTCACCAGTGGGTTCGTGTCAGGTTATTGACGCCCACTGGTGGCTTACTTGCGATGCTGGGTATGAACTAAAACTGCTATCTTTACCTTTTTAGGGTCGTTTACTTGTCTTCTGAGAAGGATTTATGCTAGGTTGCATGTTAGGTATTTTAAACCCTAAAAGCATTACTATATGTATCTCATGCGCATCATACTTATAAAACTAAGGCACTACTTCTCCTATTAGCGTAAAGACTATATTTTTATATATACTGTACTAACCTCTAGAGTCGTGCATACCATGAGTCGTCCCTCGGGGACAGTTATGCTCTTTTAGGATGTCAAATCAACCTAACCAAAGTATTTTCCGCTGCGTATATATATATTTTAATTGTGAACTAGCTGATCCACTGTGCCGAGGGATACGGCCGTCAAATTTAACTGATTTCCTCTCATAATAATTTACGATTTTCTTTAAAGATGTAGGGTCTGGAGTTTTGTCTGAACGTATGCAGTTATCCCCTGCACGATGTGGCATCATGGCACGTATTTTCTCTTGCTCTGATACAATCTTATTTATGAGAAAATGCGGGTCGTGACAGTTGTACCTGTTATGTCCACAACCTTGGCTCATCCGTGGGCAAATTGGCTCCTCGAGCTACCAAATATATGTTTGTTGGATACTCCCGCACCCAGAAAAGTTGTGTGTTACTCTCCCATCACTCGCAAAACGATAGTTTTGATGGATGTCACCTTTATCGAGGATCAGTCATTCCACTCCTCTCCTACAGCTCCTCTTCTAGCTCCTTTTTTACCCCGTCTTGTCGTCCCTGTTACATCTCCTTTTCCATCGCTCCTTCCACCACCACCACCACCACCAGTACAACACAAACCACCTTTTTGCGTGTACACCCGTTGTCCTCCCAAATCTGACGCCACATAGCAATTGCCCTCTACCGGTGATCTTGCACGGCCAGCTGATATGGCGCCCTCCTTCACGGCGCATCCCTTAGCAAACTGTGTATCCTTGTATCGCCTCTTCTCAAATTGGCATTGTCTCTCTCCTTCATTTTGATACCCAACACTTTGCAGGAGGCTCTTCAACATCCGGAGTGGCGTGTTGCTATGGATGAAGAAATGACCGTCCTATGGGCTAACCAGACCTAGGATCTTGCCACACTTCCTACTGGACAGACCAGCATCAGGTATAAGTGGGTCTATACCAATGTTGTAGATGTCGAATGTCGGGGACACGTCGGTTTGGGTTTTCATGTCGGTTTTTTATATATCGGGGGATATATCGGGGATATTTCATATATCGGATTTTAATATTTAATTAATTATATATGTAATTAAATGCTATTTTTTATACATGTCACAATACTACCTATTTTTCAACCTATTGAACTTTTAAATACTAAAAGTTATATGTAATATTTAACAAACAACACTTTAAAGATGAAAATGAGATTGGATATACATGCATCATTGATTGCAAAATGAAGTAGGATAAATAATTATTAATAAGGGTGAGATTGGATATACATACACCATGCTCATTTCATTATTAAAATAATAATAAAATAAAAATAATAATTAGAAAAAACGGGTGATATGCCCGTTTTTTGGGGCCGGTATGTCAGTTAAAACCGACATATCGGCCCGTTTTTTTTCAAAACGCCACGGACCAAATTTAAAACGATTTCGTGTCATTTTTGCTCTCAAACCTTCATGTCGGACATGTCGGCCGATATCCACACCACTGATCTATACCATCAAACATGCTCCGGATGGCACTGTCGATCGCCTCAAAGCTCGACTTGTGACTCGCGGCTTCACTCAGCAATAGGGCCTCGACTACAATGAAACTTTCTCACCCGTTGCCAAGATGAACACTGTTCGAGTCCTGATCTCCTTGTGATGTTTCTAGTTGTCTACAAAAATCACCTAGAGGGGAGTGAATAGGTGTGGTCTGCGTCTTTTTGTGGAATAAAAACTTGTAACGACGAAGCGCAGAAAATAAACAAGCAAGTCACAGAAAACACAAGATTTATAGTGGTTCCCCAAGCTTGGTACGTCCACTCTCCACCTCACCGATCTAGCACCACGCTAGACTCGGCTACTTCACTATTAGCTCGGATTGGAAAACAATCCTACAACTCGGAGCAACGCCCCTACAACTCGGAGTCAAAACACTCCTACAAAAATCACGGAGAACATAGCTCCTACAACTCGGAGAAAAATCTCCTACAAGAATAAAGTGTTTTACAGAAAATATACAAACAAAAATATTTCAGATCTGAGTCTTCAGCCCTTCTTCCTTCTTAAAATTTGAAGCTCTGTCAGAAACGGATCAAAGAAGACAAAGGCGAAATCTCTGGATCTGAAAACTTAGGATCAGCACGATCAAGGAATAGATCTGTCGATGTTGAAAGTCTTGATCTGTTGAAACCTTCTTGTTATGAATCTCTTGGATCGGAGAAGGTCAGCGGCGAAGAAGACGATGAACAGCGGCGGCGCTTCCCGATTTAGAATGAAAAATATGCGATTCAGAATACTTAATTTTCTTGTTCGGGTTAGTCGATTATGATAACACCTTTTATAGGACTTGCCTAACGGTCATAATCATTAATGACATAATACGTTGACCAATAAGAAACGAGATCAATTTGAAATTACTTCCATCGGGACTTAACGAAAAATTCAAAGAATTGAACTTCATTTCTCGAGTGAAGGATTGACTTCTCGAGAACAACTTCTGTTTCTCGAGAAGAGGTATAAGGTTCTCGAGAAGAAGTACTAAGGAAAACACTGAAAATAAATTCTGGCTTCTCGAGAGAAAAAAGACTTTTACTCGAGAAATAATTTATGTTACTCGAGAAATAGGTAATGACTTCTCGAGAGCTGACTGGACTTCTCGAGAATAATTTAGGGTCTGTTTGGGACAGCTCTGGCGGATTGAAAAGCTGTTGTCCGGATAGAGCTATTTTAAAATAGATCTCTGGGGAGCAGTTTTGAAAAGCTGCAGAGTGTTTGGGTGTTCTATGCAGAAGTGCGATTTGAAAAGAAATTTTCTATTTTTAGCTGTTTGGAGAAACAACTTTTGGAAGTTGTTTTTTTAAAAAACTAAAATATATAAATATATAAAAATAACTGATAACAGGAGTCTTTTACATAGTTCTAGAAATTAGAAAAAAAAGGTCTTCCAACATCCGGCGACTGCTATTTCCAATCCTTCCGATCACCTGTTCGAAAATAAATTGATATGAATCAAACTTTTTATAATTTAAATCCTTTAAATTTTTAGTAAAAGATGGATCGAATTTTTACCTGCGCGCACTGTATATTTCTTCAGCAATGCTATCTCGTACTGTAGACATATGTTCAGCTCCAGCAGCATCACACATATCGCCTTCAATATCATCCTCTGTCGCAGGGTCTTCATCCTCTGAGGGAACGAAAGAAGACTCATCAGCATCACAAGCATTAAACTCAGGGTCCCAGCGAGACGGATGTCTCCGAATGAAGTTATGTAAGGTCATTGTCGCTAGCACTATGGAACGTTGTTTCTTGAAGTTGTAATGTGACATTTTGCTCAAAATGTGCCACTTTTTTCCACACTCCAAACGTTCGTTCGATCACACTGCGAAGAGATGAATGCGTCTTATTGAAATGTTCTTGTCTTCCTTGTACAGGCCAACTCTCATGGGCAAAGTCTGTCAAGTGATATCTTGTTTCTGGATATGGCTTCAAATAACTCATCTTTAACGGATATCCAGCATCCACTAAATAATATTTACCTGCATTTATTTGGTTTGTTAAACAGGTAAACATTATGAAATACGAAAAATTTGAATGAATGTAAACATATTGATTAGTATACCTTGTGAGGGATGCGGAAAATACAATCTATCGTCTGCCAATGCGCGCGCGAAGATGCGACTATCATGAGCAGATCCCTCCCATCCAGCCAGGACAAATGTAAAACACATGTTAAAATCACATACTGTCATTACATTTTGCGTTGTCGTGTCATGGCGTCCTATGTATCGTACTTAATCTTCTACGGGTATCCTTGCATCAACATGTGTACCGTCAATGGAACCAACGCAATCCTTGAAGAATGGAATGTAACGAGGATCATACCTTATCTCAGCCGAAATATCTCTGAATTGATGGTCAATAGGCTTTATAACATTAATTGAGAGTAACAAATGAGATCTAAGCCCTTTCAAAAAATATCTACTAATTGTTTCAGTCGAGTGCTGGAACCGTTCTTTCGTTAATCTAACGGAACCTCGTTGTGCTAAGATATACAATGTAATCCAAAGGACTTCTCTTGAGGACGTCCGCTGTGATCCTTGAAGTTCATGATCTGCTTCCAGTTTATGAAGTAAATCTATGAAAATGCGTTTTGACATCCTAAATGCATCATGAATCCTATCTGGATGTCCTTCTAGTAACTCTTTGATCCATTTTGCACCTGTTTGGGTAGATGTCATGCATGGGCATGTGTCTCGAACATGATAATTCATCCTCTCGATCGATGGCATAACTACACGGCAATACTCTACATATTGTCTCCGCTCCGGCGAAAGATTTGTTGAATCCCCAAAATCTTCAGGGGAGGAGTCATGCTTTTCCATTATCGTAGCTGCATTTAAAGCATCACAGAACATTTATCATAATCTATATAAAGATAATAACAAAACAAAAATTATAGTTTCAGAGATCCAATATTAATCATCATGAGGTACAACATCGAAAATTAAACAGAAACATCATAGTGTTGTTTTTCATGCAAAACACAAAAGGAAATATATATCGAGATATGCCCGTATCACTGAGCCCTCTTCTCGTACGCCTTCATAATCCATCAAACCTGCATATCTTCTGGGATACTCATGAAGATCTCCCTAGTGGTCTTATCCCTGATGTGTTCGAGAGCAAAGTAATATAGATCCAGGTTTGCCCGTAACTCTGGGCTACTGGAAATCAACTCCACCACCTCTTTGACTGTGACAACTGGTGGAGGCTTCACAGCTAGAGTGGATTGATGTAAATCTGACATCAAAGAAAATGTCATTCCTTTGTTCTTCCCGATCTTTCTTCTTTTACTCGCCGAGGAGGACGCATTCCCAGGAGGTGTTGAAACTCCTAGCTCTTCAGGACCACCTTGATTGTTTTCCATGTTATCTGCAACATCATCATCTTCCAACTGGATCCTCCCCACATCCGGTGGCAAACTCCCAATTGAAGGAGCCCATGAGTCTTCTCCAGTTGCGACAACCTGACTGAACATAGTGTTCAGTTTCTCCACCAACTCAGGTGCAATACCTCCGCATCGAAAAATTTTCGCCGCAGGAACAACCTGTCATAATCAATATATCAATATTAAAATCTGTAAAAATATGAACTAATGTAATGAAATGAAACATGAATTTGTTCAGACCTTAATCTTCTCTGCCCACCATTCTTCTGATGCAGCAATAGTTCTCTTCTCTGGATCCCAACCTAAACCAGTCTCGCCATGTTTCAGCTCCTTCCATAACTTCCAATCCTTCTTCAAATGATCTCATTTATTTTTCATTTGCAATCGATTGTAGCTTTTCCATGTTCGTTCTTTAAACCCCGCAATCAAATTTTTCCACCCTTTCTTGCTAAAGTGGGTGGTTGGCCGATTCCCCAAACCAATCTTTTGTATGCAGAGATCACAAAATAACATCACTTCACCTGACTCCCAACTCGCTACGATTCCTCCTTCCTTTAGTTTTACCATTATGTTATAAACTGATAAAATTAAAATAAGAATTACTAATCATACACACATACACAAAAAAAAACCAAACACACATTCGCATACACACACACACACAGACATTCATTCAAACATACACAAACCCCAAAAAAATAACACACACACATACACACACACATTCATTCAAACATACACAAACCCCAAAAAAATAACACACACACATCCACACACACACATACATAAACACACACACATCCACATACATACACACACACACATCCACATACATACACACACACATCCACACACACACATAAACAAACAAAAACAAACACACAAAAAAAAATAACACACACACATACATAAACACACACATCCACATACATACACACACACACATCCACACACATACACAAACCCCTAAAAATAACACACACACACATTCATACACACACACACATACATAAACACACACACATCCACATACAAACACACACACACACATACACACATAAACAAAAACAAACACACAAAAATAACACACACACACATACATAAACACACACATACATAAACACACACATCCACATACATACACACACACATCCACACACACATACACACACATACACAAATCCCTAAAAAATAACGCGCACACACACACATTCATACACACACACATACATAAACACACACATCCACATACATACACACACACATTATGAAAAACAAACACACAAAAAAATAACACACACACACACATTCATACACACACACACATACATAAACACACACAACCACACATCCACACACATACATACACACATATACACAAACCCCTAAAAAATAACACACACACACACATTCATACACACACACATACATAAATACACACACACACACATCCACATACATACACACACACATCCACACATACACACATAAACAAAAACAAACACACATAAACAAAATCAAATTCACACACACACATTCATTTAAACAAACACAAACCCCAAAAAAATAACACAAACACACACACATTCACATACACACACACATACATAAACACACACATCCACATACACACGCGCGCGCGCGCAAACACACACATTCATACACACACACACATAAACAAACTGAAATTCACACACACACACATCAATACTCAAACCAGCAAGTACGTGAATAAGAAGAACGAAACTACCATCAGCAAATCAGGAGAACAAAGCTACCAAACCAGCAAGTATGGGAATAAGATCTATACAGGTAGGAAGAGAACAAACCAGGAGAACTTCAGAAAGAATAGCCAACTGGAGTCTGAAAGCTAGGGCTGATAACCCAACTGGAGTCGATCTCTACTATACGACGGAAGCTAGGGCTAGAGAGAGCGAGAAGCCGGGCAGATGGAAGCTCGGGTTGGAGAAGACGATCGATGCTAGGGCTGGTCGTCGATGCAAGGCCTAGAGAAGGAGTCGTCGATGCTATGGGGTGGTCGTCGATCTCTGTTGTCGCCGATGTCGTCGTTCGGGAGAAGGACGCGGGATCGGGATCGCCGATGTCGCGATGTTGCCGTTCGGGAGGAGGGTTGCGGGATCAGGGAGCGACGCGGGATCAGGAGAAATAAAACGCGATTTTTTAAGATACCTGAACGCAGGGGGGAGGGGCTTACCGAAAAGAGCTCTGGGAGCAGCTCTTCGAACCGCGATTTCATTAAAAAGCTCTCCCAAACAGCGGCAATAACAGCTCTAGCGGCTGGGAAAGAGCTTCTCCAGCCGTCAGAGCTCTCCCAAACAGAGCCTTAGACTTCTCGAGAAATAACTTCGGCTTCTCGAGTAATGACTTCTGCTTTCTCGAGACAAAGTTTGGCCTTCTCGAGTAATAACTTCTGTTTTCTCGAGACAAAGCTTGGCCTTCTCGAGTAATAACTTCTGCTTTCTCGAGACAAAGTTTGGTCTTCTCGAGTAATGACTTCTGCTTTCTCGAGACAAAGCTTGGCCTTCTCGAGTAATGACTTCTGCTTCTCGAGACAAGAACCTTGCTTCTCGAGTACTAGACTTAGAACCTCTCGAGAATTTGACTTAGAAAAATTTCTTAACAAGATTTTAATTCTTCTTCTTTGAGATCAGCAACCCATAGTTTCTTCCATATATTTAGTACTTGAAAAAAAAGTGTGCCCCAATAGAGAGGCTACACATGAGTCAACACCATGGATCACACAATGAGAGATTATATTGTATGGTCATGTGTTTGGTGACTCATTGTAGACTGACATTGGTCTACACTTGACAATTATAACCTGCAAGCACTCAACTTGAAAAGAGTATCAAATACAAACTTAATTCATCTTAGTTCAAGGGTGACTTCATACAAATCTATGTTATTGTGGATACAATACCCAACAATCTCCCCCTATTTGTAGAAGTCAGAACCCTCTACACTAAGGTGAATTACATCAAGATAAACAAATAAAATAACTAGTACACAAAGTAATAATGAGAAATGCTATGTTATAGAAAAATCAGAACATCAAAATTAAAAGATTTATATTTATAGATATTGTCCAAGAAAAATCCAATTCCACAAAATCTCATAAAGAAACTTCTGATCTTCTTTTATTACTTCTTGGTCTGTTGTTGTTGCTGTCTCTAGTGAATTTCTTCCTATCTCTAGAAATACATGAATGGCTTTGGAAAATATTTGGCTGGCCTGGGAGGAGCAGAGGGGTCTTCACGGTTATACTTCCTGTCATGAAGCCTTCTCAGAGTCATAGACTTCTCATATTGTTCTCATTCAGAGTGAGAGTAGTAGTTATCCTTATTTTCTCTGAATTCCACAACTAATCTTAAAGTATCCAGAATGATTGACTTAGAAGTGGGGCCCCAAACTTCAGCATGTTCTCTTACAACATGTTCTGGCATAGGTGTGGATCTGCTTGCAGAAGCACCATCACCATACTTTCTTCTTTTTGGAATTTACACATCAGGAGGTAATTGAGGAGGCACATCAGCTTGTTCAGAATTCCAGACTTGAGCATAAGTTTCAGGAGGTGGAGCATCATCATGTTCAGATCTGGGAGAGAATGAGGGCTGCTGGGCAGAAGGATGTTGGGCAGTAGGATTGAGATGATGAGGAATAACATTTTGATCAACTTGAAATTCAGGAAATATTTGGTTATGCATCCAAACTGCTATATCATAGGTATGAAATTTGACACCATCAATCTGGATTTGAACATCAGCATGTATCTCTGTTAGTTTTCCTTCCCAAAGAGTTTTCATGGTACTATCAGATTTCTCTAGATATTCCTTGACTAATTTCTCCCCTTTTCTGACTTCTACAGATAGGGTACTGATGGCATCATCCTTGAACTTGTCAACTTCTTCATATGTCTTGAAATTGTGCTCTTGAGCATTCTTTTCCAGCTAAATCTGATTGTTTGTCAAAGTAACTGATTGGTCCATGACATGACCAATGCTAGTAATTGTGGGGTCTAAGGCTTTCCCATCTATTTGGAACAGATGTTTAAGGGAATCAGTATTGTGTTGAATTTCAGCAAAGCCTCTGCTCATCTCTTTCTCTAGAGCAGTTATTTTGTCTGTGACCACTTTAAGAGAGTTGTCAAAATAAATTCTCTGCTGGGCTAACAAAGATTCAATTTTACCCAGAAGAGTATCTTCAGGAATTGCTACAGCTGGAGAAGGTTGGATAGGAGCTGTCCAGGGAATGACTTCTTCAATGTGAACAGTAGAAGTGGAAGTCTATTTTCTTCTAGCAGGTGTAATTTCAGCTTCAGCAGCTCCATCTATGAAAGATGGAATGTTGAAATGGAGACTTAGTAGAGGTGGTTCAACTGGTTCAGAAGAAGATTCTGGTTGAGATGGATGTTCTGGCTGAGAAGGGTTTTCTTGTTGAGATGGATGTTCTTGTTGAGATGGAGTTTCTTCAGGCAGAGGGGAGATAGTTTTTGTGGAGGTGGGTTCTTCTATCATCCTGTTGATGTCATCTTCTGTAGATTTAACTTGATCATTTACTTGGTCATCAGTAAGCATTTCTTCAGCAGGAGCAGAAACTTCTGAAGATATAGCAGCAGGTGGAGCAACATCTGAAGGAAGAGCAGACTGACTTATCTCTGGGATTGCAGGAGCAGGCTCCCCCTCAGGACCTACACCTGATGTGTCAGCTACTTGATGTAAAGGGGAAGATGGAGTCCTGTCCTCCTCCACTTGGAGATCATGGGCTTTGGCAGCTTGTCCAGGATTCTGAATCTTGAGTTCCCATCCCTGAATGGAAGAAATAGAGACTTTCTTCATGTGATGCATAGAAATACCTTTAGAGTGATCGAAAATTTCTGGCTTGAGCTCATGAAGGAGAAGAGAAACTATTCTGCCAAAATTGAATGTCTTGATACTGTCTTTGATTTTGTCAAAAATCATCATACCTCACTGAAATTTCTTCCTGCAGATTACAACAGTCATCATGTCAAAGAAATCATTTGTGATGAAGTTGATCGAACTGGTGCGGCACAGAATAACTTTTCCGAGAATGTCCACAAGAAACTTGCTCTCTGCATTGAGATTAGGGCGGCGAATAGTGCACACGGCAACGGAGACACCAAAGAATCTGCAGACGCGATCATAATCTTCGACAATTAGGTCATCTTCCTCATCGATGATAGGCAGCCGAAGGAGCTTGGAGACGATTGGGGCGGTCAGCTTGATCTTGAGTCCGCGAACCTTGCTTTCGAGAATCTTCCCATTTCTCTTTATTTTGACATTCTGGAAGAATTCCTCGACTTCAGAAAGTAGAATCTTGCAAGGATGTTCCAAAATGAAAGACAGTATGACGGCTTCTAGTAGCAACAGAACATTGCGGAAATCGTCAGAGAGTTCAGCAATTACTGTGGAAATTAGCTCACTGCCAATGCCAACTTTCGACGGAGGAGCCATCGATCAAGATAGATGAACAGATATCTTGCCTTCTGAGAGAAAAACTGAAATGGCAGCAGGAGAACGGCGGCGACAGAGAAGATGAAAGGTTTCTTGTTCTCGAGAAAAGATTTGAGATTCGGGATTTTGGGGTTTTCCGGACTTAATCTATTTATATAAATCTTAAATCGTGATGATTAAGGAAATAATAATAATAAAATACCTGAAAATATAGCGGTAGGAGTGTCCGGGTGCCAATATCAAAAATTTAAACTTGAGAAAGAAAATCGACATCAGATTTCTCGAGAGACAAGTCATTTCTCGAGAGGAGACACAGAAGTTCTCGAGAAGAAGAAATTGTTCTCGAGTAAAGAAATTCTTTCTCGAGAAGCAAATCTGAAGTTCTCGAGAATCAGATAAGTACTCAAGAAATATTTCTCGGGAATCAATTGTGGTTCTCGAGTAGAGATCTGAGTACTCGAGAAATAAGCATCTTCTCGAGAAGTGAAGTCCAGAGATAGAATTTTCTTGATTTTTGAAGTGTAGCCCGATTCTTGAACTTTGTTGTGAGACTTTTTTCTTAATTCTTCCTTGTTGAGCATGTCAAGTTCTGTTTTGAAGAACGAGAACTTGGCCTCGTCCACTGGCTTCGTGAAAATGTCTGCAACCTGCTTGTCAGTTGGAACATACTGGAGATTGATGTCTCCATGTTCCACATGCTCCCTGATAAAATGGTACCTCAGCTCTATGTGCTTTGTCCTGCTGTGAAAGACTGGGTTGTTGGCGATTGCAATTGTACTGGAGGAGTCGCAAAACATCAGAATGTTCTTGAACTTCATATTGTAGTCTTCAAATTGGTTCTTTATCCATAGCAGTTGTGCACAACAACTACGTGCAGAAATATATTCTGACTCGGCTATTGAAATTGCGACACAATTCTGCTTCTTGCTGCTCTAGGAGATAAGTCTTCTTCCTAGGAATTGACAAGTTCCGAAAGTACTTTTTCTGTCATCTTTGCTTCGTGCAAAATCTGCATCTGAAAAACCTATCAGTTCGCTATCATTACTTCTTGGGTACCATAAGCCAAGATTTGGTGTACCTTTAAGGTATCTCAAAATCCGTTTTGCAGCAGCGTAGTGAGATTTCTTAGAGTTCACTTGAAATCTAGCACACACACATGTTGAAAACATTATGTCTGGTCTACTAGTAGTAAGATAGAGCAAGGATCCAATTATGTTTCTGTACTTGGTTTCATCAAAAGATTTCTCTTTCTCATCCTTTTCCAGAGACATAGCTGAACTCATTGGAGTCATCATAGAGGTTGCGTTCTCCATTCCGAATTTCTTAATTAACTCATTGGTGAATTTCGTCTGAAAGATGAAAATTTCATCTTCAGATTATTTCACCTGAAATCCTAAGAAATACTTTGGCTCTCTCATACTGCTCATTTCAAACTTTCTTTGCATAAGTTTGGAAAACTTTTTGCAAAAGTTGTTGTCAGTAGAGCCAAATATGATGTCATCGACATAGATTTGCACTAGCAAAATATTGTCTTTTATTTCCCTAAGAAATAATGTCTTATCTATCTTTTCTCTTGTGAACTTGTTCTCAAGAAAAAAGTTAGACAGCGTCTCATACCAAGCTCGAGGAGCTTGTTACAAACCATATAAAGTTTTAAATAAAGGATAAACGTGCTCAGGATGGTTAGAATCAACAAAACCTGGAGGTTGTTCCACATACACTTATTCCTTTATGTCGCCATTAAGTAAGGCCGACTTCACGTCCATCTAATAGACAGTGAAGCTCTTAACTGTTGTATATGCTAGGAACAACCTGATTGCCTCCAGCCTTGCCACTAGAGCATACGTCTGATCGAAGTCGATTCCTTCTTCTTGTTTGTATCCCTTGACGATGAGTCTGGCCTTGTTCTTTATAATTGTTCCATCTTCGTCCATCTTGTTCATGTAGACCCACCTTGTTCCGATAACGTTCTTACCTTTGAGTCTTGGAACAAGCTTCCAGACTTCGCAGCGCTTGAATTGATTCAGTTCTTCTTCCATTGCCATTATCCAAGATGCGTCTGATTTTGCTTCCTAAAACTTCTTTGGTTCAACCTGCAAGAGGAAACTTAAACATAGATTTTCATTAGTTATACCTCTAGGAGTTCTGACACCATCCGGGGGATCTCCAATGATTTGATCAATTGGGTGATCCTTCAAGTGTTTGAGCTTTAGGGTTCTTGCATCTGGAGCTTCCACTATCACTGGAGTGACTTCATCAACTTGGATGACATCTTTATCATGGTGATCATCTCCAATTGGGGTTGGAGTGGTGATCTTGATGAACTTTTGAGCTTTTTCTTCAGTCGGCTCATCCAAATTTAATTTCTTTAGTCTTGAACCTGCATCTTCAATAAACACACTAGAAGAGCTGTCTTACAGCAAGCTTATCTCATCAAATACAACATTAATAGATTCTTCTACAACCAGGGTTTTCTTATAAAAATCTTATATGTCTTACTATAGCTACTATAACCTACGAAAATACCTTCAAAGCTCTTTTCACTAAATTTAGTTGTGTGATACTTCCGATTGTTAAGTACGAAGCATTTATAACCAAAGATTCTAAAATATGAAATAGTCGGTTTTCTGTCCTTTAGTAGTTCGTAAGTTGTCTTATTATGGTTTTTGTTTATGAGTACTCGATTTTGCACGTGGCATGCAGTGTTGTCGGCTTTAGCCCAGAAATATTCCGGTAGTGAGGCATCACTCAACATGGTTCTGCAAGCCTCGATGAGTGTTTTATTCCTTCTCTCAGCAACTCCGTTCTGTTGAGGAGTACGAGAAGAGGAAAACTCATGAAAGATACCAAGACTTTCACAGAATTCTGTCATGGTCCCAGACTTGAACTCTGTTCCATTTTCACTTCTGATTTTAACAACGGAGCAGCTGTATTCATTCTGAACTTGCCTGACAAAATTAGTAAAGATATCAAAAGTATCTGACTTGTGTTTTAGAAAGAACACTCACGCAAAGCGAGAGTAATCATCAACAATAACCAATGTATAATCCTTACCTCTCAAACTTCTAATTTGCAGTGGACCGAATATATCCATATGAAGTAGGTGTAAACACCTATTAGAGTCTTTGCCACTAATACTTTTAAAAGTAGCCCTTGTTTGCTTGCCTTTTACACATACGTGACAAGGTCTATCTTTAATGCACTTAACGTTGGGTGCATCACGTACTAAATTAAGAGAAAATAATTTATTAATAGTTTTGTAATTTATATATGCTAATCTCTTGTGTCATTGGTCAGTAAGAGACGCATTATATTTTGCCAAAAAGCACACTGGCGTAGAAGAGTCTATGCAAATAAAATTTAAACAAAATATATTCCTATTACGAGTGTCTGATAGAATCGTTTTAAGTTATCGAGCGATTTTATCAAACACTTGTCTGCAAGAAATTCTATTATGTATCATTTATCACAGAACTGGTTTATGTTTATAAGATTGTGTTTCAATCCTTCAACATAAGCCACATCTGAGAATGATACACTACCATTAGTAATTATCCCGTAACCTTTTGTAATCCCTCTATCAGAACCTCCAAAGATGACCTTTGGCCCGTTCATGACTGGAGAATAATTCTGGAGTAGGCTTCTAGTTCTGGTCATATGCCGAGAGCATCCACTATCCAAATACCATATAGGATTTGCCTTAGACATTCATATATGATTTGGTGACCTTTGGACATTCCTGCAAAAGTAGAATCAATTTGCCTTAGAAACCCAAACCTGTATGGGTCTTTGGCCTCTAGTTAGCATACTCCCCCTACGTGTGTTAACATTATGAGTGATTTTTCTCACATTATTAACTTGAGGAGTTACATAATATCTGGGATTAAAAAAGCAATCTATAACAAAGTGACCAACTTTGTCACAACACCAACAGTCAAACCTGTTGTATCTTTGCATAAAATTCTCCTGCTTGATCTTTTGAGAGTGTGGTATAGCAGGGGCAGCAGACTTGGAGGTAGAAGCTTCGTGGTGATGGCACTCACATGACTTCTTCTCCTTTTGAGACTTTTCAACAACGGGTTTAACTTTTGGAGCTTTCTTGATGTTATGACCATGACTATAAGCGTCTTAGCTCTGAAGAGTGATCTCCTCGCAAGGTGCCTTGAAGACACTTTTACCAAGGTTTCGGGAACGGGTCCATCCTTGGTACCGAGACTTGGGCTCTACATAAGTAGGTCTGGCAAAGTGACCGTAGGATGAATCAAGATCAAACTCGTTTGTTGGAAAGATAACCTTTTTAAACGAAGATTGGTCTTGAGGAGCTTTCCCCTTCTCCTTGGCTAGAGCTTTCTTGGCAGCCTTATTTCTCCTTTAGGCTTTATTTCTCCTAGAAGATTTACTAGAGGCAGCCACATGGCCTAAGCCAGCTCCTTTACCCTGAGCAGAGAATTCAGCCACAAGTGGAAGGACTTTCTTGGGCTTAGAGAAACTTTCAACGAGTTTCTTTTCAGCAGCAAGTTGTTCTTCCAACTTTTGAATGATTTTCTCCTTCAGGTTCAGGTGCTCGAGAGCTTTATTATATTCTTCCATCGCATCATGGAATTCCTTTCTAAGTGAGTCCATCATAATGACTTCCTCCCTCAGAGTGCTCACCTCAGCCTTAAGAGATTTAATCTCCTTAGCTTGAGTTCTTGCGACTCTTCGACATTTGTCGTAAGCTTTGATTAACTCTTTGTATTGAGTCATGAATTCAGATTCATCATCAGACGAACAGTCCTCATGATCATGGTCAGACGCATCTGATTCCGAGAGAGGGGTGTGAGAGTTTACCTTCCCAGTGAACTGGGGTTCTTCTTCTTCAACTGTATGTGTCATGAGCCCAAAGTAGGCTTCCTCATCATCACTAGACTCAGATGAGTCTGTGTCGCTGAGGGTCTTGGCTTTCTTGGCTACCAGACTTCTTTCAGTTTTCTTCTTATTATAAGAAGATTTCTTCTGCTCTCTTCTTCCACCCTCCTTCTTATGAGGGGAATCAGCTATGACGTGTCCTGGCTTATTGCAACAATAACAAACAATGTCAGAAGAAATATGTTTGTTCGGTTTTGAGCATGGTTATCAGGATCGCGATCCGGATCGTTGGATCTTACGATCCCACGATCCAGATTTTGTCAATCGATCCGAATCTTACCTAGGATCTTAATCGGTACATCTACGATTGGGATCGCAATCCGGATCTTAGGATCTTTAGGATAGCGATCCTGACCCGATTCTACCCGTCTGGCCAAAGGTAATTATAAACATGTCAAACCCTATTCCGACTCCATTCAACCGGTCCAACGCTCATAACTCAGTGTTTAACCTTATCTCAATCCCGCCTCATGCTCCATCACAAAATCATATCATGATGCTTTATCGTATCCCAAGTGTCGATTGCTTACTGCAAGCTATGGCCAAGAGCGGCTTCTTTGGTCGCTTCCAGTCCAGATTTGTTTTTATTGTTAGTAAACATTTAGTGTCTTACCTGAAACTAAAATTGAACATAATAAGATATTATCTTTTTGATTTAATTATTCAAAAAAAAATTAATATATTTATTCACATATTACTCAATTTATTGATTTTTTTGTTAAATGGGCATGAAATTTAATGATACAAAACTCAATTTTATTTTTTAGTCTTAATTTATGAATGTTGCTGGATCTTGCGTCCTCGATCTGATCCTACGATCTGATCCGATCCAACCTCAAAACGATCCCACCTAGGATCTCGATCCTGACAACCTTGGTTTTGAGTGATACCTGTCTTGGCTACTTGAGCCTTTCTTGTGACGATCACCACCATGACGTGATCTTCTGGACGAGGCATCTTTGCCTCTCCACTGTTTCTTCTTGTTCAAGAACTTCTTGAACTGCCTTGAAAGAAGAGAAAACTCTCCTTCAGATAGCTCTGAGCCCGAGGTACTTGGCTCTGAATCTTCTTCTTCACTCTCTTTTTGTGCGGGAGTAGGAGATGCAGCTTTTGACTTTCTCGAGATGTCTGACTTTAGAGCGACAGACTTCTCCTTGGATGAAGATCGGTTTTTCTCTTCTTCAGCTTTTCTTGAGTTTATTTAGAGTTCATACGACATAAGCTTTCCAAAGAGATTTTGAGGGTCAGTCTCTGCCAGCTTACCAAACTCCCGGATTGCACAGACTTTGTTGTCTCATTCTTTAGTCAGGAATCTCAGAAATTTTTCATTTAGTTCTCTATTAGTGAAGACCCGGTCATAGAATCTTAGGTCGTTGACAATCTTGAAGAAGCTTTCAAAAGTATCAGCAATAGAATCATTGGGACCTTGTCTGAATGCTTCATATTTTTGATTCAGGAGGAATCTTCTGTCATCTCTTACTTCTTCAGTACCTTCCATCAGGACGATGAGAGACTGCCACATTTTCTTGGCAGATTGGCAGTGAATCAGATTCTACAACATAGAATCATCGACTGCACTTGCAATGATATTCTTGACTTTCTTGTCTAAAGAGACAAGTGCAATCTCATCTTTGTCAAGATCCATAAGCTTCTTTGGAACTTGTCTTGTTGGGTCAATGGTGGAGGCTGTCATTGGAACATAGGGTCCTTCTTCCACTATCATAAAGATCCTTGGATCCACAGCTTCCATTAAGAATTTTATTATTTCTTTCCACATGGGAAAGTTAGTATTTGTGCATAAGGGAAGCTTAGCAAAATCCTTGGCTCTATCCATGCTTGTATCCTCTTAAGACAACTAGGAGCAGATCTGTTCAAGGTGTTAACTTTTTTGATGAACAACCTCCCTCTGATACCGATTGATGTTTTTAGTTGTCTACATAAATCACCTAGAGGGGGGTGAATAGGTGAGGTCTGCGTCTTTTTACGGAATAAAAACTTGTAACGACGGAGCGCAGAAAATAAACAAGCAAGCCACAGAAAACACAAGATTTATAGTGGTTCCCCAACCATGGGTACGTCCACTCTCCACCTCACCGATCTAGCATCACGCTAGACTCGGCTACTTCAATATTAGCTCAGATTGGAAAACAATCCTACAACTCGGAACAACGCCCCTACAACTCGGAGAAAATAATTTTTGTTACTCGAGAAATAGGTAATGACTTCTCGAGAGCTGACTGGACTTCTTCGAGAAATAACTTCGGCTTCTCGAGTAATGACTTCTGTTTTCTCGAGACAAAGCTTGGCTTTCTCGAGTAATAACTTTTGCTTTTTCGAGACAAAGCTTGGCCTTCTCAAGTAATAACTTCTGATTTCTCAAGACAAAGCTTGGCTTTCTCGAGTAATGACTTCTGCTTTCTCAAGACAAAGCTTGGCCTTTTCAAGTAATGACTTCTGCTTCTCGAGACAAGAACCTTGCTTCTCGAGTGCAAGACTTAGAACCTCTCGAGAATTTGACTTAGCAAAATTTCTTAACAAGATTTTAATTCTTCTTCTTAGAGATCAGCAACCCATAGTTTCTTCCATATCTTTAGTACTTGAAAAAGAAGTGTGTCCCAATAGAAATGATACACATGAGTCAACATCATGGATCACACAATGAGGGATTATATTGTATGATCATGTATTTGGTGACTCATTGTACACTGACATTGGTCTACACTTGGCAATTATAACCTG
The DNA here is from genome assembly GCA_039513925.1 of Platanthera zijinensis. Classification (NCBI taxonomy): domain Eukaryota; kingdom Viridiplantae; phylum Streptophyta; class Magnoliopsida; order Asparagales; family Orchidaceae; genus Platanthera; species Platanthera zijinensis. Next base: position 105,272,257 of record CM077094.1, read on the forward strand.
CAAGCACTCAACTTAAAAAGAGTATCAAATACAAACTTAATTCATCTTAGTTCAATGGTGATTTCATACAAATCTAGGTTATTATGGATACAATACCCAACACCTTGGTTGTTCATCGTCAATGACCTTTATATCAATTGGATATCAAGAATGCATTTCTCAATGACGATCTTCAAGAAACTCTCTGTATGCATCAACTTTTCATGTTTGAGACCGCGAGAGAGTCATGTGTTTGTCACCTTAAGAAATCTATTTATGGTCTCAAACAATCTCTTCATGCATGGTTTGATAAATTTAGCAAAATTGTCCAGGATGTTGAATTTTCAACTGATTTCTTTCTCTTCACTCGTCATCAACCAACAGACATTGTTATTCTCTTAGTTTACGTTTACAATGTCCTAATCACAGGAAACGACTCCACAGAAATACAGAAGATTAAGCAGCACTTAAACTCAGTATTTCAAACTAAAGACCAGGGAACTCTATGGTACTTTGTCCCGAGATAGCGCGACGTTCTGATGATCTTGTCCTATCTCAACAGAAATATTGTTTTGACCTTCTTCAGGATGCTGACTACTCGGGATGCAAACCTGCTGACACTCTGATGGAAGTCAACCACAAACTCTGTTTTGAGGACTCTCATTCAGATCTGTCACTTTCAAACCCTGAGTATTATCGTCGTCTTGTTGGAAAGTCGATTTATGCATGCTCCACGGACCTCCCGTCTTTAGGTCATTGAGTTCATCCTCAAATACTTGAAGACAACACTTGGACAAGGGCTTGTATACAAACCATAGTCTTTTTCCTCCCTATCACTGATTGTCTACTCTTATGTTGATTATGCTGGTTCGTTAGATGATCGACGTTCCACAACTGGTTTGTGTGCTTACTTTGGAGGGCATCTTATTACCTGGCGTAGCAAGAAGCAATCAGTTGTTGCACATTTGTCTGCTAAGGCCGAATACCGGGCAATGGTTGTTGTTGTATCAGAACTCACTTGGCTGGAAAGTCTTCTTCATGATTTAGGGGTCAAACTTCTCTCATCAGCAACTCTATTATGTGATAGTCAAGCTTCCATACATATTACTTAAGAATCCTGTGTTCTATGAGCGAACTAAAAATATTGAGGTCGATTGTCGCTTTATTCGGGAGAAGGTTCAATCGAAGAAATTGGAGTTACAGTATGTTCCGGCAACCGAGCAAGTTGCTGATATTCTCACCAAGACCCTACCACGACCATTATACAATCAGTTTTTGTCCAAGCATAGTACCTACGATTTGTATGCTCCGGCTTGCGGGGGAGTGTTGAAGAAAATTGTAAAAGCCCAATAGAAAGGCACATATCTGGGCTTATCTCTTGTTTAGTCCCACATTGTAGGATAGATTCTCTTATCCCCTCTCCCCTCTTATTTAAGTGTACAAATACATGTAATCGAATGTATGAAAGATTTTTGAAATATTAATAAAATTTCTGAGTTTTTTTCTCTCTTGATATATTTCCAAAAACACAATGTACGCACATAAAGATAAGCATGATAATGATAGGGGCACCCAAAAGTAAAACCAGAGAATTTAAGTGTATAATGCATATGGTGGAAGAATCAAAATACCACTTATTATATACTATACTTGTTATACCACTTGATATATAAAATAAAAATACCACTTGTTTAAAAAATCATAAATTTTGGATAATGCACGTGAAATCAAGTATATAAGATTTGTCAAATAAAGTTATGGGATTTATGAAGTTAATACAAAGAAATAGTGTATGTGTCATGAATAGCAATCGTGTATTAGTACATTCGTGCGATAGATATGTAATGCAGTTTGTCTAATTTTTATGTATGGAAATGTTACATAGAACAATTACACGTGTAAGTGTAAAATCAATAGAAATAACACTAAATGAAATTAACATTAATACCTGTTATATCTTATAAAAAATATATGTTAACAAAGAGTAATGAAGTAATAAATCATGTCATGTTTCAATCTACACTATACCAAGATCGAACTATGGCACTAACCAATTTTTCTGGTTTTTGCACATGATCGATAAGATCTGATTAATCCAAGGTGTTCAAACTCGCAATGCTAATTGAGTATTATTACGAGAGTGTGTAGCGCTTGGGGAGTATCCTTGTTAACAATTATTTTTATAATTTTGCGTACGATTAATTTTTCATAATTTTATTTTTATACAAGTTCCTCGAATCTATCGAAATCTACCATTATAGGCAGATACACTTTAACATGTATACAAAAATCATAGTAATATAATTTTGACCCAAAGTTCTAAGCACTATAAAAAGAAGATGAACATCAAGATATTGATTTATCGAGTCATGCCTAGCATATTAAGCACAATATCACGAGTTAGATCATGTAGCCCTGAAATTTCTACTTGAGTGTGATCTCTAAGAATGTGTGTGACGTGAGAAGTCATTGTTTTACCTAAATTCTCACACAAACCTATAGGCATATCAAACATACAGTATATATATAGTAGCACTCAAGTACTAATAACAATAGATCGACACACAACATGACCAAGCTCATACAATGAAAAAAGTAATTAACAGTTCTAAATCAAGCATTGTAAGTAAAATATACGCTTTCAATCCAAGTCATGCATGTCCCAAAACTAAAGGTTTGATCAGTTTTTTATTCATTTAAAAATAAAACAAACAAAAAAAATGAAAATCAAATTTCAAAGGAAATCAAAACATATTTTCATAGTTTTAAAGTTTTCAATTTTTTTATTTCATTTTCAAATGCTAAAAACAAAATAAACACAAACTGAAATGAAAGCAATAAAAAATAAAGCAACAAGAACAAATAAAAGAGAATCAGGTGAAAAAATATGAGACAATTTTCAGGAAATTTAGCTGCCACCGGAGGTAAGTTACCGCGCCGCGGTGGCATACTTTAAACAAGCTAGACCCGATCCGATTAAATCATTTTGCCCTAGCTCTTCTCTCTATATTCCTGCTTCCACCGACATACGCTAGATCTGAGGTACCGCCCCCCAATTTACTTTCTTTTAATTCTAATAATTTTGATTTTAAGAGTAGTTTAGTGGAGGGTGTTTTTATGTTAGATCCATGGTGGATCTTGATTTATTTTTCAAGAGGAAGCTAAGGTTTTGTGTTCCTTATAAATCTATGGTTTAGGGAGAGCGTTCTTGGTTAGTGATGATAGCATGACCCTAAAAAGTTGAGTTCTACCATAAAATGTTGGATTTAATGATTTTGAGGAGATGGAAGGAAGTGGAGAAGATGAACATTTTGTCCGACTAACGCGTGTCGGTAAAAAGGCTACCGCACGGCGGTTGTTATCAAAAGTATATTTGCGACATTTATCCTTACTGATTTGATGTGCTCTTCCTATTATTGCAAGTTATCGCTTCCTCCAGCTCCCAGCCCATACGAAGCTTTTCCAAGCGCTCTTGTACATCTGATCAATCAAATCCAGTCGTGGACAACGCTTTCGTGAATGTAGTCATGGAGATTGAGATCGATGTTGATCGGTATCCTCGCATATACACGTACTCGGTCGATGCAGACATTCTATCAGTCATTACTTCTAAGGAGGGGTTCTCGTCCATCTTAGTTCTAGAGTTCTACAATAATCTAAGGGATCCAAAGCTTACTCCTCTAGACAGTGGAGTCCAGTCGTGATTGGCACTCAGGTTGTGACCATTCTTCATGCTGACCTGGAGAGTATGTATGGTTTTCCCTCTTGCACAATCAGCTCGACATTGCCGAGTCATTCAGGACTAACCGGGACTGGTCACTGATGAACCAAGTTCTCCATAATGAGTTCGAGGATCGCATCCTTATTACATCCATGACTTATCTTACTCCTAATTCCCTCATTGTTGTTGTATAGGCCTGGGCGGACAGGCGGTTAAAGACCAGGCGGTTTGGTAACCGCGCGGGTTGGCGGGTTGTCTCTGGCGGTCTGACATCTGAGCAGCGACAGCGGGTTGACATGCCGGTTTGGTAACCGGGCGGTTAGCCGGTTACTCTCTGGGATATCGATGGTCGGCGGCTCGTCTCCTGGTGATAACCGAGCGGTTAGTGTTCTTACTAACCGCGCGGTTAGGCGGTTAGGCGGTTAACTTTGTATATGCTGTATTTCTGTATTTAGTCCCACATTGGGTATCTCTACTCTATCTTATCTCCTCCATTCTATATAAGGGAGGCTATACCTTTGTAATAGTTAGTTTTTTGGATAATAAAATTTCCATTACTCCAGTTTCCGGACTGTTTTTGGTCTATTCGCACATGGTATCAGAGCCAGCGATCTAGTCCTCCTGTTCCGTTGCCTTCTGTCCGCGCGGCCTCCTCTTCTCGCCGCGTTCTTATCTTTCTGTTCGCCCGGTTTACTCATTCTTATCCGCGCGACCTCCCCTCTGCTTCTCTACGCTCTTCTCCTTCTGTTCACCAGGTTTACTCATCCTTATCCGCGCGGATCTCTCCTTTGCTCTCCGCAGCTTGGTCGTGGCTTCTCTAGCCGTTGGTGTTCCCCTTGTGACCGCTGCGGTCTCCTTCTGCTACCCGCCCGGTTTACTTTCTTAACCGCGCGGTCTCCTCCTTCCAGAATGACTGTTTCTGATGTCACCACTCCCCACTCATCTGCCTCGGTGGCCACAACTTCAGGTAGCGCCCATGTGGTGACTCAAGGTAAATGGCTAATCGACTCTGGCGCCACTAATCATATGACGGGCAATCCTCAGTGTTTTTCTCTCCTAGAAACACATGATCGATTGCCCCCGGTTCTCGTTGCGGATGGTTCTCCCTCTCCGGTGCATGGGACTGGCATGGTTCAAGTTACTCCGTCCCTTCGTCTCGCGGATACTCTCTATGTGCCCAAGTTCCCGTGCAATTTATTGTCGGTTACTTCCCTTTGCAAGCAACTTAAGTGCTCCGTAACGTTTACTCCTGTTTCTTGTTCTTTTCAGGACCCGAACTCCAAGCGGACGATTGCTACTGGGACTGAGAGAGGCGGACTTTACTTCCTTGATGATGTATCCGCTCTTTCAGCATTCTCATCCGCTTCTACAGATCTTCTTCAGTGGCACCTTCGTCTTGGGCATCCTCCATCACGTCTCATCCACCAACTGTTACCCCACCTACCTCAGCATGATTCTCCTATCAACTGTGATGTCTGTCAGCTTGGCAAGCATCACAGCTCCCCCTTTCCTCCTAAGCAAGGTCGTGGCTCTTCTAAGCCGTTCGACCTTGTTCACTCTGATGTATGGGGTCCTGCCCCCACCCTTACCATAGGGCGGGGTAGTTCCTATTTTGTAACCTTTATTGATGATTTCTCTCGATGTACATGGGTGTATCTTTTAAAAGATCGCTCTGAACTATTTTCTGTATGGCAATCCTTCTATTTTATGATTAAAACTCAGTTTGGTGCTTCTGTGAAACTTTTTCGTTCAGATAATGCTAAAGAATACCTGAGTAATGAATTTTCTTCTTTCTGTATGCAACACGGCATCATTCATCAAACTAGCTGCGTATATACCTCCCAGCAAAATGGGGTGGCGGAACGTAAAACCCGTCACCTCCTCGATGTCGCTCGCACTCTCATGGCACAGATGCAGGTTCCTCGTAGCTACTGGGGCTATGCAGTTCTCATCTCCTGCTTCCTCATCAATCGTCTTCCCTCGACAGTTCTTAAAGGCAAAACACCATTTTCCATTCTCTATCCGGCCAAGAATGCTTTTCCCTTACCTCTACGCATTTTTGGCTGCACCGCCTTTGTTCACAACCCTTCCGCAACTCGCGACAAGTTATCCCCACGTTCCACCAAGTGTATCTTTTTGGGTTATTCTACTACTCAAAAAGGTTACTGTTGCTTTGACCCTGTTCATCGCAAACAGTTCGTTTCTGCGGATGTAACGTTCTTTGAAAATGCCTCATACTTCTCTTCTGACCTTACTCTTTCTCCGGCTGACTTGCCCTCTCCAACCATTCCCTCCGTCTCATCCACTCCTCTTGAGATTCCTCCATCATCGACTCCACCGCACACTCCGTCTGTTGATCCCCTGCCATCTTCCTCCTCTCCTCGACCGTCTCTCTCCTCTCCCGGGCCAGCCTTCTCCGCCACGGATGCACCGGCGACTGAGGAACTAGATGACCTGGAACTGCCCATTGCTCTTCGCAAAGGGGTTCGGACGTGCACCCAGCACTCGCTGGCCGCTGTTGTTTCTTATGATCGGCTAACACCTTCTCGCAGGGACTTCGCCCTAGCCATCTCGGCGACTTCCACTCCTCGCAACTACCAGGAAGCCCTTGATGTTCCTCACTGGAAGGCGGTCATGGATGAAGAAATTGCTACTCTCTCTGAGCGGGGCACTTGGACTCTTGTGCCTCCTCCTTTTGGCACGGATGTGGTTGGATGTCGCTGGGTCTTTGTCGTCAAGTTCCGTCCGGATGGCAGTGTGGACCGGTACAAGGCCCGTCTTGTGGCCAAGGGATTTACACAGACTTACGGTGTTGATTACTTCGACACGTTCTCTTCGGTTGCTCGTCTCAGCACTATTCGAGTTCTTCTATCGGTGGCAGTCAACAAGGATTGGCCCATTTCCCAGTTGGATGTCAAGAATGCCTTCCTCTATGGTGATCTTCATGAGGATGTCTACATGGAGCAACCTCCTGGGTATGTTGCTCAGGGGGAGACTCGAGTATGCCGGTTGAAAAAGGCCATCTATGGTCTAAAGCAGAGTCCTCGGGCATGGTTCGACAAGTTCAGTAGCATAGTTGGGGCAATCGGTTTCACAAGGAGTTCGGCGGATCACTCCTTGTTCATTCGCAAGACATCCTCAGGTCTGGTTGTGCTAGCCGTTTATGTGGATGACATACTTCTTACTGGCGACGACCAAGCTGGTGTAGCCTTGACGAAGGTCCATCTCCACCAACACCTTGTCACGAAGGATATGGGTCCTCCAAAATACTTCTTGGGAATTGAAATCTCTCGGAAACCGTGCTCCTTGGTTCTCTCCCAACGCAAGTATGCTCTTGACTTATTGAAAGAGGCAGGATTGACGGGCGCCAAATCTGCTCGGTGTCCCATGGCTCCTGGAGAAGACAAAACATGGACTAACGAATCACCTCCTCTATCGGACACTACGAGGTATCGGCGTCTTGTTGGCAAACTCATTTACCTCATGGTGACCAGACCAGACATCTCTTATGCAGTAGGAAAGGTCAGCCAGTTTATGCAGTCTCCTAGGGAATGTCATCTTCAATCCGCTCTAAGAATTCTGGAGTATGTAAAGTCATCTCCTGGGAAAGGTCTCCTCTTTCAGAAGAATGGCCATTTGAGAGTTGAAGCGTACTCCGATGCTAGCTATGCGGACGACAAAGAGGATCGCAAGTCAACATCAGGCTTTTGCACGTTTGTTGGAGGAAATCTGGTTAGCTGGAAGAGCAAGAAGCAATCCGTTGTCTCCAGATCTAGTGCGGAAGCAGAATATCGAAGTATGGCGTCTACCACGTGCGAGTTGAAATGGTTGCGGGCTCTCATGCTGGATTTAGGAGAGGTCTACAACTATCCGCTTCCCATATTTTGCGACAACAAGGCGGCCATCTACATTTCCAAGAACCCGGTCTTTCATGAGCGGACAAAACACATAGAGATTGACTGTCACTTCATTCGGGAAGAAGTGTTGAAGAACCAGATTTGCACTCCGTTTGTTACGTCAGAGAAAGAGTTAGCAGATATCTTCACAAAGCCTGTATCCGCTTCCTTTTTCCACATTTGCAGCAAGCTGGGCATGATCGACATATATGCTCCAGCTTGAGGGGGAGTGTTGCTGTATAGGCCTGGGCGGACAGGCGGTTAAAGACCAGACGGTTTGGTAACCGCGCGGGTTGGCGGGTTGTCTCTGGCGGTCTGACATCTGAGCAGCGACAGCGGGTTGACATGCCGGTTTGGTAACCGGGCGGTTAGCCGGTTACTCTCTGGGATATCGATGGTCGGCGGCTCGTCTCCTGGTGATAACCGAGCGGTTAGTGTTCTTACTAACCGCGCGGTTAGGCGGTTAGGCGGTTAACTTTGTATATGCAGTATTTCTGTATTTAGTCCCACATTGGGTATCTCTACTCTATCTTATCTCCTCCATTCTATATAAGGGAGGCTATACCTTTGTAATAGTTAGTTTTTTTGATAATAAAATTTACATTACTCCAGTTTCCGGACTGTTTTTGGTCTATTCGCACACTCATCATCGAGGACATCCTTCGCCACTCTCTTATGTTCAAATAAGGGGGCACTAAGAAGATCGTTGCACAACTGACCATGATGACGTTCCGCATCCTGGCAGGTATATCTTGTAGTGTTTCTAATTTGATCTTGTCGAGCGATATACTTTTCTGCCGAGAGATCTCGAGCACCAGCGGTTGAACACTTTGCCCTTGGAAGGCATTAATCCAAAGGTTCTGGTGTCCAAGTACCCATACTATCGATTGGACATCCTTTCTGATTGATAGTCGGCCGCCGACATATATGGTGGAGGACATCTCAGCAACTCCTCGTTCTGGTCCATCTACATCTCATCCTCGCTTCGTCGTGGGAGTTCACTCAGGGAACCGCAACGAGACATATACGAGATGATTCAGGAGTAGGGACAAGAGATCAAGGAAACAAAAAAGGTAGTTGGGGGACTAAAGAAGATGAAGACGATGCGCAAACTAAACATTAACCCAACTACCTCAAAGGAGGTAGAGTTGTATCATAGCATGGGCAGTGAAGATTAAGTTGTACTTTATTTTTATTCTTATGTTTAAGACAGGTCAGGCCTGGACACTTTATAAGTTTTTGTTTGTTATCGCCTGGCGGTAGATGCAATTCACTTGCAGGATGAGCGACCCATGGCGTATTTCAGTAAAGCCTTTGGTAAGAAAAACTTTATCCATTCAATAATTGAAAATGAAAAATTGGCAATGGTGTTGGCGGTGTAACAATGGAGACACTACCTAATCGGATGCAGCTTCATCATCAAGACAAATCATCAGAATCTAAAATTCCTACTAAAGCAAAATATCTCAACACCTGCTCAATAGGGGTATGACTACCTGATTAGTACAAGAAGGGGAAGAGAACATCTGTGTTGATGCTCTATCTCCGTGAGATGAAATGGCTATGGGTGAGCTCAATGTTATGGCTACCTTCACCTCTGACGTCTTACGACATTAAAGAATCCTGGAATCAAGAAGAATACATGCAGGAACTCATCGCTGAGAAATAGGAGAACAGGCTCAGTCGACCAAAATTCCAATGGGACAATGGCTTACTCAAGCGGAAGAGAAAACTGGTAGTGGGCAATGAGGAGGCGATCAAAGTTAAACTACTCAAAATGTACCATGATGGAGTGCAAGGGGGCACTCGGGCATCATCACAAAATATCAACACTTGAAACAACTATTTTGGTGGAGGGAAATGAAACTAGAAATCTATAAGTGCATCCAGAACTGCACCATCTACCAAAAGTGTAAACCTGGCAACTAAAGTCCAAAAGGGTTGTTGCAGCTTTTACCTATTCCTGGGCCAATTTGGCAAGATGTTTCCCACGACTTCATTAATGGGTTGCCAAAAAGTAATGGAAAATCCGCAATCCTAGTGTTTGTCGATCAGCTGAGCAAACATGCCCATTACAGTGTCATCTCCCACCAATACACAGGCACAGTAGAACAAATAGCTCAAATATTCATTGATCACATATTTTGGCTGCATGGACTCCCTAATTCAATTGTGATAGGGATCCTATCTTCATTATCCAGTTTTGGCAAGAACTTTTCCGCATCTGGCAGTTGCAAATAAAATTATCTACATTATATCATCCCCGAACCGACGGGCAAACGAAGGTGGTGAACCGTTGTGGTGAAGGCTACCTACGGTGCATGTGCTTCGAAAAACCAAGCAGTTGGGCGAGTTGGTTACCTCTAGAGGAATCACAACACCACATTCCATAGAGCCACCAAGATGATACCTTATGAGGTGTTCTTTGGATAGGAACTCCCTTTACATTCCCCTTATATTATTACGGGTAAAACTGCAGCGGAGGAAGTAGACCGATCCCTGGAATCTACAGAAAAAGTAATATCCATTCTAAAGCTCGACTTGTCCCAAGCCCAAAATCGAAGTCGCATATTGAATGATTATCAATTTATCACTCAGACAAATAATTATGTGATCACATGGCTTTCAAAAATTATCACTCAGGTTCTTCAGCCCCTTCCAGGTTCTAGAAAATAAATGGGGCAATTGCTTATCGCATAAACATGTCGGAGAATGCTAAAATACATCCCACCTTCCAAATATCCCAACTGCAAGAACACCATGGCGCTATACCAGAACAGAACTCTCATCTGCCATCCACAGTGAACTCTGAGGGCAACCTGATGATTGAGCCTCTGGAAATTCTATACTATCATATTACGCCCAAAAATGGCAAGGTGATAACTCAGCTACTTGTGCAATGGAGCAATGGGGATGCCGTTAATGCAACATGGGATGATCTATGATCCCTACGACGATGCTTTCCTGACTTTGTTCCTTGAGGACAAGTAACAATTGGAGGAGTAGCTATTTATGCCTTTTGAATAACCGATGGCCTGGATTTACGCATTTGACTGGTAGTCCTCTTGCCGTCAAATCATGCTCGAAAAAGAAGGTGGCGGGAGGCAGTTATTTTGAATTGTTAGTTAAGGGTATTTTTGTAATTTCGGCAGCTTTAGGTTTATAAAAGGCTGTTGTTGCTAGAAGTCGAGTCTATGCATAACTTTGAATCCTGTTTTCATTTCCTTTGCTCTTGTTTTGAGTAGATATGCAGTGAGATCGTCGATCTCTTTTCTGTCTCGCCTATTCAGGTTTGTAACCTTAAGGTGAAGAATAAACATGATTGCAATTCTCTTCCTGGAATATACTGGATTTAGTGTAGCGCTAGCTGAATTCAGCTTTAATTTCCTGCGATCAAGCCTTCTTAGAGAAGAGCACGCATCAGAAGGTAAAGTTCAAGACAAACTCCATGTCTCCCTTACCAACTGTACAGTTCTAAAAAGGATTGACATCGAAAAAGAACATGTAGAATAAATATGAAGAGCCCTTGCTCCAAATCACATCCAGAAATCTAAAACAACAGGCATGGAAGAAAAGAAAACTGAACCTATTTTTTCAAAAAAGGAAAAACATACACACATACAACGAATCTAAAGACCTTCAGACAGTTCGGAGTATGAACTATGCAATCCCTATCCTTACAAGAAGCTACAAGAAAAGATCTGCAATGGCAAACTAATTGCCTAAAATATCCCTAAAGCAGGAACCAGCATCACCCAACAAAAACCAGATCCCAATACAAAATGCCAGAAAACAGAAATCAAAGCAACTTTTCTGCACCAATTAAGCTGAGTATCCAGACAACGACGCTCTAAACCACATAAAACATGCATTCCACAGTCCAAATTGACTGAAATCAGAGCCAACGACTGGAGTGTAAATAAGAAATCAGCAGAAGAGCGTACCCCATGAGATTAAGACGGAGGTGGATGCTGAGTTCGATGAAGAGGTCGTACATCTGGCCGAGATCGGCAGCATTTCCGTGGGAGTAGAGTAGCGTCGAGGTGGCCATGGGGTTGCGGATGTACACAGCAACGATCTCCGTCCCCCGCCGCGTCGGGAGCCGCAACACCTCCACATTCTCCCGGTGAGGGAACCGACTCAACGTCGTCAGCCCCGTCACCGACTCTGTCAGTAGCTCGTAAGTAGGTGGGTTTGGTGGGAAGAACGCTAGCTTCGCCGCCATCGTCGAGGTCACGCCTCCCATTCTGTCAATTCTCTCTCTCACCCACACTCTCTCTCCCCCTCGCTCTAGAATCAGAAGCAGATTAGTGTCAGTGGTTGTCTCGTTATTTATGCCCTCAGGATCTAAACTCGAACGTGGGTACAGGATATAATTAATAATTTTATAAATTTTTATTTGACATTAAAACAAGCTTTTAAAAATCGGAGCAGATCGGTCGAACCGCAGACCGGTCGAACCGCAGACCGGGCAACCAGCCTGTCCGGTCCAGATAATCAAACCGCATCCTTCACGGACCGCTCAAGAACCGCAGAACCGGGCAGGCGGACCGGTGGGCCGAGAACCGGGGGGATTTCAGAAAACCGGGCGGGCCAAAGACCCACTATTAAATAAGAAGAAAAAAAGTAGGCGGGGGAATTTGAACCCCCACCAATACCAACTTAGATGAATAGCTAACCACCAGGCCAATTGATTTTTGTGGTTTTATGTCATATTATATTATATACATATAAATATTAACGTATATATAAAATAAACATATATCTATCCTTCAAATAAAATTTGCGTTCAGTTTGACACGGCGGTGACGGTCATCAACGTGGTGGTTATGAACCGTCGCTCTTGAACGTCGACCTTATATAAGAAACTTCATACAATGTCATTTCAAATCTTCATTCTATTACTCTATTATAAAATCGTTTTTGTCCAAAATCAACGGAACAAAAATGTCACGCAAAACGAAGTTTTACAAGTATAGTGATAATGTATACATCATTTTATTTGTATCACAATATAATGATAATAAATTATAGTAAAATTTTAAGATAATGTTAATTTTTTTTATTTTCTAATATAAATATATATATATAACTCCGGTTCGAGGTCGAACCGGCTCGACCGGGGTCGAACCGGTTGGACCCCGGTCGAACCGGTTGGTTGGACCGGTTCAAACTTGAATCTTTCCCTCCGTCGATTCGATATCCGGTCCGATTTCAAAACCTTGCATTAAAGTATATATATAATTCTATGTCGTATTGTCGTCATAAAAATATTTTATCAGATCTAATACAAAACACAAAAAAAAATTACAAATTGTATACGTACGTTAAAAATTAAATAAAAAATTATAAATTAAATTCACTTGTAAAAAAAATTGACGAATTTATTATTATTGCGGTTCGCTTAATGCCCTCGGTAGACCGGTTCCGGATCGGTCCATCTTAGCCCCGGGCGATCAAGTGCGCACACAGTCAAAGTAGAAAATGAGAGATTGTACACACACAACTTTAGCATGGAAAACCCCGGAAAGGGGAAAAAACCACGTGACCGGGTCTGTGACAGCCAAGATCCACTATTTGCCTCTGTTACAAAGCTCTTGTAGAGAGAAAGCGAGGGCGACAGGCCGCGTCTCGTTACAAATATTGGAGGGTTGAGAGAGCTCTCCTTGGGTGACTGGACACCGCTTCGGAGTTTGTGCACTTTGACGTGCGTCTTTCTTGAGTGCTTGCTCTTCTGGCTTGCGCTCTACAGGATGTCTGCACTTTATCTCTCAGACTGAGGAGGGTTGCCTTCACTGGCACTTCATTTCCATCCTTCTCTGGGCGGTGCTCGCAGGAGAACCTGCCAAGTTAGTGAGTGAAAGAGGAACGGAGGGGAAAAGTAGAGAGAGAAGCTCTGGGGAAAGTAGGAATGAAGAGAGAGAAAGAGAAGGAGAGAATGAATCAGGGATCCACTGAAATGAACTATCAGGGGTGCTTATATAGGGTTTTCGAGGTGGTTAGGGTGGTTATAGTGGTTACGGTGGTTAATCGCAGATCGGAGGGTCGTGATCGCTTGTGGCGATCGGAGGGCCGTGATGGCCCGCCATGATCGAACGGTGGAGAGAAAGCCTGCCCACGATGGTGTTCGGAGGAGGCGCGCCGGCCGGCGGCCGCCCGAGGAAGGGGGAGGCCGCCACGGGCGGACGGTTTTGGGCGGCCGGCTAAGGCCGCCCCGTCTGAGGGGGGCGGACGACCGTGGATGCCGGCCGCGAGGGGGCGGCTGGCGACGGGCGGCTGGAGACGGGCGGCCTTGCCGCATGGAGGGGGCCGGCCGGGGTCGCCGGCCGCAAGGGCGGTCGGCCTCGGGTGGCCGGCCACGGCCGCCGGCCGCACGGAGAGGGCCGGCCGCAAGGGGACGGCCGGTCGGGGCTGCCGGCCGCAAGGGGGGTGGCGGCTGGCCATGGGTGGTCGGTCGCCGGCCGCCTGTAACGACAGCGGTGGTTGCGATTCGTCGTACGGTGTTTACGTGGTCCGGTGCGTGGGAGTTACGATCCGGTGCGTAGGAGTTACGATCCGGTGCGCGGGAGTTACGATCCGGTGCGCGGGAGTTACGATCCGGTGCGCGGGAGTTACGATCCGGTGCGCGGGAGTTACGATCCGGTGCGCGGGAGTTACGATCCGGTGCGCGGGAGTTACGATCCGGTGCGCGGGAGTTATCATAATTATTTATCAATTATGGGGTACCCATCATTTTCCCCCCCAAAATTTTGTCGTCTTGGAGCGAACGGAAAGCGCAGGAATTTTCTTCTTTGCGACGGGGCTTGGCGGCGATGACCGGAATGGGTGCTAACTCCGAGATGGGCGGCGATGGTGATATTGTTAAGGTAAGATTCTGATTGAGGAAAAGGTCCGGGCACCAGACGAAGCCGGAGGGGAGAAAGCCCCCCCCCCCCCCCCCCGCGCGCCACACGCACGTATGCGGTGCGTGCGGGCGCGGGGGACGTGCGGCGCCAAACCCGCGCGCGGGTGCGCGCGGCGATGCGCCCACGCGCGGGGCTGACCCCGTGTGCGGAGGCGCGCGGGGTGCGCGCGGGGCTGAATCGGTGCGCAGGGCGCGCGCGGTGCGGCCGCTCTTCTTGCGAGTGGTTTGGTTGCATGCTCATGTGCGGGCTAATTTTGCGCGCGCTTTGTGCACATGCATGGCTCGAATGCGTGGGCGCAACGTGTTGCTCAGACTTGCTTTTCTGACCTTACTTTTCTGTTTTTTCAGGTTTCTAAGTGGGGTGTGCAGAGCCGTCCTATGCGGCTGCGCTCGAGTCTCTCCCCTGAGCACGTGGATATTTGGAGGAGGCGCTTCAACCTGCCCCCGATTTGGAGGTGCGGATCCCTAGTCCTCAAGAGCGGGTGCAAAACCCTCCGCGCGGCTGGATGACCCTTTATGAGTCGTCTCTTCGGAGCGGCTTTCGCCTTCCGGCTTGCGAGGAACTGGCTGAGATTCTGAAGTTCTGCGGCATTCCTGCGTCGCAGTTTCCCCCTCTTGGGATGACGTTGATCATGGGGTTGATCGCGTTCTTTCGCGAGCATGGATCGAGGTTTTCCTTGGATATTTTCAAGGATTGGTATGAGGTGCGTGCCGACGGTGGGGGTCGCGTGGATTTCTTCAGCAACAAGCGGTGGCTAGAGTTTGAAATCCGGGCGGATCGTCGCCATTAAAATACCTTGTTTGGATATGTCAGGAACCCAGGTGGATTTCCAGAGGTGTGGAACGTGCTTCCAGACCATTGCCGGCGTTCTTGAGGACACGAGCGGGAGTTCACTCCCGTCCTTGGTTTTGTGGAGCCCCGAGAGCTGGGGAATATCTTGTTCAGTATTTCTACTTTCGTCGATGAGAAGCGCTTTCGTCCATTCCTCTCTCCCGTGACAGGAAGAGGAAGCTAGTGTTTGGAGGTCGTGGAGCTGAGGAGGCGGGTCATAGCCTTCTACCGCGACAGGATGTCCTTTCGGAGGGGGCTTCCCCTTGCGGCTCTAGAGTTGGAGGCGAGCCGGATGACGCGGATCTTGAGGTCCTGGGGTCCTCTACCCCCCAGGCCTCCCCAGCACGGGCTGCGGTGCGGCAGGTGGTGAAAGGAAAGAGGGTCTCCTCTTCCTTAGAGGCAATGAACTATACGGTACATATGATCTCAACTTTTGAGTAGCGGCTTTTGAGGAAAGCTCTTCTTACTTGTCCCTTTTCTTTTACAGATGGAGACTCAGGCGAATATTACGCTTACGTGGAATGACCACTACGTGAGCCTGAAGGACGACTATATGGCCCTTCAGGGTGAGCTCGAGGAGCCGAAGAGTGCCCTTTCGATCTGAAGGGGCGACGAGAGCGCGATATTTTGCGACTTAGGAAGATTGGGTACGAGCTGCAGTGCAAGCTGGAGGACGCCAGAGCTGTGCACAGGTCCGAGAAGACGGCTGTAGAGGAGACTTTGCGTCTTCTAGATAAAGCTCGGGCAGAGCTGGAGTTATCAAGGGCGGAGGTGACGCGCCTTTCCTCCACGGAGCGGGAGGTTGAGCTGAAGGCGGCTGGTCTAGCAGAGTACCGGGACTCTGTTGATTACATGCGAGACCGGTGTCTGATCTCGGAGGAGGTCCGCGAGGAGTTGTGGACTCAGGAGGTGGAGCCACAGATGGAGGACTTGTGGGAAGTCGCTTTCCGCTAGGCGATGACGAAGACCCTTCGGATGGTGTCCCGGAAACGGGGATGCGACGTTGCCGACCTCGGGCTTGAGGATTTGTCAGAGGAGGAGGGCTCCGATGCTGAGGCGGATGAGGCTGCTGAGTGACAGTAATATCTCTTTGATGCTCTTTATTGATGTATATACATGTACTTCTTTATATTTGTGGGCTTGTCTCCGTCAATTCGTACCTTTGTACTTTTTCAATTTGTACCTTTGTACTTCTTTGGCTTGTTGATATGTTTGTTGAGTGGTCGTCATTGCCTTTGCTTCTAACTGTTGTGGTCAATTGTTGTCTTAGCCAATCACCATCTGCGAGGGGAAGCCCCTGAGCGGTGGAAGAGTATTTGCTCTAGATGGGGGTGAAGAGTTATGTGAGCTCCGACCTATTGTCGGCGGGAGGCCATGTTCGTTCGAACCCCTGCGAGTTGCTGTGAACCCGGTGGCAATGAGGGGGGGGGGGGGTGGCCCCGAAGACCCTGACGATGTCGCAACTTTCTACGAGGCGAAGGGCGTCCCTTTGTGCCATGGTAGAGAAGCCGAGACCATCGCGCTGCGGGCTGCGCATAACTGAGGGAACTGGCTCCCGACGATGTCGTGACCTGCTTCATAGGAGAAGGGTGAGCCTTGCCACCATGAGAGCGAGGTCAAAGCCGCCGCGCTACAGTCTGCGGGGGACTCAACGTTTGGTCGCTTTAGCGACTTCGCAACCTGTTGTTAGGCCGAGGACATCGCGTTGTTGGCAGCGCACAACTTGGGGAGCTGTTCCCCGGTGATGTCGCAAACCGCTGTGCGGACGAAGGGTGCACCCCTGAACTGCGCTAGAGAGAGTGAAGCCATCGCGCCACAGTGTGGTTGTGGTTGGTTAAGATGTGGATTTAGCGAGGCCGGAACCCGATTTAGTTGCGATTGTAGCTTAGTTAGGCACTAGTCGCGAGGGGGGTAGGCCCTGTGAGGGTGGGGCGTCAGAGTTCGGATGCAGGTGAAGAGTCATAATCCTCGACCTATTGTCGGCAGGAGGATATGGTCGATTCGAACCCCCGCGAGCAGCTGACGGACCCTGAGGTTGTAATTACACCGATCGTGGGGGCTTTCCCAGGATGGCGGGGGGTCGAGCTTTGGATGAAGGTGAAGAGTCATAATCCTCGGCCTCTTGTCGGCAGGAGGACATGGTCGATTCGAACCCCCGCGAGCAGCTGATTGACCCTAGTATTTGTTGAGGCGTGGCCCCGAAGACCCGTACGATGTCACAACCTACTACGCAGCGAAGGCCGGGTCCTTGTGCTGGTGGAGTGAGGTCGAGGCTATCGCGCTATGGGCTGCGCACAACTGAGGGAGCTGGTCCCTGACAATGTTGCGACCCTCTCCTTAGGAGAAGAGTGAGAATTTCTACCATAGGAGAAAGGTCGAGGCCACCGTGCTACAGTCTGCGTGGGACTTGGTATTCGGTCCCCAGGCGACATCGCAACCTGTTGCTAGGCCGAGGCTGTCACGCTATGGGACGCGGTCAACCGGGGGTGCTCATTCCCGACGACGTCGCAATCCGCTGGACGGGTGAATGGAGAACCTTTGAACCGTAGCAGGGGGATCGAGACAATCGTGCTACAGTTGCTCGCCGGACCCCAAGGGACGGATTCCAAATCGATCCTGCAAGTTTTAGGAGTTAGTGACGTCGCAATCACAGTATATAAATGTAAAGAGATGAGTTGTTTTGTTTTTTCTTTAGCCTGATCGTGCCATTGCACGATGATGGACTCCGAACCGCCAAGCGGGTCGCATGTCGATGGATCTCGGACTGCCTTGAGGAATAAACAATCCCGGCCTCAGGAGGGTTTGAGGGATGATACGTCCTTCTGACGTGTTTACTGCATGACAAGAGTTAGTATGAAAGCAGAAAGTGCAATAAGCAGGATAGTTTGTGCACGAGGGTTTTCCTCGCGACTTTATAGTTATTCTTAGGCGTTTTGATAGAACGAAATGTTTTTGGGAGGCGCGTTCGCCTCAGCTCTGGCCCTTTTCCAGAGCGACCTTCTAGATGCGGTAGATGTTGGTTCCTGAGACGGCCTCCGGCTGCGCTTGGTGCAGATAACATGAGCGCGCCATGTCCTGGATGCCCCTGACGACCCAAACTCCTGCAGGTGTGACAAACTTCATTGCGAGGTGCGGAATTGACGGAACTGCCTGGAAAGCTGTCTGGAGGGGGTGACCTAAAATCGCGTTGTAGGGCGATTCTGTATCGACTGCCACAAACTGTATGTCGTGCGTAACCTGCCATGGAAATTCTCCTAGTGTCACCGGAAGGGTGAGGGTGCCTGCTACGAACACGGGTTCCCCGTTGAAGCCGTAGATGGGGCCTGATGCTGGACGAAGATTCTGTCTTTGGATTCCCATACTGGTTAACACAGCCATGAATATAACATTTACCGAGTTGTCGTTGTCCACCAGAATTCGCTTCACGCGGAAGCTGGGGTCGCCAATTTCTGCCATAATAACTAGCGAGTCCTGGTGCGGGGTGTGGAGGCCCTGAAGGTCCTCCTCGCCGATGCTAATGGTAGGAATGATTCAAGTCACCTTGTCTTCCTGGGGAGCGGCGATGGAGTTGACCGTGGGAAAGGGAAAGTTGGAGATTACTTCCACAATCTCGACGACCTGCCCGCCCCTCTGCGCCTCTCGACGCACAGATGACGGTTCTCTCTGCGCAGGCGGGCCTCCGTGCTGCTCTCGCACATATCCTTACAGAAAACGCCCGAGTATTCCCTTCCGAACAAGACGCTCTATCTCATCTTTCAACTTTACACACTCTTTAGTAGTGTGTCTGGTTCCTCGATGGAAGTCGCAGTACTTTGATGGATTAGCCCTTAGATTGGGCGGGAGCGCCCTTGGCCTTTGGAGCGCCGGATCGTCCTGAATGGCATATAGGACGTTAGCGTGAGTGGTGTTCAGAGAGGTGTAAGTCCGGGGAGGCCCGTAGTCCTGTCCTCTCCGGGGCTCCTGATTGCGATGCTCGATACGACGGTTCTCGTCACGCCTCTCTGCTCGTCTTCCGGAGGGCTGCTCCTGCTGCTTCTGCCTCTTTTGGCCTCCTTCAAACTGTCGACGGTGGGCCTCAATGGCCTCGTCCGTGGCTATCTGAGCTTCCACTCAGTGTACCAGATCTGCATAACTAGGTACAGTATCCTGCATTAGAGCGGAGTAGAATCTGCCTGGTCGGAGTCCCCCGAGGAAGACCCCTCGAAGGAGCTCAGGGTCTACCCCGGGGATCTGTCTCGCTTCCGCAGTAAATCGGCGGAAAAACTCTTTTAACGTCTCGGTTTCACTTTGTCGGATGCCGGAGAGGTGGGATGGATCCTTTGCGATCCTGCGATTGGCCACGAACTGATCAAGGAATTGCTGGATCAACTGGGGAAAGTTTCTGATAGACCCCTCTTGGAGGGAATGAAACCAAGTGCGGGCCTGCCCCTTAAGGTGGTAGGGAAGACCTGACAAAGCAGTTGATCGGGAGCATTGCAGAGGTGGAGGATAGTGTAAAAGTGGTTGATGTGTTCCCAAGGATTGTCCACTCCATCGTACGTCTCAACGTGGGGGATCTTGAATCCTTGAGGGACGGGATATGCCAGTACTTCAGGAGCCAAGGGTGATGCCCCACGAGCGGGGCGCCGTGTCGTTATCGCCCGCCGGCCGACAGGTTCAAACTCTTCTTCGAACATTTCGCGGAATGCTTCCCGAGTCATTCTTGCACCTGGCTTTGCTGGGACCGGCTGCTGCTGATTGCTGAGGAGAGGGACGATTCCCGCTGCTCTGATGTGGCAAATGGGATGCTCGACGTTGTCGTGCCTTGATGACTCGGATTCTTCTTCTACGGCCCTCTGGCCTTCTGCTGGTGATACTGGTAGATTTTCCTGAGTTAGGGCCCCTGCGAGCATGTGGGGGCCTGCGAGTTGTCTCAAGAGGGCGAGCATCTCAACCCGGATGTCTGGTGGGGGCACCGTGTTCTCGGGCGGCGCCGCCCCCAAGTGTTGCAATGCCCTCTTGCTGTGGCGCGTTCGCTAGAGATTGCGACGCGACTTGATCCTCCTGCTCACGCCAGATCGACCCCCTAGTCATTCGGGTGCTCTTTCCGGCCATTCTATCATGCTCTGACAAACTTCTAAGTCTTCTCTCGCTTGTTGGGAATGCTTCCCACAGACGACGCCAAACTGTTGCGGTTCGCTTAATGCCCTCGGTAGACCGGTTTCGGATTGGTCCGTCTTAGCCTCGGGCGATCAAGTACGCACACAGTCAAAGTAGAAAAGGAGAGATTGTACACACACAACTTTAGCGTGGAAAACCCTATAAAAAGGAAAAAATCACGTGGTCGGGTCTGTGCCAGCCAAGATCCACTATTTTCCTCTGTTACAAAGCTCTTGTAGAGAGAAAGCGAGAGCGATAGGGCGCGCCTCGTTACAAATACTGGAGGGTTGAGAGAGCTCTCCTTGGGTGACATGCCACCACTTCGGAGTTTGTGCACTTTGACGTGCATCTTTCTTGAGTGCTTGCTCTTTTGGCTTACGCTTTGCAGGATGTCTGCACTTTATCCCTCAGACTAAGGAGGGTTGCCATCACTGGCACTTCGTTTCCTTCCTTCTCTGGGCGGCGCTCGCAGGAGAACCTGCCAAGTTAGTGAGTGAAAGAGGAACGGAGGGGGAAAGTAGAGAGAAGCTCTAGGGAAAAGTAGGAATGAAGAGAGAGAAAGAGAAGGAGAGAATGAATCAGGGATCCACTGAAATGAATTATCATGGGTGCTTATATAGGGTTTTCAAGGTGGTTAGGGTGGTTACGGTGGTTAATCGCAGATCGGAGGGCCGTGATCGCTTGTGGCGATCAGAGGGACGTGATGGCCCACCATGATCGAACGGCTGAGAGAAAGTTTACCCACGACGGTGGTCGGAGGAAGTGCGCCGGCCAATGGCCGCCCGAGGGAGGGGGCAGCCGTCGCGGGCGGACGGTTTTGGGTGGCCGTCTAAGGCCACCCCGTCTGAGGGGGCGGGCGGCCGTGGCCGCCGGCCGCGAGGGGGCGACCGGCCGCACGGGCGAGCCGGCCGGGGCCGCCGACCGCAAGGGCGGGCGGCCGCACGGAGGGGGCCGTTCGGGGCCGCCGACCACAAGGGCGGTCGGCCTCGGGTGGCCGGCCTCGGCCGCCGGCCGCACGGAGGGGGCCAGCCGGGGCCGCCGGCCGCAAGGGGGTGGCCGGCCACGGGCGGCCGGCCGCGGCCGCCGGCCGCAAGGGGGCGGTCGGTCGAGGCCGCCGGCCGCAAGGGGGCGGCCGGCCGCAAGGGGGCGGCCGGCCGCAAGGGGGAGGCCGGCCGGGGCCGCCGGCCGCAAGGGTGGTGGCCGGCCGCAAGGGTGGTGGCCGGCCGCCCGGAACGGCGGTGGTGGTTGTGATTCGCCGTGCGGTGGTTACGCGATCCGGTGCGCGGGAGTTACGATCCGGTGCGCGGGAGTTACGATCCGGTGCGCGGGAGTTACGATCCGGTGCGCGGGAGTTACGATCCGATGCACGGGAGTTACGATCCGGTGCGCGGGAGTTACGATCCGGTGCGCGGGAGTTATCATAATTATTTATAAATTATGGGGTACCTATCAATTATTATATATACATATATATATTCACTTATAAAATTTTGATAAATTTATAATAAAGTAAAGAAAGATAAAATTGAAAAAAAAATCACTTAACTATCATTTTCATTTAAGGCGTGTTGCGGGCCACCCGATTTTCCTTGGTCCGGAAAATCAGACCGTCTTAGTTCAAAATTGGATCGGGCGCGCAAACAGTCAAAGAAAAACAGTAACAAATAACAAAAGACTTTTTTAACATGGAAAACTCGGAAAAATGAAAAATTCCATGGTCGGATCTTTGTCTAGCCAAAATCCACTATAGTGTTGGAGTTTATAAGAGTTTGGGATGATTCCTCGGATAGTGACTAGCCAGCTCTTCATTACAAGCACATAGTACTAAAATGATGAAAAAAATCTAAGTACTCAGAGTCTTCAATGGAAGCACTTTGGCTAGGTAAATTCTTAAGACCACGAAACATCAATAGAAGCGTTCCTGTTAGGAAAAAATTATAAGTCTGCAAAATCTCGATGGGAGCGCTCCTACTGAAGCAAAGCCTTAGTGGGAGCGCTCCCGCAGAGAAAAATGTCATATCTTGAAAGTCTAATGAAACATTTATGCTAGAAGAAGTGTGGAGCGAATTTTTGAGAAGAGGATCGGTCTAAGTCCACGACCTCGTTAGAAAACCTCAGAGCTCTTTGTAGTCTCTGGAGTTGTTTGTCTTTAAATGAAGGATTGGGGGCTTATTTATAGTTTTATAGGGATATGATGGTAATTACATCGAGGTGGAATTTATGTTGGCAAATGATGTCGCTCCATTTCGGTCACTTGGATCACCAATTTTAGTGAAATGACGAGAGTGCCCTCCGAGCGGTCCAGGCAGTTCGAGCAAGGTGCCTGGCGGCGGAGGGCAATCGCGTAGTATGGGTGCTTGCGCATTGCACGTGCATGCAGGGAGCAAGCGTGTGTGTGCGCCACGTGAGTGCGTTGTACTTTGGGGGTCTGTGTTTGGCTCTGCCCCTTCTTTTGGGTTGAGTAAAAATCTAAATAAAATATAAATTTTTTTGCTCCAAAAAGGTAAATACTACAAAGGTATGTCCTCTTATTCATAGAAAAGAGGGGAGAGAATAAAATACAACAGACGACGTGGGACTAAATACAAGTCGTGTTGCCTATGCGGTTTGTTTGAGACAAACCGCAACACTGTACAAGGAAGAACAGCTGAGGAAGATCACCCAGCGGTAACAAAGTAAAACAACAAGACCGCCACCGTAGGTCGGCAAACTGCAATAGCGGGTTGACATCAGCCCGCTGTTGCGGACAACCACTAGACCGCAAATGCGGGTTGCCACCAGACCGCAGTTGCGGGTACCCATCAAACCGCTGCTGCGAATAGCCACTAGGCCGTTGCTGCCGATAGCCACTGTGCCGCTACTACTGATAGCCACCAAGCATGCTGCAGATAACCACCAGGCCGCTATTGTAGATAGCCACCAGGCCGCTGTTACGGACTCTTACCAAAACGCCAGGACAGCTACCAAACAGGCCCCAAGTCCAAACCGCCACACCACTAAACAGCTAGACCGCTACAACTAAAATACGGACTGCTCAGTCTCCATAGGTTTCAATACTCCCCCTCAAGCTGGAGCATATATGTCAACGATGCAAAGATTGCTGCAAATTTCTGAGAACTGGGTAACTGGTGTTGGATCTAGTGGCCAATCTTAGAGGGGGGGGGGGTGAATAAGGTTTTGGACTTTTATTGATAATTCGAATTATTTTGATCCAGGACAACTAGTTCTGGAAGTTATTGCGGGGGGTTAGGTAGCTAACGCACGGAGGTAGATCACTGACCTCGTTTTTCTGGACAAATTTCTCCTTGGTGATCTATGCACCCTTTAGAGAATCACAGGCTAATAATTGCAACATTATACGCAGGATAAGAAACAGAAAATGAATTTCATTACAAACTAAATCAATAACTTTTTATAACAATTACAAAAACTTGATCTCCGTGATGCCGGAGATCTGAGGCGGTGAATGAAGAAAAACTTTTGGTTTTCTATACCGACCCACTCCTCGAACCGATTGGCTCTATGTAACACACCAAAAACCATAAATCCCAAAATGGGGTCAGGCTGGGTGACACGGCCTGGGACACGAGCGTGTCCCAGGGCTTATCCAGTGCATACGGCCTGGGACACGGGCGTGTCCTTTACGGTGTGCGTTGAGGCGAGTTCTCTATATAGCACGGTCGACGATCGTCGAGAGGCGACACGGCCTAGGACACGAGCGTGTCCTAGGGCGTGTCCTGCTCGGGTGAATAACCGGGTAGCGTTGAGTGGCGAGCACGGCCTTTGACACGGGCGTGTCACAGGGGCGTGTTTGGTACATGGCTAAGGAAACGGATGTGTGCCTTAGCCGTGTTCTTCTCGGGTGATTTGGTCTTGTGTTGAAAGGGTGACACAGCCAGTCACACGGCCGTGTCAGGTTGACACAAGCGTGTCTACCCTGTGACACGGGCGTGTTGGAGCCCGTGTTCTAACCTGGTTTGAGTCGGTTCGTGTATCGCTTGGAGTACACGGTCTGTGACACGGGCGTGTCACAGGTCGTGTATAGTCAAATTTGGACTTTTGGGCAGATCTTGGCCATCCAATTATTTCTATTTGGATCCAATGGCCCAGGTGCTTTTCTGTAGTGATAATACTTGGGGTTGGCATCTTCTCTCATTCATACTAAGAGATAAAAAGGGAGAGCTTGGAGGAAGGAGAAGGAGGAGAAGGGCAAGCCATTGGTGGAGCTCCCGAGGTCCGATTCGAGATCCGAGGCTAGTTCTGTGGAGGCAAAGCTGTTGCGGTGCTTTTCAACCGGCCAGATTTTTGATGGCTCCTAAGAGATCGTCAAGGGTAATGATCTTCCTTCTTGGACAAGTGAAGTCCTCCTTTATGCATGAGCATGGGATCCTCCACCAAAAGGTGGAAGAGTAAGTGATCCCCGTGGGTTGATAGTTGTGATCCCCAATTGAGTTTGCATTTAGACCCGGAATTGTGTAGTACGAGATAGGCATGCTGTGTGAAGCCCATCTGGATAGGTTAGTCTTGATTGGTGATGTTGCATATTGCACACCGGAGAAGACTCCGTATATAAACGTGTAGGTTGTGGGGTCAATAGGTTGTGCCTGTGAAAGGAAGTAGCAGGAAGTACTGGAATGAGGAATTCCAGGAAAACACCCTTTTAATGCTTGTATTGTATGCTATGAAAGACCAGTTTTCTGGCACTGCATGAACTGCAGGGTTTGGGTTGAGTTTGGGTGCAGATAGAGAGTTCTGCTGAACCCGCCTAGCGACCGCGAAGGACGCCGACATTAACTCCCCTTTCTGATTGTGAAGCTAGTCCTTGGCGGACATTATGGCTGTTGTGAGCTGCGAGCTCTTAAAAGGCTTCTTGCCGAATAGGAAAGGTGAAGCCGACCCACGCCTTTTATTATAGCCGCAAGTACGATGTGCTTGGTGATGGCAAGGCGATTTGAGCAATGGGTGGTGGTGGATCTGTACCTACGTTATGTTGGCTGTACAAGAGAGTGCCAAGGCATTGGGCTTTCGTCAGCAACATAATGAGAGTCTTAGGCATGCACGCCATCAAGACTAATTGCTCAATGGTGTTGATCCTGGTTCGCCAGTGTACCCAAAAGTGTGTCTGAGAGCACAGATCGTCGAGCCGGGTGGCTGACGATTGTGATGGATTGAATGTGCGTGAGAGCACAATATATGTTATATTGATGATGTATGGCTTTGTAGGGAAACCCCAGGAAAGGGGTAAGATTGTTATAAATTGGTCAGCTGAATGCTGACCGTTGCCTTGTTTGCCACCTTCTGGGTGGATTGTCCCTGTGCAGGTGATGGAGAGCCGAGCGGAAAGTTAAGGGTTGATGCCCCTGTTGCTGCTGTTGCCGCTCTTGCCGCTATTGTTGCTGCTAGCCCTTAAAGGCTAGCTAATTATGTTTTCTTTTATTCATGTATGGCTTGCCTGCACGCCGATGTCTGTAATCCATACTGTACAAAGAGGAACTGTAAGGCCTTAAGACCAAACTGTGGTATTTGCTATCCCCTCATTTGAGTGGTTGTATATATAACTTTGGTTTATATATATAGTGGATATTCCTGGTATGAGTTCAGCCTACTGTTTAATATTCCGCTAGCATGCTCTGAGTTAGGATGCGTTGGTGGTATTAACCTGTGACCTCGCCGTCTATTTGTGGCATATAGTGTGGGGCCCCAGCCGGACCTTGAGAGCGCTAAGTTGTCAACCTAAATCACCTAGAGGGGGGTGAATAGGTGAATTTCGTGTCAAATGCAGAATAAAAAATATAACACAGCACAGATCCGTAATCAAGCAATCACACAGACGACAAGAGATTTATAGTGGTTCCCCAATCTTGGGTACATCCACTTTTCTCACCGATCTAGCAAATCACTAGACTCGGCTACTCCACTATCTCGGATTGCAAAAACAATCCTACATCTCGGAACCACGTTCCTACAAAACTCAATCCCAAACGGATCTACACTCGGAAGATAAAACTTCCTACCACTCGGAGAAAGATCTCCTACAATGAAATTTGTTTGAATAAAGTTTACACAAGAATATCACAGATCTGGATCTTTGACGTAATCTTCTTCTTGAGAGCTTTTCGGTTTGAACAGAAACAGTTGAAGAAGACTTGACTGAGATCCACGATTCTGAGATCTGGAATCACCACGATCAAGAAAGTAAATCAGAGATGATGAAGCACGACGTGATCGAATGATTCTTCTTGAGTCTGGATCGCTAGAGAATCAGAGATCGATAGCAGCGGTGTGAGAACGACGATCCAGAGCTTCTTCCGAAAACGGTAATGGCGGCGGATGAGAAAATTAGGGTTTTCTGGATTTTCTCTTTCTTAAAAGATAATCTCTATAAACGCGTATCTTTAGTCAAATCTGAAAAGACCTATTTATAGGCTATCTCCAATGGTCATAATCATAATTAAGATTGACACGTGGACCAATCAGAAAAAGGTTAATTTCAAATCTCCGTCAATTCTGGACTTAACGATTTCTTGAATTCTGAGCTGACATACTCGGGTTAGATAAGATACTCGAGTATAATGGTCTGCTACTTGAGTAGATAAGAGAAACATGTACTCGAGTAATAGAAATGACTACACGAGTGCCTTGGAAGAACTACCCGAGTTACTCTAGACAGATTACTTGAGTAAGTAGAAGCATCTACTCGAGTACTAATCCAAACTACTCGAGTATAAGAAAAATCTACTCGAGTGCTAAGCCAGTCTACTCGAGTATAAGAAGGATCTACTCGAGTGCTAAGCCACTTACTCAAGTATATGAGCGAAGTTACTCAAGTATGTGGACTTAGAAATATTTAGACTGAACAGTTAGCCCTACTCGAGTATAACTAAGAGACTACTCGAGTATGACTAAGGCTCTACTCGAGTACACAAACACCTACTTGAGTAAGGAAAAGAGGTACTCGAGTATATGAATGGATTTACTCGAGTATATGGACTTAGAAACTTTCTGAGATGAGAAGTCCAGATCAAATCGAGTATGATCAGAACACTTACTCGAGTAACTTGAGAACTACTCGAGTATGTAATCCAATCTACTCGAGTACTAAGTCACTTACTCGAGTATATAGAAGATACTACTCGAGTATGTGGACTTAAAAAAAATTTCTTCTGAGAAAGTCTTTAATACTCCAGAGTCCAGTAGTCCAAGTGCATGGAAACAAAGTGTACCCCAATAGAGAGGCTATACATGAGTCAACACCTTAGATCACACAATGAGGAATTACATTGTATGGTCCTGTGTTTGATGACCCACTATAGACTGACATTGGTTTACACTTGGCAATAGAGTCCTGCATGCACAACTTAAACACAACATCAAATACAACTTAATTCATCTTAGTTTCAGGTCTGACTTCCCACAAATCTGGCGTATTGTGAAGACAATTCCCAACAATCTCCCCCTATTTGTAGAAGTCAGCACCCTTTGCACTAAGATGAATTTCTAGAAAAGAAATGATCATCTATAACAACAAGCAATAGAAAATGACTAAAACAGAGAATAATAGCAAATAAGGGAACCATAATCAGAATTAGATATATTAAATAGAAAGATTTTCTAGTTCCACAAAACACTTTTAGGGGTAATTCTCTCTGTGATGTTTAGCTTTCTTCAGCTCTTGCCTTTCCAAATAATTGAAGGGTTTAGGAAAATAAGTCTTTGGCCTTGGAGGAGCTGCTGGATTGTTGAATCCCCATTGTCTGTCATGTAATCTGATCTTGATTTGAGATACATCATAGGCTTTCCATTCTGAGAAGCTGTAGAATTTGTCTTTATTTTCCCCAAAATCAGTTACCAGCTTTAGAGTGTCAAAGATTAAAGATTTGGAGGTTGGACTCCAAACTTCTGAATGTACTGACTCTGATATGCCCTCTGAAGCTTGAGCTTGCTCTCTCTTAGGTACAGAACGGCTAGCAGAAGCGCCGTCACTATATTTTCTTTTCTTGCTGGGGCCACCTTGATCAGCAGGTCTTCTAGAGGAGGAAGTACCTCGATCAAAGTGCCCCTGAGAGCTGGCAAGGACATCCTCTTTCCACACATCAGAATATGAAAGAGGAGGCTCAGACATCTCTCCAGCAGGTTTGGGAGAGAAGGCTGGCACTGCCTCTGGAATGGTAGCATGAACCTGGGCATCAGATGGAGGATGTTCCTCAAGAGGATCTAAGCTTTTAGGAATGATGGAGGGGTCGAGCTGGAATTCTGGAAAATTCTGATTATGTATCCAAACTGCAGTGTCATAAATGTAGAATTTGACAGACTATAGCTGGGCTAGAATATCTGCTTTCATGGTGTTAACTAATCCATCCAGGGTCTCTTTAGACTTGGTAGAGATTTCAGCAGAAATTTTCTCAACTTGTTCTTTCACTATTTTCTCCCCCTTGCTGATTTCTATAGATAGCTTTTCAATAGCTTCATCTCTGAATGTGCCTACTTCGTCACAAACTTTCATCACATTGGCTTCAGCTCTTTGGTCTAGCAGATTCTGGTTATGTGCCACTGTTTCAGCTTGATTTCTGACTTCACCCATGCTGGTGATGGTGTGATCTATCACTTTTACACCTATTTTGAAGAGTTGTTTAAGTTCATCAGTGTTGGCTTGAATTTCTGCAAATCCTCTGCTCATCTCAGTTTCAAGAGTAGAGACCTTGTTGTTAACTGATTTCAGAGACTCATCAAAGTAATTTCTCTACTCTTGGAGCATCTTCTCAATCTTACTGATGATGTCTGAGGAGCTGAGGGAAGCAGAAGATGGAGCACTGGGAGAAGTAGATACCTGAGGGAGCTGAGAGACTGAGGGAGCCCAAGGAGGGATTTCTTTCACAACCACTGAGCTAGCAGTTCTCTTGGTGGGAGTGATTTCTACTGAATCCAGGGGATCTGTGAAGGAGGGGAGAGAGAAGGCTAATGTCCTTAGAGGAGGTTCAACAGGTTCTGGGGACAACTCCTCTTCATCGGACAGGATGATACTATCATGTTGTTCTGCTTCTTCAATGGGAGACTGAGCTGAGGATGGAGAGGGTTCCTTGAGAGGGATCTGTTCATCTTGTACCTGAACCTCAGGAGTACCAACAACTGGGTCTGCTGGAGGTAGGGGAATGTCTGACCTTAGTTCTTCAATAAGTTTATCAATCTCTGTAGCTGTGGACAGAAGGTCTTGTTGAACTTGAATCTCTTGGGAAACTTGATAATCTGCTGGAGTTTGTACATCTATTGGAATATCTTCTGGAGGAGGAGGAGGAGAAGGATCTCTGACTGTCTGGGAGGGAAGTTCTGTAATCAGAATCTGGGAGCTAGATGAGGCAGGCTCCCCCTCAACTACTGCACCCAGGGTGTCAGTAGCTTGATGTAGAGGAGGAGATGGAGTCCTGTCATCAGCAACATGCTGTGGGCTGGGGACATCTTCATCCATAATGACTTTGGAGGCTTGGGCAGTGTTCTTGAGTTGGATTTCATATCTTTGAATGGAGGAGATGGATACCTTTTTCATGTGATGGAGGGGAGTTCCTTTGGAGAAATCAAACATTGTAGGATTAATCTCATGGAGGAGGAGGGAGATAATCCTGGCATAGCTTGGTTTTTTTACACTTTCTTTGATCTTGTCCAGTATCATCATTCCAAACTGGAATTTTTTCCGGCATACTATGGCTTGCATAACATCAAAAATTTTTTGGGAAATTTCTCTGAGGGAATAGGTTTTGCATAAAAGTACTTTGGCAATGACATCCACAAGAAATTTGCCCTCTAAATTGAAATATGCACGTCGGAACGATTATCCTTCATACGGGTTTATTCCACAGAAGAAACTGGTTCTCTCGGAATCTTCAGGAGTCAGATCATCTTCTTCATCCACCACTGGCAATTTTAACAGAGTAGCTAAGGAAGTTTTGTCCAGACGGATTTTGATTCCACTGACCTTGGATTTTAGAACTGTACCATTACGCTTGACCTTCAAATTCTTGTAGAACTCTTCCACTGCAGAAAATAGGATCTTACACGGCGTCTGTAATAGGAATGACAGCCCGGCTGTGTCAAGGAGAATGAGAAGGTTTCGGAAGTCGTCGGAGAGACCGACGATTCCATCTATAACCAATTCGGACCCGATTCCGATCTTGGATGGAGGAGCCATCGAGTTCTGGAGTAACGGATTCTGGAGAAGACAACGCTATGCGGTTCTGGAAGGCGAAGCGCCGACGAGTACTCGAGAAAGGTTTCGTGGAAATGGATTACGGGATCATTCTATTTATATACATAACCCTAATTAGGTTTAAGATTGGGTTTTAAAATAAAACATACCTTATAGGGGGCGGCAAAAATCGAGGTGTGTGAAAAGAGAAAAATGAGATTTTCAAAGTTCTGGAATTTCCAGGTACTCGAGTATATATCGGCATACACGAGTAATCTGTTGTAACCTACACGAGTAAGTCGAAGACCAAGTAGATCATGAAGTACTCGAGTGAGTTACTAAGTACTCGAGTATGAAGAATATGTACTCGAGTGAATTTTTACCTACACGAGTAGATACTTTGAGTTACTCGAGTATATTGTAATGTACTCGAGTGTAGTCGTGTAACTACTCGTGAATGTTTCCAAGTACTCGAGTATGTGAGTACACTTACTCGAGTAAGTCACTTTGACAAAATATTTTTCTCGAAGCACTGATCTTTACCTCCACCAACTTTTAACTCTGAGACTTTGATAGAGACCACTAATCTTCTTTGTTGAGCATCCCATGTTCAGTTTTGAAGAATGAGAACTTGGTCTCATCTAGCGGCTTCGTGAATATATCTGCAACTTGCCTATCTGTGGAGACGTATTGTAGATCTATGTCTCCATTCTCCACATGCTCCCGGATGAAGTGATATCAAAGCTCTATGTGCTTTGTCCGGCTGTGGGAGACTGGGTTGTTGGCGATTGATATTGCACTGAAAGAGTCGTAAAGCAGAGGGATGTTCTGGAACTTCATGTTATAGTCTTCAAATTGATTCTTGATCCATAGAAGCTGTGCACAACAGCTGCCTGCAGAGATGTACTCTGATTCAGCCGTTGAGATGGCTACACAGTTCTGCTTCTTACTGCTCCAGGAAATAAGTCTCCTTCCGAGAAATTGGCAAGTCCCGGAAGTACTTTTCCTGTCGTCTTTGCTTCCTGCAAAATCTGCATCTGAAAATCCAATTAGTTCACTATCATTACTTCTTGGGTACCATAAGCCAAGATTTGGTGTACCTTTGAGGTATCTCAAGATTCGCTTTGCAGTAATGTAGTGAGATTCCTTAGAGTTCACCTGAAATCTAGCACATACACATGTTGAAAACATTATGTCTGGTCTACTTGCGGTAAGGTAGAGCAAGGACCCAATTATGCTTCTGTACTTGGTTTCATCAAAAGGTTTCCCTTTCTCATCCTTGTCCAGAGACATAGTTGAGGCCATTGGAGTCCTCATAGAGGTTGCTTTCTCCATTCCGAATTTCTTAAGTAGCTCTTTGGTGAATTTAGTCTGTGAGATGAAAATTCCATCCTCAGATTGTTTCACCTGAAGCCCTAAGAAATACTTCAGCTCTCCCATACTGCTCATTTCAAACTTCCCTTGCATAAGTTTAGAAAACTTCTTGCAGAGGTTGTCATCCGTAGAGCCAAAAATAATGTCGTCAACATATATTTGTACCAGCAAAATCTTGCCTTTTATTTCCCTAAGAAATAATGTCTTGTCTATCTTTCCTCTTGTGAACTTGCTCTCAAGAAGGAAGCCAAACATCGTCTCATACCAAGCTCGGGGAGCTTGTTTAAGACCATATAATGCTTTTTGCAGTAAGTAAACATGATTGGGAAAGTTTGAATCAACAAAACCTTGCGGTTGCTCTACATACACTTCTTCCTTAATGTTACCATTTAAGAAGGCATACTTTACATCCATTTGATAGACTGTAAAGCCCTTAAGTGCAGCATAAGCAAGGAATAGCCTGATCGCCTCCAGTCTTGCCACTGGAGCATATGTTTGATCAAAGTCGATTCCTTCTTCTTGACGATAGCCCTTGGCGACAAGTCTTGCTTTATTCTTTATAATTATTCCATCTTCGTCCATCTTATTCCGGTAGACCCATTTAGTCCCGATGACATTCTTACTCTTGGGTCTAGGAACAAGTGTCCAAACTTTGCAACATTTGAACTGATTCAACTCTTCTTCCATGGCTAGTATCCAGGATGCATCCGAGTTTGCTTCCTCGAACTTCTTAGGTTCAACCTGTGATAGAAAGCTCAAGAATAAATTCTCGTTAGTTGTACCTCTCCGGGTTTTGACACCATCCTGAGGATCTCCTATGATTTGATCTAAGGGATGATCCTTCAAGTGTCTGAACTCTAGAGTCCTTGCATCTGGGATCTCTTCAGCCACGGTGTTGCATCTTCAGCTGGGATGTGTTCTTCATCTTGATCATCTACCTCTCCAATAGGGGTTGAAGAGGTGATCTTGATGAACGTCTCATCTTTATCTTGAGTAGGCTCATCCAAGCTAAGTTCCTTCATCTTGGTACCTGCATCTTCAATGAGCACACTAGAAGAGTTACTTTGCAGCAAACTCGTCTCATCAAATACAATGTGTATTGATTCTTCTACCACCAGAGTTTTTCTATTAAACACTCTTTAGCCCTTACTATGGCTACTATAACCTACAGAAATACCTTCAAAGCTTTTCTCGCTAAACTTGGTAGTGCGATACTTGCCGTTATTAAGTACG
The DNA here is from genome assembly GCA_039513925.1 of Platanthera zijinensis. Lineage (NCBI taxonomy): Eukaryota > Viridiplantae > Streptophyta > Magnoliopsida > Asparagales > Orchidaceae > Platanthera > Platanthera zijinensis. The sequence goes on from CM077094.1 coordinate 105,305,512, forward strand.
AAGCACTTACAGCCAAAGATTCTAAAATATGAAAAGGTTGGTTTCCTGCCTTTTAGAAGTTCGTAAGGAGTCTTATCATGGTTCTTGTTGATGGGAGCTCGATTTTGCACGTGACAAGCGGTGTTGACGGCTTCAGCCCAGAAATACTCTGGAAGTGAGGCATCACTCAACATAGTCTGGCAAGCCTCTATGAGTGTTCTGTTCCTTCTCTAAGCTACTCCATTTTGCTGTGGAGTGCGAGGAGAGGAAAACTCATGAAAGATACCTTGACTTTCGCAGAATTCTGTCATGGCTCCAGACTTGAATTCTGTTCTATTGTCACTTCTGATTTTGACTACGGAACAGTTGTATTCATTCTGGATTTGCCTAACAAAACTAGTGAAAGTACTGAAGGTGTCTGACTTGTGTTTCAGAAAGAACACTCACGCAAAGCGCGAGTAATCATCCACAATAACCAACGTATATTCCTTACCTCCCAAACTTCTAACTTGCAGTGGACCAAACAAGTCCATATTGAGAAGTTGTAAGCTTCTATTGGAATCCTTGCCTATTATGCTTTTAAATGAACTCCTTATTTGCTTGCCTTTGATACAGACGTGACAAAGATTGTCCGTAACGCACTTGACATTAGGGGCATCACGTACTAAGTTTTGGGAGAATAGTTTATTAATAGTTTTGAAATTAATACGTGCTAGTCTCTTGTGCCATTGGTCAGCGAGAGATGCACTACTTTTTGCTAAAAGACATACTGGTGTAGAGGAGTCAATACAAATGAAGTTTAAACAGAAAATATTTTTGCTTCTAGTGCCTGATAGAATCGTTTCCAAGTTGTCAACCGATTTTATCAAACACTTGTCAGCATGAAATTCAACCACGTATCCTTTGTCGCATAGTTGGCTTATGCTGATGAGATTGTGTTCCAATCCTTCAACATAGGCTACATCTGATAAGGATACACTACCGTTAGTAATCATACCGTAGCCTTTAGTTATTCCTCGATCTGAACCTCCAAAGATGACCTTTGGTCCATTGTAGACTGAGGTGAAATTCTGGTGTAGGCTTCTTGTCCCGGTCATATGCCGAGAGCATCCACTGTCCAAGTACCAGATTGGCATTTTGGTGGTCTTTGGACATACCTGCAATTACAATCACTTAGCCTTAGGAACCCAAACAAGTTTGGGTCCTTGGTCTCGAGTTAGAATACTCCCCCTACGAGCATTAGCCTCATGAGTGGTCATTCTCACGTTGCTAACTTGAGGGGTTGCAACATTTCTAGGATTGAACCAACAATCGATGGCAAAATGACCAATTCTGCCACAACACCAACAGTCGAACCTATTGTATCTTTGCCTGGTGTATTCCTGCTTGATTTTCTGAAGTGATGGTCTAGCAGGAACTTCACTCTTGGAGGATGAAGCTTCATGATGGTGGCAGCTACATGAAGTCTTCTCCTTCATAGGCTTTTCCACAATAGGTTTACTTTTGGTGTCTTCTTGATGTTATGACCATGAGCATATGGTCCATAGTTCTGAAGTTGAATCTCTTCATAAGGTGCCTTAAAGACACTTTCGCCAAAGTTACGAGGACGAGTCCAACCTTGGTATCTTGACTTAGGCTTCTCGGGGATCGGCCTAGAGAAGTGTCCATAGGTGGAATCATAGTCAAGTTCGTTCGTAGGAAAGATAACTTTCTTGAACAATACCGGTTCCAAGGGAGCTTTACCCTTTTCTTCAGCTAGAGCCTTCTGGGCAGCCTTATTCTTTCTCTTGGCCTTGTTTCTCCTAGAAGATTTACTAGAAGCACCAATGTGGCCTATACCAGCACCCTTGGCCTTAGCTGAGAACTCAGCAACGAGTGGAAGAACTGTCTTAGGCTTGGAGAAAGTCTCAGCAAGTTTCTTCTCAGCCTCGAGTTGTTGTTCCAATTCTTTGATGATTTCATCTTTAAGGTCGAGGTGCTTGAGAGCTTGATTGTATTCTTCCATAGCAGCATTGAAGTTCTCTTGAAGAGAATTAGTCTTGGTGACTTCTTCCCTCAAGCTGCTCTCACTAGCCTGTAGAGATTTTATTTCTTTGGCTTGAGTTTTCACAACTCTGGGATATTTTTCGTAAGCCGTGAGTAACTCCTTATACTGTCCCATGAGTTCAGATTCATCTTCAGAGGAATAGCCCTCTTGCTCATTATCATCATCAGATTCAGAGAGAGGAGTGTGAGATTTTACCTCCCCAGTGAACTGGGGACTTGTTCATCATCAGAGTGAGCCATGAGCCCGAAGTAAGCTTCCTCTTCTTCACTCGACTCAGATGAGTCGGAGTCGCTGAGAGTTTTGCTCTTCTTGGCTAATAAGCTCTTCTCTGTCCTCTTCTTGTGGTATGAAGATTTCTTTTCCTCTCTTCTGCAACCCTCTTTCTTCTTGTGAGGGCAGTCCACGATGACGTGACCTGGCTTATTACAACAATAACAAACGATGTCAGTTGAAATTTGTTTGTTCTGTTTGGAGTTATACCTGTCATGGCTGCTCGAGCCATTCTTTCGCTGATCACCATTATGTCGTGATCTTCTGTATGAGGCATCTTTGCCTCCCCATTGCTTCTTCTTATTCAAGAATTTCTTGAACTACCGTGAAAGCAAAGAGAACTCTCCTTCAGATAGTTCTGAGCCTGAGGTGCTTTGCTCGGAGCCTTCTTCTTCACTTACTTCTTGAGGAGGTGCTGGCGAGGCAGCTTTGCCCTTCCTTGAACTGTCAGCCTTTAAAGCAACCGACTTCTCTTTTGAGGAGAAGCGACTTATCTCTTCTTCGGCTTTTCTGGAGTTGATTTGTAGTTCATAAGACATCAGCTTGCCAAATAGATTCTGTGGATCTGTCTCTGCTAGTCTGCCAAACTCTCGGATGGCACAGACTTTATTGTCCTATTCTTTGGTGAGAGATCTCAGAAACTTATCATTCAGCTCCCCATTAGTAAAGACTCAGCCATACACTCTCAGTCCATTGACTATCTTAAAGAAGTTTTCAAATGTGTCAGCTATGGGTTCCTTGTGATCTTGTCGGAAGGCTTTATATTTCTGATTCAGTAGGGACCTCCGATCATCCCTCACTTCTTCAGTACCTTCCATTAAAGTAACTAGGGACTGCCACATCTCTTTAGCTGATTGGCAGTGAATTAGATTCTGCAGCATTGAGTCATCGACTGCACTTGCGATAATATTTTTAGCTTTCTTGTCCAGGGAGAGAAGTGCAATCTCGTCCTTATCCAAGTCCATCAACTTCTTTGGGACCTTTTTGGTTGGGTCTATTATTGATGCAGTCATAGGAACATGCGGACCTTCTTCCACAATCATGAAGATCTGAGGGTCTACTGCTTCTATGAAGAACTTAACTCTTTCCTTCCACATAGGAAAATTGTTCTTGGTGCAGATAGGGAGCTTAGCAAAATCCTTGGTCTTACTCATGCTTGATACTTCTCTGGAGACAACTTGGTGAGGATTAGATCAAGGTGTTAACCTTTTAACGATCAACCTCCCTCTGATACCAATTGAGAGCGCTAAGTTGTCTACCTAAATCACCTAGAGGGGGGTGAATAGGTGAATTTCGTGTCAAATGCGGAATAAAAAATATAACACAGCACAGATCCGTAATCAAGCAATCACACAGACGACAAGAGATTTATAGTGGTTCCCCAATCTTGGGTACGTCCACTTTTCTTACCGATCTAGCAAATCACTAGACTCGGCTACTCCACTATCTCGGATTGCAAAAACAATCCTACACCTCGGAACCACGTTCATACAAAACTCGATCCCAAACGGATCTACACTCGGAAGATAAAACTTCCTACTACTCGGAGAAAGATCTCCTACAATGAAATTTGTTTGAATAAAGTTTACACACAAGAATATCACAGATCTGGATCTTTGACGTAATCTTCTTCTTGAGAGCTTTTCGGTTTGAACAGAAACAATTGAAGAAGACTTGACTGAGATCCACGATTCTGAGATCTGGAATCACCACGATCAAGAAAGTAAATCAGAGATGATGCAGCACGATGTGATCGGATGATTCTTCTTGAGTCTGGTTCGCTAGAGAATCAGAGATCGATAGCAGCGGTGTGAGAATGACGATCCAGAGCTTCTTCCGAAAACGGTAATGGCGGCGGATGAGAAAATTAGGGTTTTCGGGATTTTCTCTTTCTTAAAAGATAATCTCTGTAAACGCGTATCTTTAGTCAAATCTGAAAAGACCTATTTATAGGCTATCTCCAATGGTCATAATCGTAATTAAGATTGACACGTGGACCAATCAAAAAAAGGTTAATTTCAAATCTCCGTCAATTCTGGACTTAACGATTTCTGGAATTCTGAGCCGACATACTTGGGTTAGATAAGATACTCGAGTATAAAGGTCTGCTACTCGAGTAGATAAGAGAAACATGTACTCGAGTAATAGAAATGACTACTCGAGTGCCTTGGAAGAACTACCCGAGTTACTCTAGACAGATTACTCGAGTAAGTAGAAGCATCTACTCGAGTACTAATCCAAACTACTCGAGTATAAGAAAAATCTACTCGAGTGCTAAGCCAGTCTACTCGAGTATAAGAAGGATCTACTCGAGTGCTAAGCCACTTACTCGAGTATATGAGCGAAGTTACTCAAGTATGTGGACTTAGAAATATTTAGACTGAACAGTTAGCCCTACTCGAGTATAACTAAGAGACTACTCGAGTATGACTAAGGCTCTACTCGAGTACACAAACACCTACTCGAGTAAGGAAAAGAGGTACTCGAGTATATGAATGGATTTACTCGAGTATATGGACTTAGAAACTTTCTGAGATGAGAAGTCCAGATCAAGTCGAGTATGATCAGAACACTTACTCGAGTAACTTGAGAACTACTCGAGTATGTAATCCAATCTACTCGAGTACTAAGTCACTTACTCGAGTATATAGAAGATACTACTCGAGTATGTGGACTTAAAAAAATTTTCTTCTGAGAAAGTCTTCAATACTCTAGAGTCCAGTAGTCCAAGTGCATGGAAACAAAGTGTACCCCAATAGAGAGGCTATACATGAGTCAACACCTTGGATCACACAATGAGGAATTATATTGTATGGTCCTGTGTTTGATGACCCACTATAGACTGACATTGGTTTACACTTGGCAATAGAGTCCTGCATGCACAACTTAAACACAACATCAAATACAACTTAATTCATCTCAGTTTCAGGTCTGACTTCCCACAAATCTGGGGTATTGTGAAGACAATTCCCAATAGACCTTCTATTATATGTTGTTTAACGGGCGGAGTCGTTACATTTTAGTATCAGAGGGAGGTTTCAATCCTCCGACCTGTGGGTTATATGCCTACTGTTTAATGCAAATACACTTGTTTGAGGAATCTGTGCGTTCCTACTTTTTTGTTATTGCTTGCGTATTGTCGCTAATGTGTGTCTTGTCCACCCATAGGTGACTCGTAGTGGTGCTAGGCAGTCTGAGCCTCAGCGCTCTGATTAGAGTGTGGCACCAGCTGAGGTGCCAACACCTCCTCCATCTACGGAAACTATTCGATTAGTTATTGAGGCTCTATTTGCGATTGTTGGGTACATTGGAAAATGTGTACCTGATTTGAAGAAGCCTAACTTAGCTCAATGATATACATCAAGGTGTATTTGATGTTATTTTGAGTTGACATGTGCAGGTTAAGAATGTACTAAAAAAGTAGGAAAATTATTCTAAGTCTATGTGTCGACACCAGAAGAAGCTGTGTTGATACTTCAGAATAATTGTGTCGACACTTGCAGAAGGCTGTGCCGACACATTGAGGCAGAGTCGACACCAGAAGGCTGTGTCGATACACTGAGGCAGAGTCGACACTAGAAGGCTGTGTCGACACACAGAGGCAGAGTCGACTACATTTGTGTCGACACCAGAAGATTGAGTCGACACACAGAGGAAGAGTCGACTACATTTGTGTCGACACCAGAAGACTGAGTCGACACATATAGGCAGAGTAGACAATAGCTGGGTCGACACCTGAAGGCAGTGTCGACACATACTATGTTCTGAATCTACATCATCTATGTCGACACACAGGACTTGTGTCGACACACTGCAAAGTCTAGACCAAGTCATTTGCTGAAGAATGATGAAGTGTTTGAGTCGACACAAATACTCAGTGTCGACTCATTCTCAAGATGCAGTATGAAGAAGCTGAGTCGACTTAAAGGTAAACATGTCGACATCATCAAAGGCTGTGTCGACACCAAAGTTACTTGTGTTGACACATATTGACAGATGGTCTCGACACTTTCTGACAGACAGTCTCGACACTTTGCTGACAAAGACAAAGGCACAAGATCTATTTGAAGACTTGACAGCTGTGAGTTACAACAGGTTAACTGAAGCTGTCAGACTTGTCAGAAGTTAGTTAGAAACCGGATCAGCCGGTTACCATGAAGAAGGTCTATAAATAGACAGATTCAGAAGTAGAATGGATGATTTTTTTGATTAAGAAGCAACACACATAGAAACTGATTGAGTAATCAAATCAAGAAAGTGCAAGGCACGGAAGAAGATCTTCATCAGAAGATCTAAGAAGACATTCTGAAGGGTACAACCTCTCAGGATCTGTCTAAGTAAAATTGGTCCAAGAATTCTGAAGTATTATCAAAGGTATTGGATAGAGAGAGATCCAGCCATTTGAAGATCAAGAAGGAAGCTGTCACAGGTTTCTCAAGAAGCTGTCAGGAAATCAACTCAGCTAAGTTCAGATTCAAGAAGCTTTGAAGAAAGCTAAGATTCAGTTGATTTCATCCATCAGCTGATCAAGTGCTGTCTTGTCCCTTCTCTCTCAACAAAGGCAAGATATAATAAAACTCTTTTCAAATTCTGTAGGATCTATTAATATAGATTTGAGTTGTAAGCCTATGTTATAAAGGCTGAGTGTAGGAGATTTGATCTCTGAGTGGTAGGGCTGTGTAAGCCTGAGTGTAGGAGAAGATATTTATTTGAGTTGTAGGCCTTGTGTCAAGGCTGAGGTAGGGCTGATTAGCCTGAGTTGTAGGAACCTTTCCAGGTTCTGAGCTGTAGGATCTGAGGATCTGAGTTAAAGAAGGAAGTTAGGCCGAATCTTGGACACTGTTAGATAGGTGAAGGGGGAAAGTGGATGTACCCAGATCTTGGGGAACCACTATAAATCTGTGTGCAATCTGTGATGTGTGAATATCTGTGATTGCTGTGCTGTATTTGCTGAAGTATATTCTGCATTCTATTTTATTCAGTAGTTATATTCTGCCTAAAGTGAAAACAAGCATTAGAACCTATTCACCCCCCTCTAGGTGTTTAGGTAGTCTTGAAAGTAAAACTATCAAGTGGTATCAGAGGGAGGTTACTCAAATAAGGACTTAACAGTCTGAGTTAGATCCCTAAAGGCAGAATCAAGAATCAAGAAAATGGGTTCTGGAGAGAATCACAAGGAACTAGGGTCAATGAAATTACCCATCTGCAGAAAAGAAATCTTTGGAATCTGAAAAGAAAGGGTTAGATTGTTTATGGAGGCTTCCGACTCAAGGATATACATCACAGTACAGGAAGGCCCCTTCATTCCAATGAAGGTATCAGTTCTTGATGCAAATATTCAAACTCCAAAGAGTTATTCTGAAATGACTAAGGATGAAATCATATTGGCAACTATGGATAAGAGAGCTCAGAATATCATAGTGAGTGCCATAGATGATTCTACATTCCAAAATCTGATTCATTGTAAAACCTCCAAGGAAATGTGGGACACTTTGATTGTCTACATGGAGGGGTCTGAAGAAGTTAGACAGGATAGGAAGTTTATGCTCAACCAAGAGTATGAGAGTTTCAGACAAGGGAAGTCTGATAACATAACTGAATGCTACAAGAAATTCTACATGATAGTAAATGAATTGATGTCCTATGGAAGGGTCTTCAGTACCTATGAACTGAATGACAAATTCCTAAGGTCCTTGACAAAGGATTGGGACACCAAGATTTGTGCCATAAGAGAAGTGGCTAAACTGGCAAAGATTTCTCCTCCAACCTTGTTTGGAAAGTTGCTATCATATGAAATGCAACTAATGGCTAGGAAGGAGGAAGAAAAGAATTCAAAAGGAGAGCATAGAGAGAAGTCAGTGGCCTTCAAGGCAGAAGCCACTAGAAAGAATAGGAGGATATCTCCATCACCTCCTAAGGAAGTTGTTGAAGTTAACTTAGAAATTTCAGACAATCAGATTTCAGAAAGCAGTGATTCAAATACAGATTTTGCTGCTTTTACAAGGCAGTTTCAGAGGTTCTTAAAGAAGAAGCAGTGGAAGTCAAGGCCCTCCACATCACAGCCAGCTAATGATTACTATCAAAAGAGAAAATCATCAAGACAGGAGAAGAGTAGAACTAAGCCTAGCAAAGCTACAACTTCAAAGATTGTTTGCTATTGCTGTAACAGGCCAGGACATGTAGTGGCTGAATGTCCTGATAAGAGGAAGGAGTCAACAGATAGAAAGAAGACTCATCAAAAGGGCAAGAAGGAGAAATCCTTTGTTGCTAAGAAGGAGAAGAGCCTTACAGATCAATCTGCTTCAGAGTCAGAATCTGAAGTTGAAGCATACATTGGGCTGCATGCAGCCAATAAAGAAGAGGAGTTTATACAATTACTGAACTCCATCTATGATCAAGAAGACCATCAGTGCATGATACTGATGGCTGGATCAGAAGAAGACATGTGCCAGAATCAGTCTGGTCCTAGTAAGGTACATTGTCCTTCTATAAAATCAGTTTGTAGTACTAGTGCAGAATCTGCTACATCTGCATCAAGTGATGTAGATGGATCTGAATCTGAAGGTGATGTTTATCAGTTGATAGATAAGTATGGGGACTTGTTGCAGGCTCTTAAGAAAAGCAAGAACCTAGTCAAAACTCAGGCTCAGGAAATTGCTAATCTTAAGGTAGCTGCAACTGAGTTTGAAAAAGTAATGGATCAAAAGTTAAATGAGATTGCCAAACTGAAAAATATAACCATTATTCAGATGGGCACAATCAAATATAACAATGATCAAATTAAAAGTCTGGAGGCCAGACTAAGAATAGAGAAAGATTTAGTGGCTAGTTACTCTAAGCCAAAATCTGTCTTACCTTTAATAGATGAGTTTGTGGCTCAAAAGGGTAAGGCAGGATTAGGCTTCAAAGATAACCCCAGGGCTGCCCAATTCAAGAGAAAAGGCAAAGCTCCTGTCTAGCCACTAAACCATTCAGTCTCAGTTATGTTTAGAAAGGTGCAAGTGCCTTCTAACAAATATGATCTTGAGAATATTCATGGTCATATTAAGACTAATGTTCAGATAAACAAGGGTGTAAATGCCAATAGGTCTACCCATGTTCATAAACCCTATGGTTATAAGAAATCTGTGGGTGAAGCTGCAGCAGCACCAGCACTGGACAGAAATTCTTCTGTCAAGGGTGTATCAAGACCTAGATACAACAAGTTTGAATGTTGGTGTTATGGCAAGAGAGGCCATTTTGCCTTAGACTGCTAGCATAACACAAATGTAAGGAAGAACAATAGTCTACCAGTTAGAAGAGCTGCTGGTAGTCTTAATATGAATGGTGCTAACCTGAACCAAGGACCCAAGACTTACTTGGGTTCTAAGGGAAAGTAATTCTGTATTGCAGGAAAGTCCAAGTTGCCATGCCCCTATATGGTACTTGGACAGTGGATGTTCCAGGCACATGACTGGAATAAAGGGGTTGCTGAAGGAGTACACATCTGTCAAAGATGGACCTAAAGTAATCTTTGGTGGATCTGAAAGAGGAATCATCAAAGGGTTTGGTAACATTTCTTCAAACCAAATTACCATCACCCAAGTGGCTTATGTAAAAGGTTTGAAACATAATCTGATAAGCATAAGTCAGCTGAGTGATCTTGGATATGACATTTCATTTGTTAAGGATGGATGTCATATCAAAAGGTCAAGTGATCAAAAGATCATATTAACTCGGTATAGAAAGAGAAATGTTTATTGTCTTAATTTTGTATGTGAGAACAAGGTTTCTCCCATCTGTCTTGTAGCTGATGATAATGCATCTCATTGTGTCAAGTGGCACAAGAGGTTGGCTCATCTTAACTACAAGACAATTGGCCAACTCTTTAGCAAAGAGTTAGTGAGGAATGGTCCTCAAGTTAAGTGTATAAAGGAAGGGATATGTTCAGCTTGTCAAAAAGGCAAGCAGACAAAATCCTCCTTTCATAGCCTTGAAAACAAGGATTCTGTGAGGTGCTTATACCTCTTATATATGGATCTTTTTGGTCCTATGTCAGTTCATAGTCTAGGTAGAAAGGTCTACACTTTTGTGGTTATAGATGAATATTCTAGATATATATGAGTGTTCTTTCTGAGACAAAAATCAGAAACCCCAAGTGTCTTACTTAGTTTTGTGAAACAAATTCAGAATGAACTAAACAGTATAGTGGTCAAAATCAGAAGTGACCATGGCACTGAATTTCAATCTGAAAGTATGACAAAATTATGTGAAGACTTTGGGATTTTCCAAGAGTTCTCCTCACCTAGAACACCTCAGCAAAATGGTATTGCTGAAAGAAAGAATAGGACATTTATTGAAGCTGGTAGAACTCTATTGAGTGACACCCCTCTTCCAGAATATTTCTGGGCTGAGGCAGTAAACACTACATGTCATGTGATCAATAAGGCTTCTATCACCAAGTGCCATAAAAAGACTCCCTATGAAATTATGAAAGGTAGAAAACCAAATCTATCCTACTTTAGGATCTTTTGTTGCAAGTGCTATATACTTAACAATGGCAAGTCATATATAACTAAGTTTGCTGCCAAATCCCAAGATGGGATATTTGTTGGGTACAACACAAATAGTAAGGCCTATAGAGTCTTCAACTTGACTACTCAAGTTGTAGAAGAATCTGTACATGTTGTATTTGATGAAATAAGATTAATCAACAATGAGTTGCCTTGTAGATCAAATAATTCAACAGGTATAAGTAAAAGGATGGACAAGCTTTCCATTGCAGAAGCATCAAATGCAGATGAAGCATTGGAAAATGAAGGCTACTGGCCAGGGGGAGTACAAGACTCTATAGAAGCTGATGACAACCAAGAGGTACAACATGATGAAGGAGCTGGAGATGTTCAACCTAAAGGAAATCTACCTCCAGCCATAAGACATCTAAAAGATCATCCAGCTAATCAAATAATAGGTGATCTAAGACAAGGAGTGCAGACTAGAAGCAGAAATCTGAGCACAGTCCTGCACTCAAGTTTCCTATCTCAAATGGAGCCTAAGAAATTTGAAGAAGCCATCCAAGACCAACACTGGATTAATGCTATGCAAGAGGAGCTTAATCAATTCAGAAGGTACAAGGTCTGGGAGTTAGTTCCTAAACTAAGAGACCACAACATAATTGGCACAAAGTGGATCTATAGGAACAAGTTGGATGAGAGTGGTGTAATTGTGAAGAATAAAGCAAGATTGGTTGCTAAAGGATACAAGCAGGAAGAAGGCATTGACTTTGATCAAACATTTGCCCAGTAGCAAGACTGGAGGCAATCAGAATGTTCCTTGCCTATGCAGCTTATCAAGGATTCAAAGTATACCAAATGGATGTGAAATCAACATTTCTGAATGGTGATCTAAAAGAAGAAGTCTATGTAGAGCAGCCATCAGGTTTTGTAGATTCTCTTAAACCTGGTTATGTTTATAGACTTAGGAAAGCATTGTATGGGTTAAAGCAAGCCCCAAGGGCTTGGTATGAAACCATGTCTACTTTCCTTATTAAGAACAAATTCTCAAGAGGTAAAATAGACAAAACTCTATTCCTTAGGGAATCTAAAGGTAAGATCATCTTAGTTCAGATCTATGTAGATGACATAATCTTTGGGTCTACAGAGAACAACCTTTGCAAAAAGTTTGCCAAACTTATGCAAGGGAAGTTTGAAATGAGCAGCATGGGGGAACTTAAGTTCTTCTTGGGACTCCAAGTAAGACAGACTGAAGATGGCTTATCCATATCCCAGTCTAAGTTCACCAAGGAATTAATTAAGAAATATGGTATGGAATCATCCTCCACCATGAGAACTCCTATGGGAACAAGTATGCCTATATGCAAAGATGATGCAGGTAAACCTGTAGATGAGACTTTGTATAGAGGAATAATAGGCTCTCTATTATATCTCACTGCTAGTAGACCAGACATTATGTATGCTACATGTGTCTGTGCTAGGTACCAAGCTTGCCCTAAAGAATCTCATTATACTACAGTCAAAAGGATCTTGAGATATCTTAAGGGCACACCTAATCTAGGCCTTTGGTACCCTAGGAATGGAGATTTTCTTCTAACAGGTTATTCAGATACAGATTTTGCAGGCTGTAGAGAAGATAAAAAGAGTACAACAGGGACATGCCGGTTTTTGGGAGGAAGACTGATATCCTGGAGCAGTAAGAAGCAGACCAGTGTGGCAATATCCACAGCTGAGTCTGAATATGTTGCAGCTGGAAGTTGCTGTGCACAGCTATTGTGGATTCAGCACCAGCTAAAGGACTATGGTATTCAAGTAAGTAGAACACCTTTATTGTGTGATTCTAAGAGTGCTATTTCTATTGCAAACAATCCTGTTTCACATAGTAGAACTAAGCATATAGAAATAAAATACCATTTTCTTAGAGATCATATAGAAAAAGAAGACATCTCATTGGAGTTTGTTAAAACAGATTTTCAAATTGCAGATGTATTTACTAAGCCACTGGATGAAACTAAATTCAATAGATTTAAAATTGAATTAGGAATGCTGACCATAGGTTAGTTTATCTAGTGTTTTTTCAAAATCAAAAAATTGGCTAAGTCAAATGGTATCGACACATTCAGAAATAAAGTGTCGACACAGAGAAGTCATGTCGAACTAGTCAGAGAAATTGTGTCGACACAAAAAATATGTGTCGACACTTAAGGGTCAAATAGTCGACTCATCCAGAAATGTAGTGTCGACTTCACCAGAATAATGGTGTCGACACTTACAGATTTTTTGTCGACACTTGTACTAAGAGTCGACACAGAATTTCTGATGCACTACTATGTATCTCACGTGTCGACATATCCTCAATTGGTGTCGACACAAAGTAGTCTACATTGATGTAGAGTCAATAGAAGTTTGTGTCGACACATTTCATCTGTGTCAATACATTTAGACTATTTTTGCCCGACTTTTGACCTTCTTTCTTTAGAGGGTATAAATAGGTCAAGAACGTATTCTGTCGACACGCTCACAAGGTTTTCGAGAATAAAACCCTATGTCGACAATCTCTCTTCTCTTTTCTCAAGATTTCTCATCTTTCCAATGATGCCCAAAGTTGAAGACAATGTTAACGAAGGATACGAGTTGGTGCGCAATGCTTTTGAGGATGCACCGACAGATATACAAAGGGTTATCACTCTAATTTCCGAATCTGGATTAGAGTTTCTTATTTCTGAACCAACAAAAATCTGGAAGAAAGAGGTAATTGAATTTTATACTTCTGCTACATTGGACTCTTCGGGGCTCAAGATCAAATCCACTATTCATGGGACAACAACGAAACTTACTCCAAGAAGTTTAAGAAAGATTAGCTTTGGAGAGATATGTTGATGAGAGTAATAAATCACTTCAATTTGATTTGGCTCAAGACATTAAGTCCATCAGATTTAAAGTAAATCTGAATAAAAAGGAAATGACAGATTGCTTCCATAAGGGAGGTAATGTTGTGGTGTACCTTGCTAAGCAACAACAGACTATTCTTACTAAAGTGGATGATATTGCATTGAAGCAAGGTTATGTTCTAGAAAATCAGCTGAGAATAAATAACAATCTGGCTGAATCTCACCATGAGATTCTCATTGAGTTAAAAAATACGGCTACAGGGCTGACTGATATAAGGGCTAAAGAGATGGAAATTTATGATCAGAAACTCAAGGATGCCATAACTTCAGTTCAAACTGCAATCACCAACTCTCAGAAAGAAATATCTACTAAGCTTCAAAATTTGAAACCATTTTTTAAAGAAGGTGTGAATTATCTTGATAACCAAATAAGGTTTCAAAAAACTGATCTAAGAGATCATATTGAAAGAGAAGTCATAAAGGGGGAGAGGTTGTTAGTTCATGCTGGCTCAGAACATACCAAGTGGGTAACCAATACTATTCGAGCCACATTGGGATATCCACCATTATGTGATGATGATATTGTTGCTGAGTCAGGCATTCACCAAGGTCTACTTGAAGGCAATCAACCTGAGGTTGCCCAAGTCATTTACCCACCTGCTGATTTTGATATGATTCAACAGCAAGTGCAGGCCATGTAGAGTCCTCCAAAGGAGGTTACAAATGTTGTTATTGAAAAAGTTGATAAGCCTGAAGCAAGTTTTAAAGAACAACAAGATGCTCAATTGTCCAAGAAGAGATTTAGAGAGCAAGCTGAACTTAGACTTGATTTTGAGCAGTGGAGCCCCACTTCAAGAAACATTATACTAACTGCCTGGAAGGCTGTGAAGGATCAAGTCCATGAAAGAGGAAAATGGTATAATGAAATTGAATGGTAAAAGTATGAGGCTAGGCAGGAGGCCATAGTTCAGTTCAGAAGGAAAGCTAAGATGGGGAGGCTACCACCAGATGCTCAGGAGCCCAGCAAATATTTTCCCAAGCCCTTTCATTAATTTGAAAGGCAAAGGCTCAAGGAGGAAGCTCAGAAGAAAGTTGAACTAAAAGGCAAGATGCCTGCTGATGTTGCTGAACCTACTGTGAAGGCTCAAATTCAACCAGATAAAGGAATTGTCATAAGGGAGCCTGATCAGTCTTAGATTAAGCTTATCAGTTCTTTCAAATATTTCGTAGTGATTTGTTTGTTTATCCAATCAATGTAAACAAGTTGTAACAAACATTTCTAAGTTTATAAACAAAACATTATTCTGTAATTATTTCTTCTGTTATGTCATGCTTATATACATCATCATGTTAAATTTTTATAAATGGTGTATATCATTAGCTAAAAGGGTTATGACTTCTCCAAATAGGGGGAGATTGTTGGGTACATTGGAAAATGTGTACCTGATTTGAAGAAGCCTAACTTAGCTCAATGATATACATCAAGGTGTATTTGATGTTATTTTGAGTTGACATGTGCAGGTTAAGAATGTACTAAAAAAGCAAGAAAATTATTCTAAGTTCATGTATCGACACCAGAAGAAGCTGTGTTGACACTTCAGAATAATTGTGTCGACACTTGCAGAAGGCTGTGTCGATACACTGAGGCAGTGTCGACACCAGAAGGCTGTGTCGATACACTGAGGCAGAGTCGACACCAGAAGGCTGTGTCGACATACAGAAGGCAGAGTCGACTACATTTATGTCGACACCAGAAGACTGAGTCGACACACAGAGGCAGAGTCGACTACATTTGTGTCGACACCAGAAGACTAAGTCGACACATATAGGTAGAGTAGACAACAGCTGTGTCGACACCTGAAGGCAGTGTCGACACATACTATGTTCTGAATCTACATCAACTGTGTCGACACACAGGACTTGTGTCGACACACTGCAAAGTCTAGACCAAGTCATTTGCTGAAGAATGATGAAGTGTTTGAGTCAACACAAATACTCAGTGTCGACTCATTCTCAAGATGCAGTATGAAGAAGCTGAGTCGACTTAAAGGCAAACATGTTGACATCATCAAAGGCTGTGTCGACACCAAAGTTACTTGTGTCGACACATATTGACAGATGGTCTCGACAATTTCTGACAGACAGTCTCGACACTTTGCTGACCAAGACAAAGGCACAAGATCTGTTTGAAGACTTGACAGCTGTGAGTTACAACAGGTTAACTGAAGCTGTCAGACTTGTCAGAAGTTAGTTAGAAACCGGATCAGCCGGTTACCATGAAGAAGGTCTATAAATAGACAGATTCAGAAGTAGAATGGATGATTTTTTTGATTAAGAAGCAACACACATAGAAACTGATTGAGTAATCAAATCAAGAAAGTGCAAGGCACGGAAGAAGATCTTCATCAGAAGATCTAAGAAGACATTCTGAAGGGTACAACCTCTCAGGATCTGTCTAAGTAGAATTCATCCAAGAATTCTGAAGTATTATCAAAGGTATTGGATAGAGAGAGATCCAGCCATTTGAAGATCAAGAAGGAACCTGTCACAGGTTTCTCAAGAAGCTGTCAGGAAATCAACTCAGCTAAGTTCAGATTCAAGAAGCTTTGAAGAAAGCTAAGATTCAGTTGATTTCATCCATCAGCTGATCAAGTGCTGTCTTGTCCCTTCTCTCTCAACAAAGGCAAGATATAATAAAACTCTTTTCAAATTATGCAGGATCTATTAATATAGATTTGAGTTGTAAGCCTATATTATAAAGACTAAGTGTAGGAGATTTGATCTCTGAGTGGTAGGGCTGTGTAAGCCTGAGTGTAGGAGAAGGTATTTATTTGAGTTGTAGGCCTTGTGTCAAGGCTGAGGTAGGGCTGATTAGCCTGAGTTGTAGGAAACTTTCCAGGTTCTGAGCTGTAGGATCTGAGGATCTGAGTTAAAGAAGGAAGTTAGGCCGAATCTAGCACACTGCTAGATAGGTGAAGGGGGAAAGTGGATGTACCCAGACCTTGGGGAACCACAATAAATCTGTGTGCAATCTGTGATGTGTGAATATCTGTTATTGCTGTGCTGTATTTGCTGAAGTATATTCTGCATTCTATTTTATTCAGTAGTTATATTCTGCCTAAAGTGAAAACAAGCATTAGAACCTATTCACCCCCTCTCTAGGTGTTTAGGTAGTCTTGAAAGTAAAACTATCAGCGATGATTCAGCCGACCGGGCAGGCGCTGCCGGTAGTGGTGCCAAATCGTGTTGGTGTCAGACCCGAATCGGTTGAGGCTGTGGATCCGCGAACAGCTGAATGACAATTGAAGCAATTCATGAGCTTCAATCCGCCTATGTTCACGAGATTGGGATCCCCAACGCAGGCAGAGGACTGGTTATCGCGAGTCAAGCGTATCTTGACGGCGATCAGGATGGAGGAAACTCAAAAGGTCATTTTGGCCACCTTCTTGTTGGAAGGAGATGCAGGTTATGGTGGGACGAGGTTGAGTTACACCATTTGGCGGGCAGTCAGTTGACTCAAGTATCGATTGAGGAGTTCTCTCGCATGTTTTTGGTAAAACATCTACCAGCGGCACAACGCATTGCTATGGAGAATGAGTTCCAGCAGCTAACGCAAGGAGAAAATAGTGTTGAAGCATACTTGAATGAATTTACAAGATTGGGATGGTATGCAGGATCAATCTTCACCGATGAACAAAGAAAAACGAATCGGTTCTATGAAGGATTGCGGGATGAGTTGAGGTTCCTGCTTTCTAGTTCAGTGAACCAAGGGTTTCAGGCTGTGGTTGATACGGCGTGTGCGCCTGAGAAGGACATGAAGAGGGTGCAAGGAAGGAAGAACTTGGATGTGGGAAAGCCTGAGTTCAAAGCACCCCGCTCTGGCAAATCATATTACCAGAAGAAGTGGGGCAAGAGGTCCAAGCCTTCTGGGCAAGCTTCTGTGACGGTTGCATCGGGAGAAATGCCGAGGCCGGAGTCTCGTACATGCTTTACCTGTGGCAAAGTGGGGCATATAGCCCATGATTGTCGGGTTGCTCAACCTAAAGGAGAAAAGAAGGCGGGTGAGTCTTATGCTGAGAAGGGCAAAGCAGTGGTTTATTCCTCTACATCCCAGGCACAGCCCAGAGTGTACAATCTTGGCCAACAGGAGGCTATAAAGCAAAGTGACATCATCACAGGTTATGAGTTAAGATAATGCTTGTTTTAGTGATTGCATATGTTGTATGTAGCTTGTACATGATGTGTGTGCGACAGACTTTGTCCTAATTTGGAACAATCCGGCGAGAGCCCTGTTTGATACGGGTGCTTCACATTCTTTTCTGTCTAAGGAATTCGTAGCTCGAATTAGAGTACCGAGTCACGTGACGACAGATTCTATAAAGGTGCTATTACCGAATGGATGTGTCCTGCTTGCGGATAGGACTTGCGATGTGGAAGTGCATATAGGAAATCAGGAATTTCGGATTGAGGGCATCTGTGCTACCGCTATCGGAGTTTAATGTGATCTTTGGCATGGACTGACTCTCGGAGCAGCGTACCTTCATTTATTGCAACTCAAAGGAGATCACACTGGGCCAGAATACCGAGCTTGAGATGAAGTTCGCTTGAATGAGAGGAGTAGGCGGGACCTTGTTGTCTGTGCTCCAAGTCGTCAGTGCTGTTCAGAAGGGCGCAGAGTTATTCTTCATGCTTATTCAGGCTATTGAGCCAAAGGCCAGGTGTAAGTGAAGTTTTGATTGTGTCGGAGTTTGCCGATGTGTTTCCTAAGGATCTTCCTAGGTTACCTCCCCATCGGGAGATTGACTTCTCGATTGAGTTGGTGCCAGGTGCGAAATCTGTGGCCCGCTCACCATACTGCGTCGCGACAAAAGAAATGGCTGATCTTAAAGTCCAATTGCAAGAGTTGTTGGAACAGGGATACATACGCCCAAGTATGTCAACTTGGAGCGCGCCTGTTCTATTTGTGAAAAAGAAAGACAGTAGTTTGCGATTATGTATTGACTACCGCAAATTGAATAAGCTGACGGAAAAGAACAAATATCCGATTCCACAGATTGATGACCTCTTCGATTAGCTAGTGGGGTCAACCGTCTATTCAAAGTTGGATTTGAAATCGGGATATTATCAATTGCGGATTCGGGAAGGTGACATTCCCAAGACAGCGTTTGGGACACGCTACGGTCATTATGAATTCACGGTAATGCCGTTTGGCTTATGTAATGCGCCTTCGGTATTCATGGATCTAATGCACCGGACGTTCTGAGAGTACTTGGATCTATTCGTAATTGTATTTATTGATGATATTCTCGTGTACTCTCAGTCGGAAGATGATCATGCAAACCATTTGCGGTTGGTATTGCATACCCTGCGAAGGAATAAGATGTATGCCAAGTTCTCAAAGTGTGAGTTCTGGCTATCGTCAGTGGCTTTTATGGGCCATGTGGTAAGTGGAGAGGGCATAACAGTAGATCCGGCAAAGATAAGTGCCATACGGGATTGACCAGTGATGTCTTCAGTGGCTGAAGTCAGGAGCTTCCTTGGACTGGCGGGCTACTACAGACAGGTTTGTGGAAAACTTCTCACAGATTGCTTTACCTCTGACCACGTTGACGAGAAAATATCAGAAGTTTGTTTGGACGTCGGAGTGCGCACGAGCGTTTGAAGAGCTGAAGAGTCGTTTGACCACGACGCCTGTGTTGACATCGCCATGTGGTGCAGACAACTATGAGATCTATAGTGATGCTTTAGGAAACGGCTTAGGCTGCGTTCTACTACAATTTGGTAAAGTGATTTCTTATGGCACGCTAGTTAAAGGTGCATGAACGGAACTACCCCGTCCACGACTTGGAGTTGGCCGCGGTAATCTTGGCGCTAAAGTTTTGGCGGCACTATCTTTATGGCATTAAAGTGGATATCTATATAGATCACAAGAGCCTAAAGTATTTGTTAGATCAGAAGGATCTGAATATGCGACAACGGAGATGGATGGAGTTCCTCGGGGGACTACACTTTCGATATTCACTATACTCCCAGGAAGGGAATGTTGTCGCTGATGCTTTGAGTCGTAGGACGCCAGTACGAGCAAACTGGTTGCAGAGACATGATGAGCGGCTAATCCAGGAGATGGAAGCGTTAGAGATATCTTGTGTTGACAAGGATGCTACGGCCGACACATGCTTGAACTGGACGGAGGTACAATATTACCTTGCGGACAGAGTTCGACGAGCAACGGAGCTTGATGAAAGTCTCCAACGCTATACAAAGGATGGTTCCGGTGACGAATTCTCCTGGGATGATGGCTTGTTACGATAAGATGGTCGGTTGTGCATCCCAAGTACGGGGAAGTTGAGAGAAGAGTTGATGTACAAAGCGCACTTTGTCCAAGTACTCAATGCACCCTGGGAGCACAAAAATATATAGAGACATGAAGAAGTTGTTCTGGTGGCCCAGACTAAAGAAAGACATAACACGTTATGTGGCGGAATGTCACACTTGTGCTTTGGTGAAAGCAAAATTCCAAAAGCCTGGTGGTTTCCTGAAGCCGTTACCGATTCCAGAGTGGAAGTTTGATGATATTTCAATGGATTTAGTGCACGGGTTGCCGGGATCTCAACAAGGTCATGATTCTATTTGTGTGATTGTAGACCGGTTGACAAAAGTGGCTCACTTCCTTCCAAATAAGAGGGACGATTCAGTGGAAATCTTGGCTAAGCTCTATGTGGAGCAAATTTTTCGACTGCACAGGTGTTCCTCAGAGCATTGTCAGTGATCGTGATGGGTGATTCACCTCAACTGATTGGAGGCTAATTCATCAAATGTTGGGCACAAAATTAGCATTCAGTACAGCCTTTCACCCCTAAACGGATGGCCAGACTGAACGAACCAACAGGACGATGGAAGATATGCTCCGTATGTGCGCCCTGGATTTCGGTAAGAAATGAGAAGAGTATATTTATCTTATGGAATTTGCCTATAATAATAGCTACCAAGCGAGCATCGGTTTGGCACCGTTTGAAGCTCTATATGGTCGTAAATGCCGTACACCATTAGCTTGGGCAGAAGCAGGCGAATCCAAGCTGAATGGGTGAAAGGAAGTCAAAGAAGCTACCTCGATAATACGCTCTATTCGGGAGAGGCTATTGATAGCCCAAGATCGACAAGCAAAGTACTACAACGCCAAGCATCAGAACGTGGAGTTCGTAGTGGGCGATTGAGTCTATTTGAAGATCAAACCCTTCAAGGGCGTATCTAGGATTCAGTATTTGAAAAAGCTAAATCCGAGATACCTTGGTATGTTTGAAGTGGTGGAGCGACTCGGGGAAGCTGCCTATCAGCTAGCGCTTTCAGCAGAGTTAAGTGAATTACATGATGTATTCCACATCTCAGTACTTCACAAAGCTGTCAAGGATCCAGCTCAAGTAGTTGAGAATGATCGTGTACCGGTCGAGTATGGGCTAACGACAAAGGTTAGGCCCATTTGAATCGAGGATCGAGCTGAGAAACAGTTGCGGAATAAGGTGATCGGGATGGTCAAAGTTTAGTGGGATAATTGTGTCCGTGAGGAGCTAACATGGGAGCGAAAGCAGACCATGCGAGCTGAGTTTCCCGAGCTTTTTGTATAAACTGTTGACCGTGTACATTCTATTGTAATAATTTTTTTTAGCGTGATAGCATTGTGATGTTTGTTCCCTTGCTGCGTACAAATTTCGGGACGAAATTTATATTAAGGAGGGGAGGATTGTAACACCTCAAAAACCATAAATCCCAAAATGGGGTAAGACTGTGTGACACAGCCAGGGACACGGGCGTGTCAAAGGGCGTGTCCAGTGCACACGGCCTGGGACACGATCCTAGGGGATTTCCTTTACGGTGTGCGTCGAGGTGAGTTCTCGAGATAACACGGTTGACGATCGTCGAGAGGCGACATGGCCTGAGACACAGGCGTGTCCCAGGGCGTGTACTACTCGGGTGAATAATCGGGTAGCATTGAGTGGCGAGCACGTCCTGTGACACGGCGTGTCCCAGGGGCGTGTTTGGTACACAGCTAAGGACACGCGCGTATGCCTTAGCTGTGTTCTTCTTGGGTGATTTGGTCCTGTGTTGAAAGGGTGACACGTCCAGTCGCACAGCCGTATCAAGTTGAGACGGGCGTGTCTACCCTGTTTCACGGGCATGTTGGAGCCCGTGTTCTGACCTTGTTTGAGTCGGTTCGTGTAACGCTTGGATTACACGGCCTGTGACACGGGCGTGTCATAGGCCGGGTCAAGTCAAATTTGGACTTTTGGGCAGATCTTGACCATCCAATTATTTCTATTTGGATCCAATGGCCCAGGTGCTTTCCTGCATTGAATAAGACTGGGGGTTGACATCTTCTCTCATTCATACCAAGAGAGAAAAAGGGAGAGCTTGGAGGAAGGAGAAGGAGGAGAAGGGAAAGCCATTGGTGGAGCTCCCGAGGTCCGATTTGAGATCCGAGGCTAGTTCTGTGGAGGCAAAGCTACTGTGGTGCTTTCCAACCGGCCAGATTTTCGATGGCTCCCAAGAGATTGTCAAGGGTAACTATATTCCTTCTTGGACAAGTGAAGTCCTCCTTTATGCATGAGCATGGGATCCTCCACCAAAAGGTGGAAGAGTAAGTGATCCCCATGGGTTGATAGTTGTGATCCCCAATTGAGTTTGCATTTAGACCCGGAATTGTGTAATACGGGATAAGCATATTGTGTGAAGCCCATCTGGACAGGTTGGTCTAGATTAGTGATGTTGCATATTATGCGAACCGAAGAAGACTCCGCGTATAAACGTGTAGGTTGTGGGGTCAATGGGTTGTGCCTGTGAAGGAAAGTAGCAGGAAGTACTGAAATGAGGAATTCCAGGAAAACACCCTTTTAATGCTTGTATTGTATGCTATGAAAGACTAGTTTTCTGACACTGCATGAACTGCAGGGTTTGGGTTGAGTTTGGGTGTAGATAGAGAGTTCTGCTGAACCCTCCTAGAAACCACAAAGGACGCCAACATTAACTCCCCTTTTTGATTGTGAAGCCAGTCCTTGGCGTATATTATGGCTGTTGTGAGCTGCGAGCTCTTAAATGGCTTCTTGCCGAATAGGAAAGGTGAAGCCAACCCACGCACCTTTTATTGTAGCCGCAAGTACGATGTGCTTGGTGATGGCAAGGAGATTTGAGCAACGGGGTGTGGTGGATTTGTACCTGCGTTATGTTGGCTGTACAAGAGAGTGCCAAGGCATTGGGCTTTCGTCAACAACATAATGAGAGTATTAGGCCTGTGTGCCATCAAGACTAATTGCTCAATGGTGTTTATCCTGGTTCGCCGGTGTACCCAAAAGTGTGCTTGAGAGCACAGATCGTCGGGCCGGGTGGCTGACGATTGTGATGGATTGAATGTGCGTGAGAGCACAATATATGCTATATTGATGATGTATGGCTTTGCAGGAAAGGAATGCCACTGCCCCAGGAAAGGGGTAGGATTGTTATAAATTGGTCAGCTGAATGCTGACCGTTGCCTTGTTTGCCACCTTCTGGGTGGATTGTCCCTGTGCAGGTGCTGGAGAGCCGAGCGGAAAGTGAAGGGCTGATGCCCCTGCTGCTGTTGTTGCCGCTCTTGATGCTGTTGTTGTTGCTATCACTTGAAGGCTAGCTAATTATGTTTTCTTTTATTCATGTATGGCCGGCCTGCGTGCCGATGTCTGTAATCCATACTGTACAAAGAGGAACTGTAAGGCCTTAAGGCCAAACTGTGGTATTTGCTATCCCCTCGTTTGAGTGGTTGTATATATAACTTTGGTTTATATATATAGTGAATATTACTGGTATGAGTTCAGCCTACTTTTTAATATTCTGCTAGCATGCACTGAGTTAGGATGCATTGGTGGTATTAACTTATGACCTCGCCGTCTATTTGTGGCATATAGTGTGGGGCCCCGGCTAGACCTTCTATTATATGTTGTTTAACGGGTGGAGTCGTTACACTCTATCCCTTTCCCTCCAAGAAAGGTCTTCGAGTCGGCTCTAAACCTTCACGCAAGGAAGTGTCTTAGAGCCCCACTAGATCCCCTAATCTAAACGTCTCTTTCCCTAGATGATTTCTCACAAAATCCTCCCCGAATTCTGACGACCTTCACCAGTCGATTTCCCTCACCACAAGAATACAAAGAAAATAAAAAAAATACAATAAGGGTATAAGAAGATTAAGGTTTGGATCTCCCTCAAGACGATTTCTCCGTTAAGCGATCCGTAACCAATGTTTGAAATCTTCGTGTGCTCGCAAACGATCAACTCTTCTTAGTCATTGTTGTCCTTGGCTCGCCGGAGTTCTTCGTGCGCATATAGGAGGGAGACGGTTTTCTTTTCCTTTACGAAGATGGCAGAACGGAGCACAGAGGCGGCTACCAAACCCTA
Organism: Platanthera zijinensis; assembly: GCA_039513925.1. Classification (NCBI taxonomy): domain Eukaryota; kingdom Viridiplantae; phylum Streptophyta; class Magnoliopsida; order Asparagales; family Orchidaceae; genus Platanthera; species Platanthera zijinensis. The sequence goes on from CM077094.1 coordinate 105,329,607, forward strand.
GGAATCACAGATCTGCGTCTTTATTCGTCTTGGTAAGGAATATAGAAAACGAGACGCCTTTTATACGTCTTTGTAAAAACAGGTTACCACCAACAGTAAGACTAGCGCCCGACGGTAGGCTGACGCGCTTGATGCTGACAGCTGGCCTGTAGATTTGGAAAAATATTCAAAATGAATATTTTCCTTTTTCCCATGCTAGCACGGCACGGTAGGAAGGTATCGTATGAAGGTAGTCCAAGCGTCTCGACGAATTCATCACGATGATCGTTGAGTGGGCTAGCGTGATGCGGTAACAGGATAATGCCTGTGTAGTAGCATCTTCGAGCGCCTGGCTGAATTAAATCCTCAGGCTAACGCGGGTGGTTGGACTGGCGCGGCGCGGTAGCAACCCAAGCACCATGTCGATTAAATTCAGTCTACCTCCCGATGGTAACTACTACCGCTCGGCGGTAGGTGCCAAAGGAGAGCTTGCTTGCTTCGCTTGAACCTATAAACCTGCACACTATACCAAACACAAGATGTGGTCAAATACAACATGAGAATTGATATTATCAAACTGAGGATATGTGAACCGTCGGCTCCAACAAACTCCCCCTTTTGATAATATTAAATCCCGTTCATTAGATATACTAATGAAGTACATGATACAACGTATATATAACAAATAATCTTTAAAGCTCAGGTTTCAGGTTACATATAACTCTCCTATACATGTGCTCCCCATATATACGTATTCTATACACTCCCCTATCTACGTGCACACAACGAAATGAGCTCCCCCTACATGTGATCTACCCTTACCCATGACTCATGAACAATCAATTCTCCCCCTTTGATATTATTGAAAGGGGTGGGCTAGACCAAAAGTAAACATGCGCATGCACGGGAGAAACGAAATAAAGTATATAATGAGCGTGATAAAGAAAGCAAATAGTGTACGTTATAGAAAGTGAAATGAGAGGCGAAAAACAATAGGGGTGACCAAACAGAAATCAGAGAGTAAAAAACAAAGAGGTCAAACTGATGAGCAGAGTACACAGACATAGTTCAAATAAACTTTTCAGAGTTATAAAGGATTGGACAACACAGATTAAATGAAGCACACAACGATTTAGGATACAATGTTAAGAGAGCTATAAAATTAATAAAGAGGAACATTGTACATGTCAAGAATAGAAATCGTGTACTAGTACGTATGCGCTATGGACATATAATGTCGTGTTAGTCCAATTCTTATGCATGGAAGCATTAGATAGAGCAATGACATGTGTACGTGTAGCATTAGAAGACAAACATAAAGTAGAGTTAACAGTCATTACATGTTTTATCTCAATAATTTATGATGCTATCACAAGAGGAATAAAGTGAACGATCACGTCATGTTTCTATCTACATTATACCAAGACTAGAACTAAGGGCACTAAGCTTAAGTTTCTAGTCTGTGCACAAGATCGAAATGATTCTTTGGACAATTGTGCTCATCCTCACAATGCTCATAAAGACTTATCAGGAGGAGTGAGCAATGGTTGGGGGTATCCTTGACATAAGGCTTTGTAGCATGCAGTTTTTTTCCTTTATACGCGTTGTGCTATCAATTTTATAGTTTTGATTTCAAGGACCCCGAATCAATCGAAATCTACCCACATAGATAAATACAGTTTAACTTGTATACACAAGACTTGACCACTAGAGATTTGGCTCAAAGTTATACCCTTTATAGAAATGCATATGTATCGTGACATTGATTATTTATGTTATTTCTAATGTGGTAGACACAATATCACAAGTTATAGCATGTAAGCATATAATTTCTACAAGTGCGCTATGTCTAGGGATGTGTGAATAGTGTAAAGTCATTCTGCTACCTTAATCCTCACATATACCTAGAGGCATATTCAACGAACACTAACATGTCTAGTTGCACTCAGTAGCTAAGCACCTATAGATTCGACACATCATGACATAGGTAGACAATGTTCACGGGAATTAACACGACTAAGTCCAACATTGTACATAATCATTATGATCTATGTTCTAGCCATGTGTGTCCTAAGAGTTAACAATCCATAGTTTTTTTTTGGATTTTTGGGTTATATATATTTTTTGTATTTTTCTGATTTAACAAAAAGGAACAAAGAGAACAACAAAAACAAGACTAAAAACAAGTTTTTTTTTGTTTTTGGATTTAACATAATCTTTTTTTATATATTTCTTTGAAAAAAACTAATGAAGGAACAAAAAAAAGATATAAGTGGAAGGGAAAAATACAAAACTCAAACAATCAAAAACAAAACGCCCCTATAACACTAGGTGATGCAGTATGACTAGATAGAGAGATCCAAAATGCCCAGCTCGAGTCAAAGAAACGAGAAACGAGCATCTGGGAGGGGTTTTGTGAATATATCAACTAGTTGGTCGTACATTCCAATGAAGCTTACACTCACGTTCTCTTTCTAAATGTGATCCCGAATGAAATGATGATGCAACATCAATATGTTTGGAATAAGAGTGATGTACTGGATTATTTGTCAAGTCTATGACACTCTTGTTGTCGCACCTAAGAGTAACGTTCCTACAAATGTATCAAGTGAGTATCCAGCATAATCAGAGTCGGAGTACCCGTGGAGTATGAAGTCAGTGGTGTGGGGGTACCAAAGACTAAGATTTTGGGTGCCTATTAGATACCTAAAGATATGTTTAACCACTTTCAAATGTGATTATTTAGGATTGGCTTGATACCTAGCACATAGACACACCACGAATGTAATATCGGGCCTAGACGCACTTAAGTAGAGTAGTGATCATATCATTCCTCTAAAAGTAGTTTGGTCTACCAAAATGCCACTTCATCCTTTCCTAATTTTAGAGAGACAATCATTAGAGTTTTGACTTGTTTCAGATTTTCAAAGCCGAATCGCACAAACATATCTTTATGTATTTCAATTGACTTATAAAAATTCCATCATTACATTGAGAAATCTGAAATCCTATGAAATAAGTTAACTCTCCAACTAGACTCATTTTAAATTCAGACTGTATTAGAGTGATAATTTCTTTGCATATTTTATCATTTGTGGCCCCAAAAATAATATCATCCACGTAAATTTGTAAAAGAATTAAATCAAGATTCTCGTGCTTCACAAACAGAGCGGTGTCTTCCCTACCCATCCTAAATCCATGTCCTAGGAGAAAAGTCGCGAGCCTATCATACCAAGCACGGGTGTCTGCTTCAGTCCGTACAAGGGTTCACCAACTTATATACGTAATTTGGGTAGTCAGCATTCTTGAATCTGGGTGGTTGCTCGACATACATCTCTTCCTTAATATATTCGTTCAATAATGCACTCTTAACATTCATTTGATATAATTTAATTTTTTTGTAACTCGCAAATTCCAAAAACATACGAATGGATTCAAGACATGCAATAAGTGCTAATGATTCCTCAAAATCCACACCCTCTATTTTGTGAGTAACCCTATGCCACCAACCTAGCTTTGTTTCTAGTTATCCTAGAGTCACCATCAAGTTTATTCTTATATACCCATTTCAAACCTATAACTGGATGGCTATCAGGACGCTCCACTAACACCCAGACCTTACTTCTCTCAAATTGATTTAGCTCTCCAGTCATAGCCAAGAACAACGATTCATCCTTTAAGGCTTCTGAGATGTTATTGGGTTCAATTTCAGATAAAAAGCACAGGTTCAAGTTCTAACTCCATGTGAGGGCTCTCCTATTACTAGTTCTCGTGGATGTTGATTTAAGAAATTTAGAGTGCTTGGAGGCCTATATTCATTTACGTGAGTTGGAACATCAACCAACACTTCTTTGTCCTCACCCTCAGCTTCTAACTGTGCATCATCATCAATTTCCTCTTCATTTGGTCTAGGTTCTTCAGTTGGTGTATTTTCGTTAAAGTGTACATGAGCCGATTCTTCAACCACTAAGGTTCGTTTGTTATAGACCCTATGAGCACGACTCATACTAGAGTATCCTAACAGTATGCCATGGTCTGATTTTTCGTCAAGTTTTCCTAAGTGATCCTTAGTGTTTAGAATAAAGCACGGGCAACTGAAGGCACTAAAATAGGATACTGATGGCTTCTTATTAAAGTAGAGCTCATACGAAGTTAGCTTAAGAATGGGGCAAAGCATGACTCGATTCATCACATAACATGTTGTGTTAAACTCTTCAGCCCAAAAATATCGAGGCAAGCCGAACTCGACGAGCATGGTGCATGCTAACTCTTGAAAAGTGTGGTTCTTTCTCTCTATTACATCGTTCTACTGAGGAGTGCGAGGGGCTGAGAATTTGTGCTTAATTCCAAAATTATTACAATAGTTCGTGAGGTTCTCATTCTCAAATTTCCCCCTGAAATATAATCCTATGGGTAGATATTCACCTAGGGGGTGAATAGGTGACTTTTTAAAATACTTTAGGAATTCTTTAACACTTAACTATTTCTGCAGTTACAAAACTCAGATCACAACACAAGGAAAAACAATCCACAACACACTACACACAAAGAATTTATAGTGGTTCCCCTATCTAGGGTACATTCACTTTTCCCGCCTTCTTCCTCACTCATACCAACTGGTCCTACCTCAGAGATTCTCCCAATCTCCTATCTCAGGTCCCTCAAGAACCCTACCTTAGCCTTTATAAATTAGGCTTACAACTCAGTGATTCACCCAAAACCACCTACCTCAGGTCCCTCAAGAACCCTACCTCTGCCTTTATAAATTAGACTTACAACTCAGTGATTCACCCAAAAACACCTACCTCAGGTCCCTCAAGAACCCTATCTCAGCCTTTATAAATTAGGCTTACAACTCAGAGATTAGATCTCCTACCCACTCAGATCTCAAGGAGATCTTAGAAAATTAAGAGGTAAAGATATAAACAATAATCTTCAGAAAATAAGAATTCTGTAATCTGACTTAACTGTTAGAACAGATTCTTCAAATCAGCAGCAAATGATTTCTTCTTGATAAATTAACTTGCTGAAAAGTTGCTTTTCTGGATCTGCAATCTTCTTAAAGTTGATCGGCTTGATTTCCTTGAAGAAATTATAGATCAGATCCACCTTAATCTTCAAATCAACTTGGTGAAAGGATCTGGAGATTTTCTTGAAGACCTTCGTCTTCTTCCTCGGGATTGTAATAAGAATGTGAATTTATGTTTTCTTGATCGATTCTGTCTCTTCACAGTTGGTGTAGACAACCCCTCTATTTATAGCCTTAATGGATGGCTGGTAACTAAATGATGACATCACCATCTGACATCATACTTCAAATCCTTCCTTAGACGGTTTCTGTTGAAAATCTTATTCCTGTAGCTGATGTGACAGTTCTGACCTGTCTTTGCACTTCTGTGTTGACTCTGCATAGTTTCTGAAACATAAGTGTCGAGATATTCAAAGTATCTCGACACTTGTGTTGAGACATCTTAACAGTCTCGACATAATTCTACTTGGAAAAATTTTCATTTAAAACTTGAAAGTGTCGAGACAGTTGACTTGTCTAGACACAAACGTTATCTGTGTTGACATCTTTTAATTCTGCCTTGTGTCAAGACTAGTTGGATTGTCTCGACACAACTATCTGCCTGATGTCAGAATGTCTATGCTTTAATTCTTCATTGTGTCGAGACAGTTGTACACAATTTTACTTAGAAAAACTTTTTGTCTTCTTTGTGTCGAGACAGTTGTATTGTCTCGACACAACTGCTTTAAGCTTTATAGTGTTAAGTATGCTGACTTAGTATTCAAGGTGTCGAGACAACTAACTTGTCTCGACACAACTGTCTTGAATCTTCTATGTGTCAAATAAACTATCTTGTCTCGACACATCTTCTGCAAAGGTGTCGACATAGTTGAAGTATTTCGACACTTTTGTACTTAGGTGTTTTTCTGCACTACAAGTTGCTGAATGTAGACTGTGCTGACTTCACTCAGCACTTTGCTGACTCCACTCGACACTTTTTGTACTTAGATAATTTTTCTTCAGAATCTAGTCAGCTTCTTGTGTCCACCTATCCAATCAATATGAAATAGACAACCTGCATACATAAATTGAAATATACATCAAATACAAATATGTGTATATCATTGAGTTGAAAAGGATTATTCAAATCAAGTACATTGTGTCAAATATATCCAACAATCTCCCCATATTTGGAAAAGTCATAACCCCAATTCAATGATATACACTTCAGTACCAAAATATGATAATTAAAATATATGGGAAAAGAATGATGAGCAAAATATAAAAAGGTACACATCAACAATAACACAGATAACACTAAGTGCAACAAAATCTTTCATTTAAAATTGTTCAAGGATTACATTTGTTTGATTTGTTACACTGATTTAAAAGTAAAGTTACATAATGCCTAGAAAACATATTCTAAGAATCCTCTGGTTCTTTGATGACTATATCTTTTCCCGATTGTATCTTTGCTTTTACTTTAGGCACCTTGTCATCTACTAACATTTTGCCTTTGTCAATTTTGGATTTGGAGATCTGTTCTGCCTTGAGCCTTTGTCTTTCAAAATAGCGAAAAGGCTTGGCGAAATATTTGTTGGGATCAATTGAATTAGCTAGAATCTTCCCTGTCTTCAGATAATGTCTGAATCTTTAGATGAAATCCTACTGCTTTAAATGCTTAACTCATTCTTGCTCTGTAAACCATTTTCCCCTGTCAGTGACATTAGTATTAATTGCTTTCCAAGTAGTGAGGATAATTGATCTGGAAGTTGGGCTCCACTATTCAAAGTCTGGCCTAGCTTCAGCTTGTTCCCTAAACCTTTTCTTTGATTATTGAGCTTCTTTTTACTTGAGTAAGGTAGCATCAGTCATCTCCACCTCTTCACATAACATATTTTGAACATCAGGTGGAGGACTGTACATGACTTGAACTGCATTATAATTATCCTCAAACTATAGAGGAGGGTATATGATCTGTGTTGCATCAGTGTGAATACCTTCCAACTGAGCTGGTTTGCTGCCAGACTCAGTTGTTCGATCTTTATCACATAAGGGGGGATAGCCTATAGTGGCTCTGATGATATTGGAGGTCCACTTAGCATGATCAGAGCTTGCTTTTATCATTACTCTCTCTCCCTTTATGACTTATCTTTCAATATGATCTCTCAGATCATTCTTCTGAAATCTCACTTGATCTACAGTATGATGTAGTCCTGAGGTAAGATGAGCCTTTACTTTAGCCAAGTTTTTAGTGAGGGTTTTTGTAGAATCCTCTATAGCTTGAACCATATAATCTGACTATGTTGAAATCTTGGATTCAATAGTAGTAGAAGTTGAAGCTATCTTTGCTTCTAGGGCTGTAGTTTGTTTCGTAATTTATTCCAAAGTTGTATCATGCATAATGATCATATTCTCATTCATCCTGGTTTGATTCTCAATGACATAGCCTTGCTTTATAGCTATTTCATCTTCAGTTGTCTTTTCTTCTTGCTGCTATTTTGCAATATATACCACAATATTAGCTCCCTTCTGGATGAAATCTGTAATATCTTTCTTTAGAAGATTTACTTCAAATCTAATAGACTTTATGTCCTGAGCCAGTTGAAACTGCAGATCCTTGTTACTTTCATCTACATATTGGTCAAGTTATGTCCTTTGCTGGTCAAGCATAATCTGAAGTTGAACTATAATAGAACTTAAATCTACAGATGGAGTAGGAGTTGGTTCAGACTGAATAATCCTTTTATAACTCGTACTTCTCTTTTTCAGTTCTTATAATTTTCTTTTCTTCAGTAGAGTGACTTCTTCATCTCTTGATTCAGAAGAACTTACCATTTCAATAGATTTTTGTTGTTTACCACCTTCAATATTTGGAACAAGATCTGGCAACTCCCCCTCAACTATTGCAACTTCTTCATTAATATTGATATTTTCTAAGTTAGCATCTTCTTGTTGATTTTTAGCATCAGGAACTTGGTTCTGTGGAGTTGCAGCTATCTCCCCTGGATGTCAGTCTCCTTAATCAAAAGAATTTCTTCCTCAGTCTCCTTAGAGACTGGATCCTCATGTTCTCTATCAGTCTTTTCCTATTCCAGATCTTGTACTACTTCCATTATTATAGTATGTACAGTATCTATATCAACATTTGGCAGATCATTGAGGTTCTCCCCCTCAACCTAATAAAACTCCTGTACAGTCTCCTCCTCCACCTGATCACCAGTTCCAGGCAAAGCCTTGGAGATTTCTCAATAATTACTTTATTTTGTTTCTCAGAGCTTGAACTGACTTGTTCTCCTGATTCATTGGAAGAATAATCATCCACAACTATAGTCTTCTTCTTTTTCTCCTTCTTCTTATCAGTTTCAGGTATTTCCTTTGTCAAAAATCTGTCCCATCTTGATAGAATCCTCATATCCATCCTTCTCATGTGGTTGATTTTTTATCCAAGCTTAAGATTGAGACTGTCGGGTATGATTTGGACTAGGTAGAGACTCAGAATTCTGCCCATGTTTGGTTTCTGGATACTCTCTGCTATCTTATCAAAGACCACTCTGCTCCAGTCAGTCTTGATTTTGAAAATTATTCTAGTCATCAGCTCAAACATAACTACTGAGATCCTGTCATGTACCCCTGTCTTGCACAACACCACTTTGCCTATAACTTAAGACAAAAATTTTCCTTGGGTATTCATACCCTTTTTGTTTAAGGTACCTCCAATTTTAGTGGTTGGAGACAATCAACACCACATCAATGCTTCATCAGTCCTGATGGTGTCCATTGCATCTTCCTGATCGATTCTTGGTAATTAAAATACCTTAGCCAATTTCCTTGTTGTGATTTTTTACTTTGGCTCCGTTTACCTTAGACTTGATCTTTGTTGAACTTGAATCCAGTGTTGCATTAGATAATAATTCTGATACTTCTCTTTCCATATGTTTGTTTGTTTAGAAAGTAGGTAATCTTGTCCTACTTCTTTGATTAGGTCAATGATGTTCTTGATTTCTTCTTGCACAGAGACGAAACCATGGCGCACGAGTTCATAACCTTCATTGATGTTGTCGACATTCTTGGGAGCCATTGGAGATGAGAGAAATTGAGGAAGAGATGTGCCGACTAAAGGAATTCTAGGCCTCGACACACAGGGAGCAAAAGTTCAAAAGATCAAGAAAGCATAGTCGACTTCTATTATCTTACCCCTTTTATAGTCATATCTTCTCTGAAGTTGAAAGCGCGCACTGAATTTAGTCTATTCTGAATTATTTGAGTAAATACCTAGTGTTGACACAAGGAAACGTTGTCTGTCGAGATGTGTCGACACAAAGATTATGTCTCTCGACACATATACCTTAGGGTCTCGACACCCGTATGTCTCGACATTTGAATTTATCCTGTGTTGACACACTTTCATGTGTCTCGACACATTACTATTTATAATGTGGACACACTTTCTGATGTCTTGACACTGACTAGTCAAAATTTTTATTTTCTTAAGTGTAGATTCTTGACACTTATGAAGTTTACACTTGAAATCTAAATGAGTAGACTTAATTACTGACTAATCAGTTTTATACTTATGTTATAATGGTTTTACTCAAGATTCAACATTCCAAGTTCAAATTTGAAGAAATTAAATTTCTCTTCTTCTACAGGCTTAGTAAAAATATCAGCAATTTGTTTACTTGTTGGAACAAATTCTAAGCTAATATTTTCATTTTCTACATATTCTCTAATAAAATGATATCTAATTTTAATATGCTTTGTTCTACTATGTGACACAAGATTGTTTGCAATAGAAATAACACTAGTAGAATCACAGAATAAAGGAATTTTACTTAGCTGTAAGTTGTAATCTTGTAACTAATGCTTAATCCAAAGTAATTGTGCACAACAACCACTAGCTGAAATGTACTCAGATTCTACCGTGGATATAGCTACACATGTTTTTTTATGCTTCTCTATGAAACCAACCTCCTTCCAAGAAATTGACATGAGTCTGATGTATTTTTCCTGTCATCTTTACATCCTACATAATCTGCATCTGAAAAACCTATCAGTTCAAAATCACTATTCCTGGGATACCATAGGCCAAGATTAGGTGTACCCTTTAGATATCTCAATATTCTTTTAACTGCTATATAGTGAGATTCCTTAGGGCATGCTTGATACCTGGCATAGATACAAGTGACAAATATTATGTCTGGTCTACTGGCTGTTAGATATAGCAGTGATCAAACTATGCCCCTAAACAAGGTGATATCAACTGTCTTCCCAGCACCATCCTTGTCTAAAGACATATTGGACCCCATAGGAGTTCTCATTGAAGTGGCTGTTTCCATGCCATACTTCTTGATTAACTCCTTGGTGAACTTAGACTGACTAATGAAAAGTCCATCTAAGGTTTGCTTAACTTTGAGACCCAAGAAAAACTTGAGTTCACCAATGCTACTCATCTCAAACTTTCCTTGCATTAATTTGGCAAACCTAGTGCAAAGTGACTCATCAGTAGAACCAAATATAATGCCATCAACATATATTTGTACTAAGATGGTCTTGCCTTTGACTTCTCTTAGGAATAGTGTTTTGTCTATTTTCCCTCTTGAGAATTTATTCTCCAGAAAGAACTTAGACAGAGTCTCATACCAATCCCTTGGGGCTTGTTTTAAACCATAGATAGCTCTTAAAAGCAAATAAACATAAGTATATTTAGTACAATCAACAAAACCTGAGAGTTGCTCAACATAGACTCTTTCTTTAAGGTTACCATTTAGGAAGACTGACTTTATATCCATTTAATAAACTTTGAAACTTTTGTAGGCTGCATAAGCTAGGAAGAGTCTTATAAACTCTAATCTAGCCACTGGTGTAAATGTTTGATCAAAGTCTATCCCCTCTTCTTTTTATATACCTTTACAACCAATCTAGCTTTATTTCTAACTATAAAACCATTCTCATCCAGTTTATTTCTATATATCCATTTAGTTTCTATGATGTTACAGTCTTCTGGTCTGGGAACCAGCTTCCAGACATTGCATCTCTTGAACTGGTTCAATTCTTCCTGCATTGCACCTATCCAAAATGGATCCACATTAGCTTCTTCAAATTTCTTTGGTTCTATTTGGGACAGAAAACTTGAGTACATCACAGTGTTGTGATGTTTGTTTCTTGTGGTCACACCCTGTACAACATCTCCTATAATCAATTCCCTTGGATGATCCCTTAGATGTCTGATAATAACATGTAATGTGACTTCTTCTCCTAGACCACCTGCATCTTGTTGGATTTCTTCTCCTTGTTGTTCCTGTGCAAGCACATCCTCAACTATGTTGACTCCATCTTGCATATTCTGGCTTACTGGAATAATATCTTATATAGTCAGCTCTTTTAGCTTCAAGTCTTCACCTATTGTGCTTGATGAACCTGGCTTATCATTGTAAAACATAGAAATTTTATCAAATACAACATGAATAGACTCCTCCACAACTTGATCCCTCAAGTTGTATACCCTATAGGCCTTACTGTGGTTACTATAACCAACAAATATGCCATCATAAGACTTCTCAGCAAACTTGGATGTGTATGTTTTACCATTATTTAGGACATAACATCTACATCCAAAGATTCTGAAATAGACCAAGTTTGGTTTTCTGCCCTTCATGAGTTCATAAGGAGTTTTATTCAATATTTTTATGACTGAAGCTCAATTAAGAACATGACATGCTGTGTTAATAGCTTTAGCCTAGAAGTATTCTGGAAGTGAAGAATCACTCAGCATATTTCTTCCAGCTTCATTGAGAGTCCTATTCTTCCTCTCAGCAATCCCATTCTGCTGGGGTGTTCTTGGTGAGGAAAACTCTTGCTGAATCACCAGTTCTTCACAAAACTTTATCATATAATCAGATTGAAGCTTAGTTCCATGATCACTTCTAATTCTGACCACAGAGCTGTTCAATTCATTCTGAATTTGTTTGACAAAAGTCTTGAAGACATCAGGAGTTTCAGACTTTTTCCTTAATAAGAAAACCCAAGTGAATCTGAAATAGTCATCAACAATTACATAGGTGTAGACTCTCCTTCCTAAACTATGAACTTGTATAAGACTAAACAAGTCCATATGCAAGAGGTATAAACACCTCACTTAGTCTTTGCATTCAATACTTTTGAATGAAGCTTTGGTTTGCTTGCCTTTTTGGCATGCTGAGCATATGCACTCCTTAGAGCATTTAATGTTAGGGCCATTTCTAACAAGCTCTTTACTGAAAAGTTTGCCTATGACCTTGTAGTTCAAATGAGCTAGTATCTTGTGCCATTTGACACAGTGTGAGACTTTCTCATTTATAACTAGACATAAGGGTAAGTCTGACTTTAAACAAAGAAAATTCAAACAATACACATTCCCACATCTAGTGCCTGTCAAGATGAACTCTTGGTCACATGACTTCTTTATTAGGCACTCATCTTTGTGGAATGAAATGTCATAGCCAAGATCACAAAGTTGGCTTATGCTTATAATGTTGTGTTGCAACCCTTCCACTTAAGCTACTTTGGTGAGAGTGACTAAGCCATTTGTGGTCTTATCATAACCTTTGGTTATTCCTTTATCAGCTAAACCAAAGATCACCTTTGGTCCTTTCTCTATGGGAACAAATTATCTCAAATTTGCCTCTTGTTCCAATCATGTGTCTGGAATACCCACTATCCAAATACCAGATTGGTCTATCTCTGGTGCTTGGACATTCCTACAAAATAAGAATTTATTTTTCCTTAGGAACCCAAGTTGTTTTGGTTCCTAGGTTCTTGTTAGTTGTAGCTCTATTGAAACCACCAGTGAGCTTCTTAACTGGAAAACTTTTCTGAATATGAGACACAGTGTAATTGAACCAACAGTCTAAGGCAAAGTGTCATATCTTTCCACAACACCAGCATTCATACCTATTGTACCTCCTCTTTGGAGGAACAGAAGGAACTTTGTGCTGACATTTCTTAGGACAGGAATTAGCACACTTTACAATTGTATTTTGGCTGGAAACAAACAAGTTGTTTTGTGTCTCAATTACAACTATCCTCCTTGGAGCAGACACATTAGGAATAGCTTTCCTATTCACATATGAACTTGGTCTAACTAGTCCAGACTTCTGGATTCTTTTCCCTTAGTCTGAAACACAGGCTGTGGAATGACGGGACCTTTTTGTCCTGCCAGATTTTTGCCTCTTTTCCTCTTGGGTTTAATATACCCAAGACCACTTCCAGGTGTTCCTGAGAAGGTATCTATAATGGGCAATACAGTTTTAGGTTTATAAAATTATTGTACTAATCTTTTCTCATTTAGGAGTTTGAGTTCCAGCTCCTGAATAGTTGCATCCTTCTACTTCAGCAATAAGATTTGATCATCAATGATCTTAGTCAGCATTGCCAACTTAGAACTTTGAAGAACAATTTTCTGTGTATCCATTTTATGATGATACTCAAAACCTTTTAGTGATGCTATCTCTACAGCTTGTTCTTTGACAAGCTTCTCGCTATTTACTAGGGCTTCCAACAACTTTCCAAATTTGACTGTGAGCTGCTGTAGTTCAGTTACAGAGTTAGTCTTATGTGAATCAAACTTTGAGTGACATGAGTCTAGCTTATCCTCCGTCTTATATACAGAAGTTTTAGAACATGTTGAATTGTCATAGATTACCTGAGTATCCTGACAGTCAAGAGCGTCTATTTTTGGATCATCAGATAGTGCCATTAAATTGATCTCCATATCTTCTTTAGAATCACCATAGTGTGATGAAGTTGTGGAGCTTTTTTCCTTTGTATATAACCTTTTTGATAAATTCTTCTTCATAGGAGAACAGTCCAGCAAGTTCTACTTCTGATTCAGTTGAATCAGTATCACTATCAGATAATGTCTTTGATTTCTTTGCCATCAGACCCTTCTCTGATTTCTTGTTTTTATAAAACTTCTTTTCTTTTTACTTTTTGTTCTCTTTCTTTTTTATTGGACAGTCAGCTATGACATGCCCAGACCTGTTACAACAAAAGCAAATAATGTCAGTCTTAAATTGTTTATTCTGATGAGAATCATACCTGACCATAGATTTGTCTCTGTGATTATCTTTGCTTTTACTGGAACTTGATCCAAAAGGTTTTTTTTATTCCACTACTTCCTTCTTCTCAGCATTTTCTTGAATTGCTTGCTAAACAGTGCCAATTCATCATCTGATAATTCTTATGATGAAGAATAGACTCCAGTACTATCTGTATCTTCATCCCTTCTGGGTGATGATAAGATTTCTCTTCTAGCTTTCTTAGATTTATCTGCTTTGAAGGCCACAAATTTAGTCTGAGTTGAACTTCTGGCAGATTTTGCTTCAGCTTTTCTAGAGTTTAGCTGAAGCTTATGTGATATTAGCTTCCCATACAAGTCTTGGGATAACATATTTCTTAGATTCCTCATTTCTCTTACAACACAAATCTTGATGTCCAATTCTTTATTTAGGAATCTCAAAAATTTTTCATTCAGCTCATAGTTTGAGAAATTTCTGCCATAGTTTCTTAAGTCATTTACTATTCTAAAGAACTTTTCATAGCATTGTTCTATGGAATTAGTCTTTCCTTATCTGAAGGTCTCATATTGCTGGTTGAGAGATTTTCTGTCATTACTTACTTCTTATGCACCTTCCATGTATACTATGAGAGTATCCCACATCTCCTTAGATGTACTACAGTGTACAAGATTCTGAAAGGTTGAATTGTCTATTGCATTGACTATTATATTTTGTGTTCTTTTGTCCATGGTGGCAAGTACCACCTCATCCTTTGTCATTTCTGACAGTTTCTTAGGGGTTTGAACATTTTCATATAAGACAGATGTCTTCATTGGTACATATGGTCCTTCTTGCACAGTGACAAAGATTCTTGGATCTGAGGCTTCCATGAACAATCTCACTCTCTGTTTCCATATAGCAAAGTTATCCTTAGTACATATATGCAGTTTCATATAACTGAGTTCTCTGTGAGATTTAGAATCCATAGATCTGAAATTTTTCTTATACCCTTTAGATCTTTTCAGACTGTTAGGTCTTTCTTGAATAACCTCCCTCTGATACCACTTGAAGGATAATCTTATGGGTAGATAATCACCTAGGGGGGTGAATAGGTGACTTTTTAAAATACTTTAGCAATTCTTTAACACTTAATTATTTTTACAGTTACAAAACTTAATCACAACACAAGCAAAAACAATCCACAACACACTACATACAAAGAATTTATAGTGGTTCCCCTATCTAGGGTACATCCACCTTCCCCCCTTCTTCCTCACTAGCAATGTGCTAGATAAGGTTATAGCTCCTCCTCTTTAACTCAGCTCTAAAGATCCTACAGTCTCCGTTTCTGTTAAGAAACCTACACTCAGACCAAATGGTCCTACCTCAGATATTCTCCCAATCTCCTACCTCAGGTCCCTCAAGAAGCCTACCTCAGCCTTTATAAATTAGGCTTACAACTTAGTGATTCACCCAAAGCCACTTACCTCAGGTCCCACAAGAACCCTACCTCAGCCTTTATAAATTAAGCTTACAACTCAGAGATTAGATCTCCTACCCACTCAGATCCCAAGAAGATCTTACAAAATTAAGAGGTAAAGATATAAACAATAATCTTCAAAAAATAAGAATTCTGTAATCTGACTTATCTGTTAGCACAGATTCTTCAAATCAGCAACAAAGGATTTCTTCTTGATAAATTGACTTGCTGAAAAGTTGCTTCTCTGGATCTGTAATCTTCTTGAAGTTGATCGGCTTGATTTCCTTGATGAAATTGTAGATCAGATCCACCTTAATCTTCAGATCAACTTGGTGAAAGGATCTGGAGATTTTTTTGAAGACCTTCATCTTCTTCCTCGGGATTGTAATAAGAATGTGAATTTCTATTTGCTTGATCGATTCTGTCTCTTCTCAGTTGGTGTAGACAACCCCTCTATTTATAGCCTTCATGGATGGCTGGTAACTGAATGATGACATCACCATCTGACATCATACTTCAAATCCTTCCTTAGATGGTTTCTGTTGAAATATCTTATTCCTGTAGCTGATGTGACAGTTCTGACATGTCTTTGCACTTCTGTGTTGACTCCGCACAGTTTCTGAAACATAAGTGTCGAGATATTCAAAGTGTCTCGACACTTGTGTTGAGACATCTTAGCAGTCTCGACACAATTATACTTGAAAAATTTTTCATCTAAAACTTTAAAGTGTCGATACAGTTGACTTGTCTCGACACAAGAGTTGTCTGTGTTGACATCTTTTATAAGACCCCATTTTTTTCTTTTTAAACCACCAGGGTCTTATGCCCAGAATCGCCGTTTTGCGATGATACTGACACTCGGGAAAGTCGCCACTACAAAACACTGATCCTGTCGGCCTTTACGATCACCAAAGAGAAAGAAGCTTATACACAATTCAGATAAAACTAAGTCCACAATCACATATAATATGAAACCACGATAAGTCCACAAGATAATAAAAGTACTGAAGTAAAACAGTACAAAGAAATATAAACGGGCTCAAGCCCGGTACATCAATCCTCACTACAAACTCTCGCAAAAGCTTAGTAAACTAATCACTCACGGAGCCAGTAGCCGGTGCTCATGTGCTAGACTGGCACACCTCCATGAGCACCGTACTCTGCTGGTGCTATATCCCCTACTATTACTCCCTGTCTCCCATCCAGAGTCCCTGAAATGTTGTGGTCATCGACCGTTAGTCAAAAAGACTAAGTCCTATCATCCCCCACCCCTCCCCCATGGCTCCTAGGCACCGAGCGGGGAGAAGGAAAAGGAAGGTAATGAAGGTGGAGAGTACAAATAAATCATGTGACGACAGAACTAGTCTATCATGAGTATAAAGCCATAATAAATATAAGTAAGCAAATAGTGTAAACGAGTAGATAAGCAATAAGTATATGAAAGGTAAACTAAGAAATATGTAACCTTAACTTATATGAAGGCCTATACAAACTTATAAGTTAAGGGGTCTTTTGCAAGAATCCCATCGTATAAAAAGTCCCATACCATTTTATACTATGGCGTGTTAGGTTTATATGCAAGTATGAGTATAGTACTATGTTATGCCTTGATTCATGCAAGTGCAATACACACACACACGACTCTATGCGCACAAAATTTTAGTTTCCCCTTTTGGGCAGCTAGCTTCACTCCCAGGAACCTCCGTAGTGGAAAACGGAGACAGTGGGTCGGGCCCCCCACTCCTAGGCACGAATCCACACTACCAGGCCTAGCCCTTACGTACACCTCTAGAAGGACACAACCCAGAGTCACCACATACTAATGCTGGTCATATCCACCAGACTTACTTTGGCTAAGTGTAAACCATACCCGCCGAGTACGCGTATCGACGTCGGTGTGAACGATAGTCCAATATCGAAGACCCACCACATTTTATTTAATGCACATGTAATAATATTATATTCTCCCACTGAGCCAAAGCTCCCTAAACTATCCCGTCCATCACAATTATCTACTGAGCCATCGGCTCGCTGGGCTAACCTGCCCACCAATGAAACCACTGAGCCTACCGCTCGCGAGACCCAACCTAACTTCCACAACACTGGGGAGTGTGAGTGTAAGTCTAATCCTAGTTATACTAGTTACTCTTAACATTGATTATTCTTACGGTTTACGTTAGCCCAGGACTGCCCCCGACATACCCAGTGAAGGGTTCTCAAAAGGCACTAGGAACTATGCTGGTAGTTGAAGCCCATTGTTCCCTTTCGCAAGACACTTACTATTATTGGTTATTACCCAATTCCCATTTCCCCCTTTTAATATTATACTAGATCTAACCCTAATGTATTTTGACTCTTTCTTTCTCCGCGGGAATGACGATCCTTCGTCGATCCCGAGCACCATTTACACTAGTCAACCCATCACTTCTCTCCATGATGATTCCTAACAATGAACTCATTTTCACTTCCCCGAAATCAGTATGATATTAAACCCCAACTCCTTATGCTCAATTCACATTCTATCACAATTTCTGCAGTTTTACTATATGCAGACTAACCTAAGCTATATGATGTACATGATAGGAGGTACTCCAAATTTTTATCCAAAAGCCTTAAGATATTTAATGTGGGTCTATCATGACATGTTTAGCCTAAATCCAGAAACTTATAATTTTCCTAATTAATTTGGCATTTATTTAATTTTCCCAAATGTTAGGCCATGGGTAATTTTGAACATGAAGTACTAGATTTACTTAAGTTATGGCCACCCAAAATTTATGAACACTACAAGATGCCAAAATATCAGAGAACACCAAATTTCACTAAATTTCATAAATGAATTAACCTGTAATTAATTAATTCAAGATAATATAAATGAAGAGATGTAAAGAATGAAGCATCACCAAACTTAATCTAAAATTTATACAAAAATTACCAGAGATGTAATATGATCATAAAACAATACTAACAAAGTTTCATAATATTCTAAGTTATTTTTACCATTATTTTATCAAAATCATTAATAGGAGCAACACAAAGGTTATAACTACAAGTATAAGCTATTGTCTTCCAAACATTCTACAATAATTTCTAAAGACTCATAATGTTATAAAAACCTTCCTGACAAAATTTCCTATGGATCCAAGGTCATATGGCCCATCAATATTTTCCTAAAAGGTAAATGCCTAAACAAACCCTAATTGGTTTAAGTTGTGTGCCTAGGTTTAAATGTCACCAAATTCCTCCCTAGGGCATTTAACCACCCTAGAATCACATGGAATAAACACCAAGTCCATATAAGGACATATCACCCTATGTCCTTCACAAACCCCCAAAGTTCAACCTTAGGGTTTGAACTAGGGTTCTAGGGCAAAACCACCCTAATCCACCCCATAATCCATGGGAGGGTATTTACTGACTTAAGACATCAGTGGACCAAGTATCAACCTCTGTCGAGGTGATTTGGCCCCTTAAGCCCACAAGGGACACTTTGACCTAATTACCCCTTTTGGGTCAAGGCTAGGGTTTACTAAAATCCGAAGCAAATCATATCCAAATGAGATGAAATTTTATACAGAGACTTATATTGACCCCAAGAACCTCTCACCAAAATTTGGGAGAATATGGAGGTCATTAGGTCCCCTAATTAAATTATTCTAGGTTTATTAAATAAATACAAAACTATAGAAAAAGTATATCAAAAAATTTCCATTTTTGTATAGGTTGTTGGTATAGATAAGGGTGACCCATAGTCAAAATTTCAGGTCATATGGATGGGTGGATTGATTGGAGCACTCAAATCAACCTCTGCTCAACCCTATGTATAGACCTCACCAAAATGAGTGCTGAGGTCTAACCTGAACTTCAAATTGACTCAAAATAATTTTAAAATAAACTAGACTCACAGATCTACAAATTTCATGTTGATAACTTTTCTTTAAAGGACCCTAGGTATTTGTAATATTTAATTTCAAACAGCCCAGTTAATGTGACAGAAATTGAAATAAAAGGAATTAATAAATTATCACTAGTACGAATCTTGAAGCACGATCAGACGGTCCCTGGTCTTCTTATTAATCCAGCCAACAACCAAGATTCACCCGACTTGTAGCACCTTTCAAGCCAATTTCCCGGCCACCCATCCACCGCCGGCCACCACCGCCACCACCTTCGTTGAGGTGGGCTATCGCTGGGCGGCAGCACGACCGTCGGAGGGGCGGTTTCCGGCGAACCCGCATGGTAGAAAAACCATGAAATTACTGAAATTTCTCTCACCTGATCGGGCTCAATTGAGACCGATTTCTCTCCTAAAAGATTTAAAGATCTAGCCCATGAAGAGAGGAGTAGAGGAGGACCTTTGTGGTGGGCTGGAGTCGGGCCGATTGTCGAGTTGCCATGGCTAGTGGTGGCGTTGTCGGGTGTTCTACAATAGCACAGTCAAAGGCCTTGATTCCTACAGGCATGGTGTGGAAAAGATAGCCCTGGGTCCAGGGATGCTTTTAGGTTGATCATATGGGGAAGGGTAAGGGCCTAGCTCCAATGGCCATCAATGGCCATTAATGAGAAATTTTGGCCATGGCGGGAGTTCACTGAATCCAGCCCCTATGTGGCTGGTCATGGCTATTGATCTTCTCAAAAATGAAGGGGAAATGAATCCAGCATGAAGAGAGGATCTCTTGGCCTCCCTATGCCATGAATGGCCTTTATTCCCCACTTTCTCTCTCCTCCATTAAAGGGAAAAATGGAGCTTTCTCTCTCCTACTCATCAAGGCCGAATTTGATGACCACTCCAGCCTAATGGCAGCCCATTAACTCAAAATATTAGATAACTAACATGAGGTTAGCCCAAGTGGATAGGGCTTGAGCTTGGGTTAGACCATTTAGGCTAGTGTTGGAACCCCTGTTTTCATTTGGGCTAGGTTCACTTCTTAGGCTTATTGACCCATGTTGTATAGTCAGGGTCAGTGTTTTGCTTTCTAGATCTTAGGCCAGTCCTCCAAAGTTTATCTCCATGGACCTGCCTGAAGAGTGCCTCAGATTGAAGCCTTAAAAGATTCTGTGTAGTCTGGGAAATTAGTTCGACGTTCGTCGAACTCAGCTCGAAGAACTTGAAGACCCTTCTCTAAGTTGAGCAAGATGATCGTAGAACTCAGGTCGACGATATCCTTCAAAAGAAGTTATTCTATGGTCGACCTTTTCTCTCAGTCTATTTCTCAGCTCGACTAATTCTTTTGATTTAAGTTCTGTTGTCGACTATCTTTCAGTACAGAGCAGATTCTTAGGTCGAAGAACTTGGAGCATAGTTTCAGTTTAGTTTATTCAGTATTCAGTTCGTAGAGCTCAGGTCGAAGAACAGGATTTCTCAGTTCGACGATCTCCGATTGCAGCTCGACGAAATCTGTTCCCTGGTCGACGAAAACTGTAAGATATTTTGTTCCTTATTCTTTCCATATCTATTCCTTTATTATATTAAGTCGTAATTTCACTGAGTAATCAATGCTTATATTCCCTATGAAAATAGACGTTTATGGCAGCATTGATTATGGTATTCATCATAGAATTTACTTGACATATTTCTCGAGACAGATGAGAAAATGAATATTGAAAAGGCATGCTTGCCGTTTTCCTTCCCAGTTTTCTAGCAGCGCATTTATTGCATGATTTGAATTCGCAAAAGAGTTTTTTGTTGTTCATTTTTGATATACTCTGTTACAAAGAATCTTTCAAAAAAAACACAAGAAAGAGATATTTGAGACACAAGAGTTTTTATAGAGAAAAACACAACATAGTTTTCTAACAGTACAGTGCAGGAAGAAGAAAAGTGTTCTCGGGTTCATTATTTAGAAGCTACTCTCAATCTCTATTCTTGCAGTGCTCTGAAGAAGAAGAACAACAATAATATATCCAGAGTCTTCTTATTCTTCTTTTACAGGATCTTGTAGAGACAATAAATCTCCATCTGTCTAGAGTTCCTTGATCTAGTCTTACAAAGCTGAAGGCCTACCTCACCCTTAGCAAAGCTTCTCATCCTTAACCATCAACATCTCAGGGGGAGCTTTGACAACATTCTTAATCCACAAAGTCTTCTCAGTTTGCTAATTGAGAAAAGAGAAGACTCTCATCAATTTTTCCCTCCACCTCTGTACAGGGTTTAACTCCCTTCAAAAGTTAGACTGGTTTACAAGTCTCCTTCCAAAAGACTTGAGGTTGGTTTTTGGGCACCTGGTCAAAAGCTCAAATGTTTGCTATATCTCCCTAAAAATAGATATATTGGTGGCAGTCACCTGATCAAAACCTATAGTGGATTCCTACCAAGGGTGATAGAAGAGTGAATGTATCTAGTTGGGGAACCACTATAAAGTTCTTGTGTTGTCTGGGTTGTGCTTGCTGTTTCCTTTGCGCTCGTGTTGTGGTTAACTTAGTATAGTTTTTACTTTATCTCTGATATCTTTGTTAGCTAAATATATAAATATATATATATAATCACCTACTTTGTCACTTAACATAATATTTGTAAAAAGATAAAAGGTTTTTTTTATAAACTCTATTCACACCCCCTCTAGAGTTATTCAGATATTATCTCCCCCCTTTTCTTTCAATTGGTATCAGAGGGAGGTTAGTCAATTTTATACAGGCTTACACCTGGACTAACCAATATCTCTGAATAAATCTTTCCTTTTTATTCTTCTGATACCATGACACAAAACAAGGACTATGCCAGCACCAGACCTCCTATGTGCAATCTTTCTAAGTTTGCCATCTAGAAGGCACGAATCAAGCTTTACATGAACTCTATTGATGAAGACATTTTCAACTCTATCTTGACAGGAGTACCATCTCCAGTAGCCTCTACTCCTTCTACTTCAACAAACTTGAGTGCAGTTCCACCTCCTGATTGGACTGATGCACAAAGAAAAGCCAAGATTGCAGATGCAAGAGCCATGAACATTTTAGCTCAGACTATGTCTGATGACATTTTTCAAAAAGTGTTTGAGTGCACTTCAACCAAAGCCATCTGGGATTCCCTAAACCAGATGGTGGCTGGATCTACTGATGAGAGAAAGGACAGAAGATCCAATCTCTTCTCTCAGTATGAGAACTTCAAGAAGGAAGAAGTTGAGTCAGTCAGTGACATGTACAATAGGCTAAGCTCAATCATCAATTAGCTAAGGACCTTAGATAAGGAAATTACTCTGACTGAAGTAAATGACAAGATCCTTATGTGCTTCCCCAGCACATGGGATTCAAGGATCTGGCCTATCAAAGAAGCCAAAAGCATGAATGAAATCTCAACTGAGTCTCTCCTTAGAAAGCTCAAATCATATGAGCAACTGATGAAGACCAGAGAAGCAGCAACTGAAGTAAAAACTCCAACATCTACTAGGAAGGAGCACAATATTGCTTTCAAGACTGCTGAGGATTCTGAAGGGGCTCCAGTTAATGAAGAACTGATGAGTCTATTTTCCAAGAGATTTTTCAAAATGGCAAAGAAGGACTTCAGAAGGAAGTCATATAGACAAGATGACAAACCAAGGTATGACAAAATACCTTCTAAAGAAATTGTCTATTTTGGTTGAAGGAAGCCATGACACTACATCTCTGAGTGTCCAGAAGCTCAGAAGAAAGATAAGAGAAGAGAAAAAGAGTCAAGAAGAACTCATCACACCAAACCCTCCTCAAATAAGCATAAGAGGAAGGAAAATGGTTTTGTTGCTGAGACCTGGAGTGGTACAGAAGAAGAGTCATCCTCTTCAAGCTCCAGTGATGATGAAGAAGAGGAAAAGGCAAAGGAAGTTTGCCTAATGGCAATTGATGCCTGCAACAGAAAATCAGATGTTGAAGATTCAGATAATGAAGAATCAATGTCTGCTGAAGACCAGGTAAAAACCTATCCTTTCACTCAAAATAAGTGGTATCTAGATAGTGGGTGCTCTAAGCACATGACTGGATGCAAGGACATCCTCATCAACTTCAAGGCCAAGCTTGGTCCAAGAGTAATCTTTGGAGATTCAAGCTTTGGACAGACTGAAAGCTATGAAGACTTCAATAATGGAGATGTCACTTTCAAAAAGGTGGCATATGTTAATGGTCTCAAGCATAACCTCATATCTATAAGCTAGTTATGTGATTCAGGTTATCAGGTTTGCTTTTCTGAATCTCAATATATTATTTCTGCAAACAATCAAACTATTTTAACTGGAATTAGACAAGATAACATATACTTAGTAAACTTTAAATCTGCCAGTTCAGAAATTTGTTTATTTAATTTTGTTAGCAATCAAAATGATTTGTGGAATAAAAGATTAAGTCATGTAAATTTGAGAAACATTGCTAGGCTTTCTAAAGAAAACCTTGTTAGAGGATTGCCTTCTTATCCCTATAAGAAGGAAAGCCTCTACAGGGCTTGTTAGTTAGGCAAGCAAACTAAATTTAGTTTTAAATCATTAAACAAAAGTGACTCACCTAGGATATTGTACTTACTACATATGGACCTTTTTGGCCCTATCGAGTAACAAAGACTTGGAGGGAAATCTTATATTTTAGTGATTGTAGAAGACTTCTTTAGATTCACTTGGGTATTCTTTCTGAGATCTAAGTCAGATACTTTCAAGGTTCTTATAGATTTTCTCAAGAACATACAGATTGAGTACTCTACTCCAATTACATTGATCAGAAGTGATCATGGTACTGAGTTTGAGTCTCTTCTTATGCAAGAGTTCTGTAGGAAGGAAGGTATCAGACATTGCTTCTCAGCTCCTAGAACACCTCAACAGAATGGGGTTGCTGAAAGGAAGAATAGAACACTAATTGAATCTGCAGGCACATTACTTGCAGATGCTTATTTGCCCTTATCCTTTTGGGCAGAGGCTGTAAGCACAACAAATTATGTGCTGAATAGAAGTCTTATACACAAACTTAAGAATAAGATTCCTTATGAGCTACTGAAAGGGAAGAAACCTAAAGTCACCTATTTTAAAGTATTTGGCTATATATGCTATATTCATAGCAATGACAAGAAATATATTAGAAAATTTGAAGCAAAAGCTGCAATGGAAATTTTTCTAGGATATTTCCAAGTCAGCAAAGCTTATAGGGTGTTTAATAAATCAACTTTAAAAATTAAGGAATCTGTGCGTGTAAATTTTGATGAAGCTAATATGTTTTGCAAGGAGAAAGAAATTTCTACCAATAAGCTATTGCAGGTACCTCACTTGTGTGAGAAAATGGATGAACTAAACCTTACACCAAAGGTTATATCATATCCTCCTCCACAATGTGATGAAGAAAGTGAAGAAGAAACTGTGGAAGTAGTTGAACTTCCTCCAACAGAAGATGTAATTCCACAAGAGGAATTCATTCCAACTGCTGTTGTTGAACCAACTCCACCATCTGATCTTGTAATACTAAGGGATAACCCTAGATCTCAAGTGATTGGAGACATGTTAGTAGGTGTACAGAAAAGGCATCAACTCAACCATGATGTGATGCATGCCTGTTTTCTCTCTCAAGTTGAGCCTCAATCCATAACTGATGCAGAGCAAGATCCCCACTGGATTATTGCAATGCAAGAGGAGCTCAGTCAGTTTGAGAGATGTAGAGTTTGGGACTTGGTTCCAAGGTCTAAAGGCTATCCAGTAATTGGGACCAAGTGGGTTTTTAGGAACAAGCTTGATGCTCAAGGTGTGATTGTGAGGAACAAGGCTAGGCTTGTTGCTCAAGGCTATAGGCAAGAGGAAGATATTGATTATGATCAAACCTTTGCTCGTGTTGTAAGGCTAGAAGCTATCAGGATTTTTCTTGCTTATGCAGCATTTAAAAAGTTCAAGGTCTACCAGATGGATATCAAGAGTGCATTCTTGAATGGAGAGCTAAAGGAAGAGGTTTATGTTGAACAACCTCCAGGTTTTATTTCTCCAACTCATCCTTCATATGTTTTCAAATTGCTTAAGGCTCTCTATGGTCTAAAGCAAGCTCAAAGAGCTTGGTATGAAACCTTAGCCAGCTTTCTCTTGGAACACAAGTTCTCTAGAGGCATGGTAGATAGGACTCTTTTTACTAAATTGCATCATGATAAAATTCTAGTAGTACAAATTTATGTAGATGATATAATATTTGGTTTTACTGATCCCAAACAGTGCAAAAGATTTTCTGATCTAATGCATTCAAAGTTTGAGATGAGTAGCATGGGAAAGCTATCTTATTTCCTAGGTCTTCAAGTGAAGCAATCTCCTGATGGCATTTTCATTTCCCAGTCTAAATATGCAAATGAGCTTATTAAGAAATTTGGGATGGTTGATGCCTCTTCTATGAAGACTCCCATGGTTGCCAATGCTGTAATAGATTCTGATGAACATGGAAAACCTATTGATCAGACCAGGTATAGGGCCATTATTGGATCCCTACTATATCTCACAACAAGCAGACCAGATATCATGTTTGCTATAGGTCTATGTACTAGGTTCCAGGTGAGCCCTAAAGAATCTCATCTTATTTTTATTAAAAGAATTTTAAGATATATAAAGGGTTGTCCTAATCTAGGACTCTGGTATCCAACAGAGTCAGTATTTTAGCTTATTGAATTTTCTAATACTGACTATGTTGGATGTAGAGTGGACAAAAAGAGTACTTCAGGAACATGCCAGTTCTTGGGTGATAGACTTGTGTCCTGGTTTTGCAAAAAGCAAACTTCTGTATCTACATCAACTACTGAGGCTGAGTATATGACAGCTGGTAGTTGCTGTTCACAGATTTTGTGGATACAAAACCAACTCCTTGATTATGGTTTTAATCTAAATAATTCAACCATATTCTGTGATAGTACCAGTGCTATATCTATCACACATAATCAAGTGCATCATTCTAGGACAAAACATATAGATATAAGACATCATTTCATAAGAGACTGTATGGAAAAACAGAAAATTAAACTTGAGTTTGTCTCCACTGATTTGAAAAGGGCAGATATCTTCACCAAACCCTTGGATGAAATCAAACATCTGTTCTTTATGAATCGGCTTGGAATGATAAATATCAAGGCTTAATTTTGAATCTGTCCTTATGGTAATCGATTTGATAATAATTCATCGACCTGAGATCGATGATTTGAAATCATCGTTGGGAGTTTGTCGACCAGAGATTGACGAAATCTCTGTGTGAAGTCAGGTTCATCGACCAGAGATCGACGATTCTATTTCAGGAAACATTTTTGAGGACGACGAAATTGTTCCATCTCTTCATTTCTGAGATCGACGAATTTACCTCTTCAGAAAATTTTCGTCGACCGGAGATCGAAGAATTTTCTTCTTCGCCAGGCTGAGCTTATCGATTCATATTCTGAAAACCTTTATTAGGTTTTCTTCTTCGAGCTTTATCCCGCGCTTTCAGTTCCCTTTGCTCTTGATTGCTTTTGCTTGTGCATGCGATTCTCTTAGAACGATGGCCTCATCAGGATCTACTCTCGTTGGAATGAAGTTCGACACCGGCTTTGATATAGACTTTGATTCATTCAAGCATTCAGACAAAATCTTCCTCGATAAACTCCAGTTGTTTGAGGACCAGAATCTGAAGCATTTGATGTCTGAAAGGATAAAGTTGCCGGCTGCAGAAATTTGCAAGTGGGTCTACTCATCATCCTTCTCTGATGAAGAAATGATTGGTTCTATTACTGGAACTCAGGTTACTCTTGCCACTGCAGTTCTTTCCGAAGTTTTTGGTTTTGTTAATGACTCGGATGATATCGAGTTAGAGCATGGTGAATTTGAGAACATGCTTGTTGTGATGGGTCACTCAGAAGGAAACCCTAACAAATTGCTGAAGAAGAACTTGTCGGTGACGTACAAGTTTCTGGCCGATGTTGTGGGTAAGGTATTGTTTGGGAAACACACTGCCCACAACTATATTATAAGGCACCAATTCCTTGTAATGTGCGCCCTGGTTAACAAAAAGGAAGTTAACTAGGGGCAAGTGTTGTTTGATTTGATCAGGATAAAGAATTCAAAGAAAGAAGTCTGTTTTGCCAGGATTCTAGGCCTGTTTTTAAAGGCCAAGGCTGATGATTTACTTGTCACCCCGACAATATTCATCAATGCCTCCAAGAGGCTATCCTGTGCCCTATTTGGCAGGTGGGAGAGAACATCCCAAAGCCTTCACAGGCTTCCTCCTCAAAGACTTCTGAGAGTACTAGGGCAGTTACAACCACTCCCCACCCTACAGAGGACAATTCTATTCCTCCTCCTATCCAAACTTCTTCAACATCCCTCCAACAAATCTCCTCAGCTCCAGCACATCAACCTACTCTTACACCTCCTGTTTCCCCCATCCACCCTTCTTCACCATCTACACCTCCACAAACCCCAATTTCTTCTCCAGCTCAACATCTACAACAAGCTTTCTCTCCAAATTCTGCTACTCCTCCTTTGTCCCCCCTTCCTACTCATCTTGCAGATATACCTCCACTTCAAAATTTATCATCCTTACCATCATTCAATCTTCTTTCATCTCCAAGTCATTTTCCATCCCCTCTAGATGAACTCATGACAGACTGTCATCCCTCATCTTCTACCATCAATCCATCTGTCTCTACCCAAACCCCACCAGAATTCTTAGAATTTTCTTTACCCTCCATCTCTTCCATACTAGAATCCATCACTCCACTCCTTAAACAACTGATAGCAGAGGCCATTTCACCTCTTGCTTCCTCCATCTCTACTCTTACTGTTCAGCTTTTTGCCCTTCCTGTCCCTCCTTCTGTCAGGGGCCTGGCTACAGTGCATACTGAAACTTGGTAGGGGGATATACTCAATGAAGAAGCATCTCCAGTAGCTCTAGCAGTAGAAATAATAGCAGCAGGTGAAGATATTGTTGATACAGAATTACCTGATGCAAAATTGTATGCAGAACTTCCTGAATTTTTGGATACAGACTCTGAGACATCTGATATAGATCTGGACATTTACTCTGGAGACTGTTTCATTTCTCCAGATGCTGTCCTGCTCTCAGTTTTGAGCTCTTTTGACCTCATGTACATAAATGTTATTTCATTTGTTTCCAATCAGTATTTTACAAATATTGTTTGTTATACAGCTCCTGTTAGCTCAGAGATGATAGCTACTATTAAGGCCAGTTTTGATGTAATCCTTATGCCAGATATAGTTATACTTGAGAAAATATTTGAGGCTGAGTCCAAGGTTATTTCTCCTCCCACTTATGTGATGGATGACTTTCCTTTGCCTGATCTAGACTCTTTTCTGTCAGAGGATTCAGAAGATATATTTATGACTGATCCAGTGCCAGCTGTGCCTCCTCCAGCAGAAATTATTTCTCCAGTCCCAGTTCAAGCTCCTGCTCCTCAGGCTCCTCCTCCCTAGATTACCGCAGAACAGCTCAAGGCAACAGATGATTTATATGATTTCTAAGATTCTGATGATGAAGAAGATGATGATTCAGAAGAAGATTCAAGTTCAAACAAAAGGAAGCTTAAGAAAAAATTTTCAGTACCAGTTCCAAAGCCTAATCCCAAAAATGATATCCCCTACTATATTCTCAATAATATCAAGCCTTATCAAGGTATGCCTCACTGGATGAAGCTTTTAAAGAATGAGAAGAAAGCTAGGAAGAAATCAAGGAGATACTCTCCCCCTCCTCCTCCAAAAAGGGATGGGAGAGGTCCTTCTCCTCCTCCTCCTCCTCCAGCTACAGGTGCAACTGGACTTGCTAGCCAGAGATCTTATAATGTCACTATGACTTATTCCAGGCAAGGAAGAGCTTCTTAGTCTTCTGGAAGCAGGTATCCTCCTCAAAAACACTCTTCCTCTTCCAGAAGTTCTGCTCCTCCTCCAACAATGCAGTTTAGCCCTCCTAGAGCCTCTTTCTCTCCTAGAAAAAGCAAAAGCCTAGAGAGTCCTCCCATTATAACATATGATCCAGAATTGGACCCCAATACTAGAATGACAAGATTCAATGAGCTGGTAGCTCTCCCTCAGATAAGGAAAGCCAGAGAAGAAGGCATGGATGCCTCTCATTTCTCAACAATGTCTTCCTACAGGAAGAAGGAATTAGAGAGATACCAGGTTGGAAAGTTATTCAATGCTGATGAATACATGAATCTCCATCCAGAAGCTATAGTTCCAAGGGTTGTTACCTAGAAGACCCTTGGTGATGCTGATATGAAGATGACTATCAAAGAAGCAACAGATCCCAATAGAACCATA
Organism: Platanthera zijinensis; assembly: GCA_039513925.1. Classification (NCBI taxonomy): domain Eukaryota; kingdom Viridiplantae; phylum Streptophyta; class Magnoliopsida; order Asparagales; family Orchidaceae; genus Platanthera; species Platanthera zijinensis. The sequence continues at coordinate 105,359,322 of CM077094.1, forward strand.
TTATTTGCAAAACCTTTTATTCCTCCAAAGGACCCTTGATTTTTTTTTTGCTGTTTGTTTTTATTATGTTTTGAACAATATCTGTCCATAGCTTTTATTATTGCTGATAGCTTATTTATTCTATCAGCTCTATATCTTTTGCTATGAATTTCTGTTGTTATTTGTTTTCTGAAGTAACCTCACCCAAATAGGGTGAGATTGTTGGAACCCCTATTTTGATTTGATCTAGGTTCACTTCTAAGGCTTATTGACCCATGTTGTATAGTCAGGGTTAGTGTTTTGCTTTCTTGGTCTTAGGCCAGTCCTCCAAAGTTTATCTCCATGGACCTGCCTGAAGAGTGCCTCAGATTGAAGCCTTAGAAGATTCTGTGCAGTCTGGGAAATTAGTTCGACGTTCGTCGAACTCAGCTCGAAGAACGTGGAGACCCTTCTCTAAGTTGAGCAATACGATCGTAGAACTCAGGTCGATGATATCCTTCAGAAGAAGTTATTTTGTGGTCGATGTTTTCTCTCAATCTATTTCTCAGCTCTACTAATTCTGTTGATTCAAGTTCTGTTGTCGACGATCTTTCAGTACAGAGCAGATTCTTAGGTCGATGAAATTGGAGCACAATTTCAGTTTAGTTTATTCAGTATTCAGTTCGTAGAGCTCAAGTCGAAGAATAGTATTTCTCAGTTCGACGATCTCCGATTGCAGATCGACAAAATCTGTTCCCTGGTCGACGAAAACTGTAAGATGTTTTGTTCCTTATTCTTTCCATATCGGTTCCTTTATTATATTAAGTCGTAATTTCGCTGAGTAATCAATGCTTATATTCCTTATGAATATAGACGTTTATGGAAGCATTGATTATGGTATTCATCAGAGAATTTACTTGACATATTTCTCGGGACAGATGAGGAAATAAATAATGAAAAGGCATGCTTGCCGTTTTCCTTCCCAGTTTTCTAGCAATGCATTTATTGCATGATTTGAATTCGCAAAAGAGTTTTTTGCTGTTCGTTTTTGATATACTCTGTTATAAAGAATCTTTCAAAAAAAACACAAGAAAGAGATATTCGAGACACAAGAGTTTTTATAGAGAAAAGCACAACATAGTTTTCTAACAGTACAATGTAGGAAGAAGAAAAGTGTTCCCGGGTTCATTGTTTCAGAGCTACTCTCAATCTCTATTCTCACAGTGCTTTGAAGAAGAAGAAAGAAGAAGAACAACAATAATATATCCAGAGTCTTCTTATTCTTCTTTTCCAGGATCTTACAGAGACAACAAATCTCCATTTGTCTAGAGTTCCTGGATCTGGTCTTACAAAGCTGAAGGCCTACCTCACCCTTAGCAAAGCTTCTCATCCTAAACCATCAACATCTCAGGGGGAGCTTTGACAACATTCTGAATCCATAAAGTCTTCTCAGTTTGCTAATTGAGAAAAGAGAAGACTCTCATCAACTTTTCCCTCCACCTCTGTACAGGGTTTTAACTCCCTTGAAAAGTTAGACTGATTTACAAGTCTCCTTCCAAAAGACTTGAGGTTGGTTTTTGGGCACCTAGTCAAAAGCTCAAAGGTTTGCTATATCTCCCTAAAAATAGATATATTGGTGGCAGTCACCTGTTCAAAACCTATAGTAAATTCCTACCAAGGGTGGTAGAAGAGTGGATGTACCCAGTTGGAGAACCACTATAAAGTTCTTGTGTTGTCTGGGTTGTGCTTGCTATTTCCTTTGTGCTTGTGCTATGGTTAGCTTAATATAGTTTTTTACTTTATCTCTGATATCTTTGCTTAGCTACATATATATATAATCACCTACTTTGTCACTTAACATAATATTTGTAAAAAGATAAAAGGTTTTTCTATAAACTCTATTCACCCCCCTCTAGAGTTATTCAGATATTATCTCCCCCATTTTCTTTCAGCTAGTTTGACCTAAACCTAGACTAGGGTTGACCTTGGTCAGTTTGACCATTGGGTTACCCTCAATGGGTCAACCCATTGGCCTCCCCTAGGGTCTAGGTATGGTTGGGTAGGGTTGACTTGGCACTTTGGAGGTCACTTGCCCCTTAGTTAGGCCACTTTGGCCATTTTAGGGCTAGGGTTGACTTGGGTCAACTTAGCCTCTTGGGTTGACCCCAATGGGTCCTTGGTGACCCAATGGGTCCTTGGTGACCCATTGAACTCAATTTAGGGTTAGGGAGGCATGTGTGGGGTTCACTTAGCTAAGGGAAGGTCAATTGACCCTAAGTAGGCCAGTTTGACCCATTTAGGGTTAGGGTGGACTTAGGTCAACTTGACCACTTTGATTGCCCCCAATGGGTCTTTAGTGACTCATTGGCCTCTCATAAGGTCTAGGAAGACTTGGGTAGGGTTGGTTAGGCACATTATAGGCCAATTTAGGCTTATGGTGGTCTTAGATCAATTTGAACACTTTGGGTTGACCCCAATGGATCCTTATGGCTCTAATGAACCCTCTAATGGGTTAGGGATGTTGTGGTGGGGTCATGGAGTCATGGTTAAGCCCTATGGTCATCCTAAACTATTGTTTAGAATTCTACTATATGTAGACCATGGTGGTTTCCACCTTCATGTCTAAGGTCACTTTGTCTTCTTGGGCTTCCTAGGGTTTTGTCATGACCTAGTCATGGAAAAACCACTCTTAGGGGTCTAGTTGGAAATGAGATGTTACATCTTTTAATTCTACCTTGTGTTGAGACTAGTTGGATTGTCTCGACACAACTATGTACCTGATGTCGGAACGTCTATGCTTTAATTCTTCATTGTGTCGAGACAGTTATTTTATCTCGACACAATTTTACTTAGTAAAACTTTCTGCCTTCTTTGTGTCGAGACAGTTGTATTGTCTCGACACAACTGCTTTAAGCTTTATAGTGTCAAGTATGTTGACTTAGTTTAAGGTGTCGAGATAACTGACTTGTCTCGATATAGCTGTCTTGAATCTTCTATATGTCGAGTAAACTGACTTGTCTCGACACAGCTTCTGCAAAGGTGTCGACACAGTTGAAGTGTGTCGACACTTTTGTACTTAGCCATTTTTATGCACTGCAAGTTGCTGAATGTAGACTGTGCTGACTTCACTCAGCGCTTTGCTGACTCCACTCGACGCTTTTGGTACTTAAACAATTTTTGTTCAAAATCTAGTCAGCTTCTTGTGTCCACCTGTCCAATCAATATGAAATAGACAACCTGCATACATAATAATGTAAGACCCCCCCCCATTTTTTTTCTTTTAAAACCACGGGATCTTAGGCCCAGAACCGCCGCTTTGTGGTAACACCTTCACGCCTGAGAAGGTCGTCACTACAAAACGCCGATCCTGCCGGCCAAATCGATCACAGAACAGTAGCAAAATATGAGAGTACATAAAAGTATAACCCTACACATGTCCACAATAGTCATATATATAATAATAAATCTCCACGATGGGAGTCCAAAACAATTATAATAAAAGTACTGAAAATAGGGCTCATGCCCGATACATCAAGTCCTCACTATATGTCACTCATCGCGGAAGCAAAACGAAAACAACTACTAGCGATCGGGACTCACTATCCTAGCTGTCTAAACTCCGGTACTAAACTATCCCATCTCCAAGCGTGCCGACCTCCGGGGCTACACCTCCGTGCTGGGCTCAACAATCCCCTAAAATGATGTGGTCCGAAAACCGTTAGTCTAAAAGACTAGGTCCTATCATCCCCTACCCCTCCCCCCATGGATCCTAGGCAACGAGCGGGGAGAAGGAAAGGAGAGGTAATGAAGGTGGAGAATAACAAAGTAGCAGGTGGCGGCGGAACTAATCTAGCAGTTATATGGAAATAGGTAGCAGTAGTAAAAGTATGTAAGACAGAACATGAAATAAGTAAGTAACCTTAACTTATATGAGTGCCCATACAAACACATAAGCTAAGGGGTCTTTTGCAAGTCTCCTATCGTATAAAGAGTCTCATACCAATTTATACGATAGGGTGTCGGTTTTCAAGCAAGCAATATATATCCATAGAATAATAACCATAGCTTATAAGCACACTCACACAAGCTTATAAACTAAGGGGTCGTATTGCAGGGCCTATTGTATAAAGAGTCCCATACCAATTTATACAATAGGTGTCAAGGATTATATGCAATGGTTATGCTATGTCATGCAAGTATTCTATGATGTGAATCATACAAATACAACAAACCCACCCGACTCTGTGCACACAGACCTTAGTTCCCCTTTTTTGATCCTAACCTCCCAGGATACCTCCGTAGTGGCAAACAAAAGCAGTGGGTTGTGCCTCGCCCACCTCTAAACCGATAATTGCACTATCAGTCAGACCTATCGTATGCCTCGACGCTGGTGTACTAAGCGGAGCTCCCGCGTACTCTTTGCCGGCTGGTCCACTAGACTTAATTTGGCAAAGTGCAAAACCAGACTTACCGAGTCAACGTATTGGCGTCGGTGCATCGACCCTCCAACACCGAAGACCCACCACCTTATAATTTATGCAAATGCAAACTTAATGTATCAACTACTGAGCCAGAGCTCCCCGGACTAACCCGCCCCTCATAACCAACAACCGAGCCAAAGCTCTCCGGACTAACCCGCCCGGCACAATTATCTACCGAGCCATCGGCTCGCTGGGCTAACCTGCCCATCACCAAGACCACTGAGCCTATTGCCCGTGTGACCCAACCTAACTTCCCGAGACACCGGAGTGTGTGAAAGTGAACCCCTAGTTATACTAGTTACTCTTAAAGTTTATTATGCCTATAATTTATGTTAGCTCAGGACTGCCCAAGGCATACCCCATGAAGGGTTCTCTAGGGCACTAGGAACTACAATGGGCTGAAGCCCAAAGATCCCTTTCGCAAGGCACTTACTATTATTGGTTAATACCCGATTTCCGATCCCTTTAATATTACTCTGGATCTAACCCTAGTGTGTTTTGACCTTCTCTCTCCCTCCAAAGGAAAGACGATCTTTCGTCGATCCCGAGCACCATCTATTCCTAATCAACCCAACATCCTGCTCATCTCAACTTCCATTGATATTCTCAATGTCACTTTGCCCAGGCCAACAAGCCTCTAATCCCAGATCATATGCCATAATCAATTGCTATCAGATATTCTGCAGATTTTCTACATGCAGACCACCCTATGCAATATGGTGTACATGATAGGAGGTACTCTAAATCTTCATCCAAACACTCTAAGATAATTAATGGAGGTCTATTATGATATTTCTAGCTTAAATCCAGAAACTTGGAATTTTCCTAATTTATCTAATATTTTATTTATTTTCCCTAAAAATCCAAATGTCCTAGTTTTGAATATAAAGTGGCTTTTATAGTCATACAAAATGCTTCACAAAATTATGATAAATACTAGGTAGCTAATTGACAGTAATTTTTAAATCACCCAATTTTTTGCAAGGTTTAGGCCTCTGATCCAAACTTTTAAATATAAACACGTAATTATCAATTAAAGAAACAAGTGCTGCAAATAGACTTCCAAAAATTATAAGAAAAATTTAAGAATGACTAAAATGCCCTAAAAACACTCCTGAATAAGTTTTCCAAATTTTCCAGTGAATAATGAAATCTAATTATATTTTAGAATAATAATTCTCTTTCACAAATTAATGAAACAACTATTGAAAACATACATCTAAAAATTATGATAAAATTTTCTCATGAGCATATTGACCTAAGTACACCTTTTCATAAGTTTCACAATGTTTTAACAATCATTGAGCTCTGAATCTATTATTGAACATAATTGCATATTTATAAGTTTGTTAAGTAAGTACTGGAAATATATATTTAAAAATTATAATAAAAATTAGGTATAAGCAAATTGACCTAAAACTTTCTATGCCTAATTTTCATAATTTTCCAATGAACAGTGAGATCATAATAAACAAATGACTATCAAGGGAAATCCATGTATTACAAAGGAGATACTAAATTTATTGTTCCAAAATTTCCAATAAAATTTCCAGAGGCTTATATTCACCCTATGACCACACTAACCAAGTTTCACAACTTTTCATAAAGTTTTGATGGCCTATCTTACATATATAAGGTTTGTGCCCTAAACTAGGGTTAGGGTTTTGGGGAGTTTAACAGCCTCTAAATCTCATGATATTTTTACCAGAGGACTTTGACAACCCTAAAGTCCTCTCCACCAAGTTTCAAATAATTTCAAGATCACTTGATCCCTTGACCTTCAAACCCTAGGTTTGTACCCATAGAACCTACCCTAGTGTTATAGGGATCCACCCTTCAACTTACACCCAATATCAATGGAGGGGGTATTTTGTGTGCTAATATAGCTGAGTGACAAGATCAATCACCTTTGGGTGAGGTTGGCCAACTCAAGAGCACTTAGGGCACTTAGGCCTAATTTGACCAAAAAGGGGACAACCCTTGGATACATAATTACCCTATCAAAACAAACTCAAAAGGGATAAAATTTTTACTAGAGCCTAATAGTACCCCCCAAGATCTCCCTCCAAAATTTGAGGGGTTTTTGAGGTGTTTAAGACACCTAATTAAATTATAAATGATTTATTTAATATTTTCAAACACTATAGGAAACGTATCTTCAAAAATTCACATTTTTGGATAGGACTTAAGTATGGGTAGTGGTGACATTCTATCCAAATTTCAGGTCATTTGGACAAGGGATGAAGTGGGGGCACTCATTTTAGTCCCGGACTAACCCTAGGTATAGACCCCACCAAAATGAGTGCCCTGGTCAAACTAAACATCCAAATTGGTTCAAACAAATTTTAAATTACAGTACACCCCTAGGGCTACAACTTTGATATTTACCATTTTTCTCTAGAGGTCCTTAGGTATTTTTAATAATTAAAATATTAAATACATAATGTGTGACAAAATATCACATGTAATGAATATTCATCCTATGGTTTAATTTAAATCAGCACGAATCTTGGCGCAAGGATGGACGACATTGGGTCGTCGTCCCCAGCGCGCCAATGGCCAGGATTGATTATTCTTGGGCCATCTTTAAGCTGTCGCCGCCGGCCACCCAGCCACCTCCCTGGCCAGCCATCGCCACCACCCCCTCCGTCGAAGTGGTGACTATCGCCAGGCGGCGGCACAGTCGCCGGAGGGGCGGATTCCAGTGATCCCGATAAGTCGATTTTCATGGAAAAATCGGGAACTCTTCCTTCCTGATTGGGCTAAATTGAGCCCGATTTTCATCCCTAATTAGCCCTACGATCTACCCACAGAGAGAGGAGGAGGGGAGGACCTTATTGGTGGTCTGGAGTCGAGCCGATTGCCGGGTTACCATGGTGGTGGTGCCGCCGGTCAAGTTTCTGCAACTACACAGTGGGAAGCCTAGTCTCCTTCAAGTAAAGTGTGTAAATGACTCCCCTGAGTCCAGTGTAGCTTTTAATATCACCAAAAGGGGTAGGGGAAGAGTATGGGCTGAATGGCCATTTATGGCTATTAAAGGCCATTCTCGGCCATGGTGGTGGGGGGTGAACCTGGCTTGGGGTGGCTAGGAAATGGTTGGAAACTCCTCCTCTTCCCCAGAGGAGTTGATTCCAGCCACCAAAGGTGGCCCTTGGCCTCCCTATGCCATGAATGGCCTTCTACCTTCCCCTTTCTCTCTCCTCCATTAAAGGGCGAGGTTGAGCTCTCTCTCTCTCTCCTAGTCATCAAGGATGACTTGATCATCCCTTGAGCCTATTTGCAGCCCAATAAATCATATCATCATATAATTTGGAGGTGGTTAGCCCAAATGGAAACGGCTTGAGCTTGGGTTAGCCCATTTGGGCTAAGTCTACCTAAACTAGACTAGGGTTAACCTTGGTCATTTTGACATTTTAGGTTGACCCCAATGGGTCCTTGGTGACTTATTAGCCTCCCCTAGGGTCTAGGTTTGGCTGGGTAGGGTTGTCTTGGAACTTTGGGGGTCACTTGACCCTTAAGAAGGGTACTTTGACCAAGTTAGGGCTAGAGTTGACTTTGGTCAATATAACCATTTGGGTTGACCCCAAGGGGTCCTTGGTGACCCCTTGTCTTACCTTAAGGTCTAGGAAGGGTTGTGTAGGGTTAACTTTGCACACTGAAGGTCACTTGCCCCTTAGTTAGGGCACTTTGACCACTTTAGGGCTAGGGTTGACTTGGGTCAACTCAGGCCTCAAGGTTGACCCCAATGGATCCTTAGGGCTCTAATGGACCTACCCATGGGTTGGTGTGGTTGTGGTTAAATCTTGGAGACATGGTGAAGCCCTATTATCATCCCAACCTAGTGTTTAGAAACTTACTATTTGCAGACCATAATGACCCCACCCAAATTCTTAGGTCTACTTGGTCTTCTTGGGCTTCCTAGGATTTTTTCATGACCTAGTCATGAAAAAACCACTCCTAGGGGGTATAGTTGTCTGAGGTATGTTACATATAAACTAAAATATACATCAAATACAAATATGTGTATATCATTGAGTTGAAAATGCTTCTTCAAATCAAGTACATTGTGTCCAATATACCCACCACCCCCCATGATCTGACCTTATGCATTTTATTTTTAGTTCCTTATCATTTTGAAGTCTAGTGCATAGATTAGAGAATTCGAGAAATGTGTCAGATTTATTCGTAAGGAAGATTGTCCAACAATAACAGAGTAGTCATCTATAAGAATAAACGTGTATCGTTTTCCACCTATACTTCATGTACTAAGAGGACCAAACAGATCCATGCAAATGAGTTCAAGTGGCCTTGTCGTGGAAATGCCATTTTTGCTCTTGATTGAGGTTTTAAAAAATTTCCCTTTTTGATATGGAGCACATAATGAGTTCAAACTACCGCTTAATTTGGGAAGTCTACGAACAAGTTTATTTCTTGATAATTTAACAATTAGTTTACTTCCTGAGTGTCCTAGCCTCCTATGCCAAAAATCTAATTCTTCATTCTTGGTAACTAAGCATTTAAAATTAGAGGAAGATATATCTTCAAAGCTAACAATGTAAACATTATGACTTCTATGAGCAGAAAGTAGCACACTATTAGTTTTGGCATATACAATCTTGCAAGTGTTTGTAAGGGATTCAAATATAACATTCAGTCCTTTATCACATAGTTGAGTAATTGAGATTAAATTATGCTTAAGTCCATCTACAAAAAATACATTTGAAATTGAAAATGCTTTGTTACCTATGGTGTCGATTTCGAGAATGTGTCCTTTGTTGTTGTCCCCAAACATCACCATGCCCCCTTTCTTCTTCTCCAGGCTAAGGAACTTGTCTTTATCTCCTGTCATGCGCTTAGAACAACCAGATTCCAAGTACCACACGTTCTCTTTATCCTTAGCCTGCCAACACACCTAAAAGGAAAATGAGGGTAAAGATCTGGTTATTTAAGTTGTTCCACCCATACGATAGGTAGAAGATTTTGGTAGCCAGACTTACATAATCTTCTTGTCACCTTTTATCAGACATGACCCAGATGTGTGACCAAACATTTGACAGTTCACACATAGAGTATAGGCAGTGGATGCTGTTGTTATCATGTTCTTAGAGCTCATGCTTGAGGATGGGGATATCATTTCTGAATTATTGATTTTATTATGTGATTTTTAGAGTTCGTTTTAGACTTAGCTTGAATATGATTACCGCTCGGTAGTAGTGTTGGACTTACATATCCTAGTACGAATTTTATAGATCTATGACACTGTGCACCCAACAGTATATTCAGAGATTTTTGCCCTATTCCAAATTTCTGGATAACACAGTTAAGATCATAGATTCTCGCCTTTAGGGCGGTGTTTTTAGTGACTAGCATTATGCACCGATTGGCGAATTATTGTTTACCTTCTTCTATCTTGGCAAGAGACATTTGAAATATTTTCTCCAATACATTCTTTTCATTGGTGAGATTGTTCGTTTTTAACAATGCCTTGGAGAGACTTTCTTTTAGCTCTTCGATCGTTGCCATCAAGTGAGGACACTCTAGACACTCGATCTTCTCTTTGCCACATTTTATTAATTCACTCTTTAAATTTTCCAAGTCCTTTTTAATTTTCTTGTTTTAATTTCTAATGGACTTTTTCCCAAGTATAACACAATCTAACTTATCACATAGGTGTTCGTAAATTTCAAGAAGTTCATTATAGGAGGGTGGAGTTACCTCAGTGTCGCTCTGGACCCTTGACTCATCTTCAGATTCGTCCATATTTCTCCCCATGAGGCACAAATTTGCCTCATCTTCACAACTCGAGTCCGAGGTGCTTGACTCGTTTGATCCATCCTCGTCCCAAGTTAGCGCCTTTAGCACCTTCTTCTTTCCTTTGTACCGGCTCTGCTTCTCCTTTTCCTCCTTTTGGATTCTTGGACATTCCCTCTTTATGTGCCCAGGCTTGTGAAAGTGATAACACTTAGGTAGGGTCTTCTCATCATCGCTCTCAGTCTCCCTTGACGGTTTGTTCCAACTCCTGGTTTCTTCAGCACCTTTCTTCAGGAATTTCTTAAAATTTCCCTGCCTCTTGGGATTCTTCATGAACCTATTAAACTCTCGGACATAAAGGCTTTCTTCGTCATCTTCCTCAGATTCTTCAGCAACCTTTCTCTCCCTTGTGGCCTTCAGTGCCAACCCCTTCTTCTTTATCTCCCTAGGATACTCCTCAGCTTGAATCTTTAATTCGAGTTCATGTGTCTTCAGGTTTTTAATGATGCTCTCTATCTCCAAGGTGCTGATATCATGCGATTTAGCAATAGAAGTCACCTTTGGGTTGAAGTATGGAGGCAAAGATCATAGGATCTTCCTCACCAGATCTCCATTTGAGTAGCTCTTACCAATGGATTCTGAGGCATTGACAATCTTGGTGAAGCGGGTATACATGTTGTCTACTTCCTCATCGATCTCCATCCGGAATTGTTTGTATTCAGATTCGATTTGAAATAGCTTCGACTCCTTCACCTGCAAGGTACTTTCGTGAGTAAGCACAAGTAAATGACATATATCATACACAGTTTCACAGTTGCAGATTCTATTAAATTTAATTTTATCTAATGTGCAGAATAAAGAGTTCATAGCTTTGGCATTGTTCGTACATCTGAGCTTGTCAGCGTCATCACATTTATCTTGTGGTTTGATTAAGACGGTATCACCTACAGTGGTAGTGAGTGTAGTGTATTTTGTTTCAATCATGGCCCACACAGCCATGCTTTGTGTCATCAAGAAGATTTTCATTCGCATTCTCCAGTGACTGTAGTCACTCCCAATAAACAGTGGTGGTCTACTCACACCTTGTTCCTCAGGAAATGTGTGAACCCCGTTGGCCATCTTGTTGGATCTAGTGGCAAACCTTATAGGGGGGGGTGAATAAGGTTTCTATGATGTTTATTAGAAATCTGAAATATTTCTAACTCAGAGAACTAGATCAGGAAGCTACAGCGGGGCGCTAGGTAGCTAGCGTGCGATAGTATGTCTTTGAACTCATTTTCCTTGGTAGATTCTCCTTTGGAGAATCTGTGCACTCCTCAGAACAACACTATCTAACAACCACAGCAGTACACACAGGTAAATAAACAAGAAATGAATTTCATTGCCAAAATTAAAATCAACAATTACTTTAAAAGATTACAAAATTTGATCTTCGTGACGGGAGATCGAAGGCCGTGAATTAAAACAACTTTGGGTTTTCTATACCTACACGCTCCATGGACAGGTTGGCTCTCTCCTTTTCCCTCCAAGAAAGGTCTTTGAGATGACTCTTCACCTTCACTCAAGGAAGGGTCTTAGAGCCCCGCTAGATCACCCGATCTAGACATCCCTTCCCCAGGATGATTTCTCACGGAATCCTTCCTCGGATTTCGACGACCTTCCCCGGTCGATATCCTTCACCATAAGAAAAATAGAGAAAGAGAAAGAATACAATAAAAGTTTAAAGGATTTAAAGCGATTAAAATCTCCCTCTTGACGAATCCTCCGTCGAGAGATCCATGACAGATGCTTGAGATCTTCGTATGCTTGCAACCAGTCGTCTCTTCATATTTGATGTAGTTCTTGGCTCGCAGAAGATCTCCGTTGGCGAATGGGAGGGAGACGGTTTTCTTCTCATTCAACGAAGACGTTGGAACAGACATGAGAAAGGCGTCCAAACCCTAGGAATCATAGATCTCTGTCTCTTTTCGTCTTAGATTTTTAAACACAGAAAATGAGGACCCTTTAAATACATCTTTGTGAAAATAGGTTACTGTTGGTGGTAAGGATAGCGCCCGACGGTAGGTTCACGCGCTTGATGTTGACAGCTGTCCTCAAAATTTGGAACAATATTCAAAACAAATATTTTCCTTTTTCCAATGCTAGTGCGGCGCGGTAGGTAGATAGCGCTCGACGATAGTTCTGTCTCAATGCCTCTATCTCAACGCTCTCAATGCCTCTGGATCAACGAGCATTGAGAGTGTTACCGTGGCGCAGTACCAAGCTAGTGCCCGGCGGTAGTTTCTGTCTCAACACTCTCGATGCCTCTGTCTCAATGCTCTCGATGCTCTCAACGCTTCTGTCTCAATGAGTGTTGAGTGAGGTAGCGCGTCACGGTATAAAGATAACGCCTGCGCGGTAGGTTCCTGAGAGCTTGAGCGAATTAGTTCATCGATCTAGTGCGAGCAGTAAGACTAGCATAGCATAGTAGATTCCCGAGCGCTTTATCCATTTAATTCAGGCTACTGCCCGACATTAGCTACTACTGCTCGGCGGTAGGTTCCTGAGGAGGGCCCCTTTAATTTCTTGGACATGTAAACCTGCACACTCTACCAAACACAAGATGTAATCAAATACAACCTGGGAATTGATATTACAAAACTAAGGATATATGAACCGTCGGCTCCAACAATCTCCCCCTTTTGATAATATCAAGTCACGTTCATGAGATATAACAATGAAGTGCATGATATAATGAATATATATAAGAGATAGTATTGAAAGCTCAGGTTTCAGGTTCTATGTTGGTACCCTAGTTTGGATTTGAGTTAAGTCTTTCCTTTTAGTCTCTTGACCCAAGATTTATCTATGGTCAAAGTCTAGTTGTAGAATATTCTCTTTTCCAGTGAAATTCTGGTTAAGGAATTTCTGGTTCGACTATATTCGAACGCCGATCGACTATCGTCGATCAGCCGATCGACGATTATCGTCGATCAGCCGATCGACTATCGTCTGTCTCCTATCAGCTCGACATTCTGCTAGATCATCGAGCTCTGGTCGACTATCTGTCTAGATAGTTCGACCATCTGCTGTGTGATAGGTCGACTATCTATTGATAGTTCGACTATCCGCTCTTGCTTTGAGCTCCGGTCGACGCTTTAGCTTTGAGCTAAAGCTCGATGTTTTCTGTCAGCTAAGCTCGACATTTTCTGTCAGCTTCGCTCGACATTTTTTGCCTGGATAGTTCGACTATCTGAGTCAGTCGACTATCTGCCTGGATAGCTCGACTATCTGAGTCGGTCGACTATCTATCGGATAGGTCGACGATCTCAGTGGGTCGGTCGACGATCTCCGAGGATCGTTCGACTATCTCTTTCCTGCTTTTATTTATAATATTATATGCATTCTTTTCTGTGTTTTATTTCCTGTATTTCCTAGCATATTTTATTATAGATTATTTAATTGATCTTATGCATATATCTCAAAGCAATCTTTGCTTATATCATTTATGCATAAGTCAATTCTTTCTGACAATGTATTTTGTCTTATTATCTGACTTACTTTATCTGCAGCTGTCCTTTATAGCCGTTGGCTGTAAAGAGTTTTCTGATGTGATTTTATCTAATATCCTTTATCAGATTGCAGCTGCTGTAGCCTTATGCTTTATATAGAAATATATATCTGCAAGATATGTTTTGTCTTTATGTTAATTACAGCCCAGATTCAAGATCTGAGAAGAAGACAAAGCTCAATTCAAATATTAGAGCCGTTGCTGCTGCTCCTATTTAAAAGAGTTCTTTTGCAAAAAACCAAGGCTGCTACCAGCAATATACAACAGTAGAAGGAAGAAAACAAACAGCTGCTCTCAAGATTCAACTGAGAAGATACAACTGCTCTCAGCAATTATCCATTCATCTGAGAAGATATCTCTTCTGCTCTTCTTCAACCTGAGTGCTCCTGTTCCAGGAAGATACACTCAGAGATATTGAAGAAGAAGAAGAAGAAGAAGAAGGAAGATGAAGAAGAACATTCTCTAGTCTTCTTCAAGCTTTTCCTTCAGAACTTCAAGACAGTATTCTGTCTTGAATTCTGAAGAGGCCTTGTGCTTCTCTAATCTGTATTTACAATAGAGAAGACAATCTAACCCTCTTCCCCCCTCCTGTAAAGGGTTGTTTACTCCCTTCAAAAGTAAAGCTTGGTTTTTAGACACCTGATCAAAAGTCTAAAGGGTCTCTAGATCTACCTGAAGCAGATCTTGTTGGTGGCAGGGCACCTGATCAAAAACCTGTAGTGGATTCCTACCGTGTGGGTAGAAGAGTGGATGTACCCAGTGTTTGGGGAACCACTATAATATCTTGTGTCGTCTGGTTGCCTTGTTTAATTAATTGCATTGTGGCTGTGATTAGTTTTAACTAGGATTGCTAGTTGCTGATTAGGATATCCAAGCCTTAACTGTAATTACAGTTAGCTTGAGTTTGTGCACAACACTTGTGTTAGGCTCTAGGGTTCTCATTCAATATCTATAATCTTTAATTCCGCAATAGTATCTATCCCTTCTCTTTCATTCTATATAGCTCCCCTATACACGCGCTCCCCCTAAATATGTGTTCTACAAGCTCCACTATATACGTGCATATAGTGAACTAAGCTCCCCCTATATGTGATCTACACTTACCCATGACTCATGAACCATCTGTTCTCCCCCTTTGATATTATCGAAAAGGGGATGAGCCAGACCATAAACACACATACACATGCACGGGAGAAATGAAATGCAATATATAATGAGCATGAGAAAGAAAGTAAATAGTGTACGTTATAGAAAGTGAAACGAGAGGCAAAAAAATAATAGGGATGACCAGGCATAAAATTAGAGAATATTAAGCATAGAGGTCACACGGATGAATGCAGTATGCAAAAATAGTTTTAAATAACCGTTCAGAGTTATAAATGAATTGACAACACAAGTAGATTAAGCACATAATGATGTAGAGTATAATGCTACAAAAGTTATAGAGTTAATGCAGAGGAACATTGTACAAGTCATGAATATAAATCGTGTTCGAGAACGTACGTGGTATAGATATATAATGTCATGTCAGTCCAATTCCTATGCATGGAAGCGTTAGATAGAGCAATGACGTGTGAACGTGTAGCATCAGAAGACAAACACCAACTAGAGTGAACATTAATTACATGGTTTATCTCAGTAATTAAATATGCTATCACGAGAGGAATAGAGTGAAAAATCACGTCACGTTGCTATCCATATTATACCAAGGATAAAACTAGGTGCACAAAGCTTAAGGTTCTTGTCTGTGTACAAGATCAAAATGATTTTTTGGACCAAGGTGCTCATCCTCACAATGCTCATAAAAACTTATCAGGAGTGAGTAGTGCTTGGGGGTATCCTTGACACAAGGATTGATAGCATTCATTTTAATTTAGACGCGTTGGGCTATCAATTTTACATTTTATAGTTCAAGGTCCCCAAATCAATCGAAATCTACCCACATAGATAAATACACTTTAACTTGTATATACAGGACTTGACCACTATAGATTTTGCCCAAAGTTCTACCCTTTATAGAAACACATATGAATCGTGACATTAATTATTCAATGTATTTCTAATGTGGTAGACACAATATCACGAGTTATAGCATGTAAGCATGTACTTTCTACAAGAGTGCTCCATTTAGGGATGTGTGAATAGTGTGGCGTCATTCCGCTATCTAAATCCTCACACATACCTAGAGGTATATTCGACGAACACTAACATACCTACTCGCACTCAGTAGCTAAACACCGATAGATTCAACACATCATAACAAATGTAGACAATGTTCACATGGATTAACAAGCCTAACTCAAACATTGTACATAAGCATTATGCTCTAAGTTCTAGCCATGTGTGTCCTAAGAATGATCAATCCACAGTTTTTTGTTTATTTTTGAGTTATATATATATATATATATTATAAAAATTTCACAAAAATACATGAAAGAAATAACAAATCAAGCATACAAACAAAATGCAAAGTAAATATGCAAAGACATGTTTATGTTTTTTTTTCATATTTTTTTGTTAAAACAACAAAAATAGAAACGAAAGAAAAAAATAAAATAGAAAAAAAACAAAAACAAATGCACCATGACTAGGAAGAAAGGTCCAAAACACCTAGCTCGAGTAGAAGTAACGAGAAATGCGAATCTGGGAGGGGTTTTGTGAATATGTCATCTAGTTAGTCGTCCGTGTCAATGAAGCTTACTCTCACGTTCTCTTTCGTCATGTGATCTCTAACGAAATGATGAAGAATGTCAATATGTTTTGACCTTAAGTGATGCACTAGATTATTGGTCAAGTCTATGATAGTTTTGTTGTTACACCTAAGAGTAACGTTTCTACACATTAGGACAAAGTATTCTAACGTTTGGGACATCCAAAGTGCTTGTGTGCAACAACTCCCAAGGGCAATATACTCGGCTTCAGAAGTAGAGAGGGCAACCAAGTTTTGTTTTCTACTTGACCATGAGACTAGTATCAGACCAAGGAAGTGACAGGTGCCACTCGTGTTTTTGTGATCGAATGAACATCCAGCATAATCCGAGTAAGAGTACCTGTGGAGTGTGAAAACAGTGGTGTGTGGGTGAAAGATAATACTATGGGTAGTTAATCACCTAGAGGGGGGGGGGGGTGGTGTGGGGTGAATAGGTGTCTTTAAAATTCTTTGTCAATTAGATTAACTGTTAAGCAGATTTTGTAAATATACTTTCACTAGATCACAACACAAGAACTGTCTCTTCAGGGAAGTTAAAGATAAGCTTGAGAAGGAGAAAAGATTAGTGGCTAGCTATTCTAAGCCAAGTACTGTCTTCCCCTTAATAGACTCCTCCTCTCAAAAGGGCAAGAAGGGTTTGGGATTCAAGGGAAGCACAAGAGTTGCTCCTTCCAACAGGAAGGGCACAACTCCAGCTCCACCTCAGCCTATTTCTTCTAAGCCTCCCATTCATTTCAGAAAAGTTTTGATACCTTCTAACAGGTATGATCAAGAAAGCTCTTATGGTAACTGGGAGAAGGATTGTTCATCTGGAGTGAACAAAGATGATCATTGCCATAGTGAAAGTTTTGGCAGGGTGTGTGCAGTCAAGGCTGCCAATGAGAAATTTCAAATGGCCTAATCTGGACTATTTGTCTTTGGTGCTTCTGCACCAACTCTCAAGAATGTTGCTACAGCCAAGGCTAAGAGTATGACATCAAAGGTTCTGACTAAGGGCAAGTCCAAGAGTCAGGCTGATCTGGGCATATCTGAAGCCATCAAAAGCATGCTTTCTGAAAAGAAGCTAGCTGTTGCTGGCACTCAGGGCAGACCAAATCAGCTAGCTATAAGACTTACCTTTAGTCAAATTCTGGCTGAAAGAAATCAGAAAAAGGCTGCATCACATTTTTCTTATGTCAAGGTTGCTTCTCATCAAGATACAGGGCCTTCATAGAAAAGATGATATAACATAAATGATTGTTGGTGCTTTTGTAAGATAGGGAATTTTTCCATTGACTGCAGACACAATCCCAATATGGCTAGAGCTAGGGTCAGTCCACCAGTCAGAAATTCTACTAGTGAAAATGTTCAATTTTATGCTAACATGCACCTAAGACACAATAGATATTGGGGTCCTAAGGTTAAGTAATATATATATTGCAGGATAGTCCAAGGTGTCATACCCTTATATGGTACTTGGACAGTGGTTGTTCCAGGCACATGATTGGAACAAGGAGCAACTTGAAGGAGTTTACTCCAATAAAAGATGGACCCAAAGTCATCTTTGGAGGTTCAAATAGAGGTGTAACCAGAGAATATGGTAAGATTACCAATGGTATAGTCACCATCACTATTATAAGACCCCCCTACCGGAACACAAAACACGGCACGAGAGGGGTCTTATGCCCAGAACAGCCGCCTTGCGGTAGTACTAGCACTCGGGCTAGCCTGTACCACAGGACGCCTACTCTGCTGGCTACAACCAATATCAGAAAATAACTGCCAACCCAACCATAATAATATGAAAGTAAAATCCACACCAAGCATATGTCCATAATATTATAAATAAAGAAGCTACAGCAAGCTTCTAATATCAGAGTACGAGAACAAAATTGCCCCGAAGGGCTACAACAAAATCTCTCTCTCACTCACATCTGTAACCGATGGTAGCGACGGTACCGTCCCTTCAGGCCCTGTCACCCTGGCCTGGCTGTCCGTCTGCATAGCCTGCTGATCCACCTGCAGGGTTTCCTCCTAAAAAGGAAGACGTAGCAACCGTTAGTCAAAAAGACTAAGTGGTTTCACATCCGCTCCCCCGGCGGCTCCTCGGCACCGGGCGGAGAAAGGAACATGTACAATAAATATATGTCAGTAGTACAAGCAGGTGAAGTATGTGTACATATCATAAATAGCAATAGAAAGAGTATACAAATGAACAAGGTCTTATTTTACAAATCTACAATCTACAGCAGCAAGAGAGTATATATCTAGAATAGTAAGTAACTCAACTTATATGGGTGCCCATACAAGCATATAAGTTGAGGGTCGTTCAGCAGAAAGTAACTCATCGTATAGGAGTGCCCATACAAACTTATACGATGAGGGTCTTGTGTATGTAATGAAGTGCAATGCTATGTATGCAATGCAATGACACACCCATGATCAGGCACATGCAATCGCTATATCGACACAGACTTATAGTTCCCACTATTCGAGCAGGTAGCTAATCTCTCAGGCATCAACCGTCGTGGCCAAACGGTGACAATAGAGCGGGCATCTCCACTACTAGGCTGGTCTCCACACTACCTGGCCTAGGCCTCCGTACGCCTCAACACTAAGAACACAACAACGGAGCTCACATGCGTACTACAGCTCAGCGGGTTCTCTCGGGTAAATATGCACCAAGATCCTAGCCCCGACTGGCCTATGGTATGACACGGAAGGAGCCTAGGAAATGAGCACGAGGACCAAGCCCAACCGTTCACTTGGCATGGAAGGAGCCTCGGGACGTGAACACCGAGGACCAAGCCCAACCGCCCAAGGTCTAACTGTCAACTCCCATCGGTGTGACGATTGGCGAGCCCGTAGACCTGCCACACTATCCTTAACCTGGGATTACGACACCGCGTGTCGACTCACACCGCATGCAATTCCATAATTCATGGCATGGAAGGAGCCTCAGAGAAAGCACGAGGACCAAGCCCAACAATCCAACAAATACGGATGGAGCCTCGGGACGTGAACACCGAGGACCAAGCCCAACCGTCCAATTTTATCCAACTCAACCTCATTCCCATTAGTGACGATCAACACCGCACTTGTTAACTTCCACAATGCTACCCGTAGGGAGACGACACTCTAAGCATTGGACTATCCATTCCCTTCTATCAATTCATTATACATCAGGGTCATAGTTTAATCATTTACAAATCCTTCCACATGAATTCAACATATTACAGATAATGCGCATAATGGTGATCTACCAAATATAACAAAGCCTTTCATTCACTTAGGCTTGATTCACATCTCGGCATAGGAATTCAAGTCCTCAAACATCAACCCTCACATTACCTCGATGATTAACACAAAAGAATTCACCCAACCTCGAGATGGATTGCAACATCTATTCCTTCAAATCCAAGTTCATATTGTAATCACCTAGAATTATATGTAATCTGGTCAGCAACTTTGACTGAGGATTCCCGTGGCTACAGGTATCTCATAAAAACGTGCAACCACTCGTTGGAAAGGTAATTTCAAGAGCTACGACTTTTGTGTTTAGTCGAAAGCCCAGTTCTGGTCACATCATACCAGAAATCCAACTCGAAGTCTGCTGCATACAGGATACAGATTTCCTGGGCATTAACTCCCAACCGCAGCGGATTCAAACGGACTTTCCCGTGGCTACAGGTATCGCCTGGAAATGTGCAACCACTCGTTGGAAAGGTAATTTCAAGGGCTACGACTTTCGTGTTTAGTAGAAAGCCCAGATCCGACCATTTCTTGCTTAAAAGTAGCCAAGAAGGTCGCTGCGTGTAGAACATAGATTCTGCACGCATCTTGAAGCAAAGTGAACGGCATCCGTTCATCTTCCTCCTCAAGCGATTTTCCTAAAATCGCAACCAGAAGTTCCTCCACCCTTATTCTCCCTCTTGAGGCCATTTCCTCTTCACGAGACCACCCCTATCATCACTTTGAAGCGAGGAGAGGTTGAAGATGACTAAGCTTTAGAACACAAGTTCTAGCATGGCCTTCCTAGAAAGCTTCATCTCACACATCAAGACTCTTTTGAGTCGATGTCTCGCCTAAGAATAGCTACAGATCTAGCACCAAGGGAGAGGGGAGGAAACTCACTTCATTTCCGGCGTTTACTCCGTTGCCGGCCATGGATCGCGTTACCCTTCTCCGCGGCATCCTTGCCTTCGTTAGCAGTGTTCTTCCACGGAAACGGCGGAGCTTTTCCTCTAGAATCCGGCTCCGGCGACCCGCGATATCCTCCTCTTCCGCTCCCATCGGCTTTGCACAGTGACGGCTCGACAAGAATGATCGGATCCGATGGCTAGGGTTTGGTTTACTCCCTTTTATATTACATATTAGGTTAAGTCCCTTCCGCCACGTGTCACTCTCTAATTGGACCGCCCAAATTAGGTTTCATTTGAAGTGACCGGTCCAAGGATCATTCAGCATGAATCACGGAGTCCGGTTCGGTCCGCCTGCACAAGCCGGCGAATCTGCCTGGGCGCAGAAAACGCACAAGTCAAATTCGGGGGGAATCAGCCAGTGATTCCCGTTGATCGACGAGTATTAGCGGGTCATTCTCGACGAATTCGTCGAGTATCAACAATGATACTCGACGATTTTCCCTTAGACATTTTATCGGACATCCTGTCATTGTGTGCGTTGAGTATCAGTTGGCGATACTCGACGGTCGGTGGGTATCACCGGGTATTCTCGGCGATCGGTGAGAATCGTCAGGCATTCTCGACGATTTTCCCTTAACCTACTGCAGTTCTGAGTTCGGCGGGTATCGACCACCGATACCCATCGAATCGGAGAGTATCAACCTCCATTCTCGACGATCGACGAGCATCAACCTCCATTCCCATTGATTTTTACTTGGCCGAGTTCCCTCATCTCGGCTATTGGTTGGGGTATCCTTGAACCCAACCCTACACTTATTCAATGCACCTGACACCTCGCGTCAGTGCACCCCGAGCCCGAGTTGAGTCTCTTGACTCAGAACACGTGCGAGGGGCCTAGCGCGAATTGGGACGTTACAAATCCTATAAATAAAATAAAAAGATTTCGTCCCCGAAATCAGGCTGAGGTCGTGGGGAGTAAAGCATACAGAAAACAAAATATGCTTTTAAATAAAATTACCTGAAGCAAACAACTCCGGGTAGCGTCTTTGCATCAAATCTATTGGCTCCCATGTGAATTCCTCCTTCCCATGATTAGACCATAACACTTTTACCAAGGGGACACTTTTGCGGCGCAAGGTTCTTATCTCATTATCAACGATCCGCACCGGGTCCAGTCGCACAGATCTGTCAGATGCCACAGTACCATCAGTTGTGGGGATGTATTGTTCGGGCCGCAACAGCGCCTTCCGAAGCGACGATACATGGAACACATCGTGGAGATTCTCTAGCTCGGACGGTAGCTCCAGCCGGTAGGCCAAAGGGCCAACCCTTTCCAATATGACATAGGGCCCAACATACCGTGGACTGAGCTTCTTCACTCCTCGCACTCGTGACACTCCATGCATCGGCCGGATTTTTAGAAACACCTTATCACCCACTTGAAATTCCACCATACGGTGCCTTGCGTTGTAATACTTCGCCTGCCGACTTTGAGTCTCCAACATGCGATCCCTTATCAGCCTAACCACCGCATCAGTGTCATCTATGTACTCAATTCCCAAAGTCTTCAGGTCTTCATCTTGCACCCAAGACAAGAGGGTCCTACACCTCCTTCCATATAGGGCTTCATGGGGAGCCATGCCAATACTAGCTTGATGGCTATTATTATAAGAGAATTCCACCAAGGGCAAGAGTCTTTCCCACGGCTCTCCCCTATCTATCACACATAACCTCAACAGATCTTCCAATGTTCGGATGGTCCGCTCAGACTGTCCGTCCGTCTGAGGATGAAATGCGGTACTGAAGGTAAGACGTGAGCCCAAATACGTCTGTACCGCCTTCCACTCCTTGGAGGTGAAACGACCATCACGGTCCGAAACTATCGTCTTGGGTACGCCGTGATACCGTACAAATTTTTCCACAAACATGCGTACCAAGACATCCACATGAGCCTCCTTCTTTATAGGAATGAACCGGGCAACCTTCGTCAGGCGATCAATGATCACCCACACTGAATTATTCCCTGAGCGGGAGCGAGGTTGCCTATGTACGAAGTCCATGGATATATCCTCGAACTTCCATACGGTGATTGGCAACGACTGCAACAGGCCACCGGGGCTCCTACATTCCGCCTTCACTCTTTGGCAGGCTTCACAATGCGTGACAAAGTACCGGACATCTTTCTTCATCCCTGGCCAACACATCGTCTTCCGTAAGCCGGCGTACATCTTTGAAATTCCTGGGTGCACGGAATATTGAGAGCAACGTGCTTCTCTCATAATATCCTCCTGGATTCTGCCACCTTTGGGAATGTAGAGTAGGCCGCGAAAGTAAACGAGGCCGTCCTTTAGTGTGTACTTGTCGGTAGTCCCGTCTTCGATTAACTTTATTGCCGGGGCCAAAGCCGCATCCAATCCTTGCTCCACTCGGATCCGGTCCCGGATATCACAAACTATGCTCATGCTGGACAGGTACTCCGTATATTCCGAAGAAGCTTTAAATATTAAGGTGATGTCCATCTCCTCGATCATCCGTGCCAACTCCATGCTCATCAATCGAGATTCTGGGTTCGAGCCGGGTACTTTCCTACTCAACGCATCGGCTACCGAGTTTGCTTTTCCGGGGTGGTAGTTCAAGGTGAACTCATAGTCGCATAGAAACTCTAACCACCGCCATTGTCTTAAGTTCAATTCCTTCTAGGTATGGACGTACTTCAAATTTTTATGATCCGAGAAGATTTCGCAGTGGATGCCGTATAGATAATGCCTCCATACCTTCAAGGCGAACACCACCGCTCCTAGCTCCAAATCATGCACCGGATAATTGATTTCATGCTTCTTCAATTGTCTGGAAGCATAAGCAATTACGTGCCCGTGCTGCATCAACACCGCTCCCAACCCCTGATAAGACGCATCCGTGTAAACTTGGAATCCTTCCTTCCCAGACGGAAGGACAAGGATGGGGGCGGAGGTAAGTCTATCCTTCAATTCCTGGAATGCCGCTTCACACTGGGGTGTCCACTCAAATGACACTCCTTTCTTTGTCAAGGAAGTAAGCGGGAGGGCAACCTTGGAGAATCCTTTTACGAACTTGCGGTAGTATCCGACAAGTCCAAGAAAACTCCTCACATCGGCCGCTGACTTCAAAGGTGACCACTCCTTCACGGCACACACCTTGGCCGGATCCACAGCTAGTCCAGCCCCACTGATTACGTGACCCAAGAAAGCAACTTCCCTAAGCCAGAATTCACACTTGCTAAACTTGGCGAACAGGGCGTGCTCCTTTAACTTCTCCAGTACCAAGGCCAAATGTCCGGCTTGTTCTTCCTCCGTCTTCGAGTAGACCAGGATGTCGTCAATGAACACAATGACGAAGACATCTAAGTAGGGCTCAAACACTTTATTCATCAAGCTCATGAAAGCTGATGGGGCATTGGTGAGTCCAAACGGCATCACTGTGAACTCATATAAGCCGTACCTTGAGCTGAAAGCCGTTTTCTGTATATCATCCTCCTGTATTCTCAATTGGTAGTACCCCGAGCGCAAGTCTAGCTTGGAGAACCAATGCGCTTCCACCAGTTGGTCGAACAACTCATCGATCCGAGGTAACGGGTAGGTGTTCCGTACTGTCAGTCGGTTGAGTTCCCGATAGTCTATACATAAACGCAGGGTTCCATCTTTCTTCTTGACGAATAGAACAGGGGCTCCCCAAGGCGACGAGCTGGGGCGAACAAACCCCGATTCTACCAACTCCTGCAATTGCACTCTAAACTCCGCAAGTTCTTTTGGGGCCATCCGATAAGGGGTCCTGGAGACAGGCTTAGCTCCTGGTACAAGCTTAATCTGAAAATCCACTTCTCTATGCGGGGGTAAACCTGGCAATTTCTCGGGAAATACCTCAGTGAAATCCCGTGCTACCCGCACATCCTTCACATCTACCTTCATCTCTTTTAGTTCGAATCGTATCATGTAGACTTCATCCCCTCTCATATGAGCTTTCAAGGTCTGGATTGAGGATAACAATATTCGTGGTTCGAAATTTATACCTTGGAAGACTACATCAGTATCCCCATGTCTCAAATAGATACGCTTCTCCGCACAGTCAATTCTTGCATGGTGCCAATCCAGCCACGGCATACCCAGAATGAGGTCGAACTCTGGTATTCTCAAAATTGTGGCAGGGGTATCAAAGGTCTTTCCCCCAATGGTTATCTCTAACTCACACTTCGCGGTTGTCGTCATCTCAGATCCGTCTGGGAGGCGTACTCTTCGAGCAATACTAGTGAAATGTTGCACTCCGTGTATATCTTTGATGAAGTCTTCAGACACGAATGAATGTGAGGCACCGGTGTCAAATAACATATAAGACGGTTTCCCGCCGACCATCACGGTGCCTAAGTGTCATTAATAATACTCAAGCTAGACATCTAGTATATCTCAAGCAACTAGAGGATATTAATGGAAGCAAAATGACTAATTCAAATCGTACCTGCAATCATATCTTGAGGGTTCTGCTCTTGAGTCATGTCCAGGGCATACATCTGATCTTGAGCGGGTCCAGGGTTTCTTCCTCGTGGTCCTCGTCCTCGACCACGCACATACCCTCTCCCCCGCGGGGCTGCTGGAGGGAGAGCGAAAGGCGCATCTCCAAACAGTTGCGGGCAGTAGCGTCGAATGTGGCCCGGTTGGTTGCATTCAAAGCACACCCGTTTCTGCCTTCCGCCGTATTGGTGAAACTGTGGAGGTGGAGGTAATGCTGGCGGTTGTGGAACCGGGCGCTCCTCTCTAAAGTTCTGGGGGAAACGCCCGCCACCCCTCCGATATTCTCTTCCTCTTTTATTGTCAAATCTCCTTCTGTTGCTGGGCCCTGCTTCCATCACGCCTTCCGCTGGCCTCTTACCACTTCCTAAGTGGTCCGCTTCCAATCACTTTGCCATATCAATAATCTCCGCCAGACTAGAGTCCGCTATAAACAAAAGGGCTTGCCTTTGGGGATCTCGCAAGCCTTTGTAGAATCGTTTGGCGTACCCTCTATCATCCAGCTCATAGAAGTCGGCGAATCTAGCAAGGTGCTGAAACTCTCGTTGGTACTCCGTCACCGACATGGACCCTTGCTTTAGTTGCAAAAATCTCTCTTCCAGACCATCCCGAGCGGCCGAGGGGATGAAATGCTCTAAGAAGGCTTCGGAGAATTCGCTCCAACTAATGTCCGTGTACACTCTTCCACGAAAAGTGGAGCCCATGAGGGACTTCCACCACCTTTTGGCGTGCAGCTCTAAGAGTGTCACCACAAGGGTCACCGCCATGTTTTTTGAATATCTTATTCCTGCCAACAACTCTTGTATAGTGTCGAGCCACTCTTCCGTACGCACTGCCGACTCTGTCCCAATATAAGCGGGAGGGGAGAGAGCTCGGAAAACGCTTAACCAACTAGATCCCGGACCCTGTTGTTGTACAGGTGTCTGCTAAGATTGGGACCTAAAGGCGTCCAAAATAGCTGTGAGCGTCTGCCCCAGCTCTGATTGTTGGAATTATGTAGGTACGGATGGGGCGGGGGTGCCCCTTACTGGCTCAACATGTGCTGGGATCTACACATAAGGTACAAACCTAGGGTTAGGTTGGCTAATCTAAGGTTAAAGATGGACAACTTAGTGTGAATTACATATGGGCACACCACTGCTTCCGCTAAGTCAGCTTGTCCCCAAACTGACCAATCAAACGGGGGTGGCACCATTGTTAAGTGACTTTCGCCTTGGAGGATCGTAGCAAGCTGATACCATTTGTAAGACCCCCCTCCCGGAACACAAAACACGGCACGAGAGGGGTCTTATGCCCAGAATAGCCGCCTTGCGGTAGCACTAGCACTCGGGCTAGCCTGTACCACAGGACGCCTACTCTGCCAGCTACAACCAATATCAGAAAATAACTGCCAACCCAACCATAATAATATGAAAGTCAAATCCACACCAAGCATATGTCCATAATATTATAAATAAAGAAGCTACAGCAAGCTTCTAATATCAGAGTACGAGAACAAAATTGCCCCGAAGGGCTACAACAAAATCTCTCTCTCACTCACATCTGTAACCGACGGTAGCGACGGTACCGTCCCTTCAGGCCCTGTCACCCTGGCCTGGCTGTCCGTCTACATAGCCTGCTGCTCCACCTGTGGGGTTTTTTCCTAAAAAGGAAGACATAGCAACCGTTAGTCAAAAAGACTAAGTGGTTTCACATCCGCTCCCCCGACGGCTCCTCGGCACCGGGCGAAGAAAGGAACATGTAGAATAAATATATGTCAGTAGTACAAGCAGGTGAAGTATGTGTACATATCATAAATAGCAATAGAAAGAGTATACAAATGAACAATGTCTTATTTTACAAATCTACAATCTACAACAGTAAGAGAGTATATATCTAGAACAGTAAGTAACTCAACTTATATGGGTGCCCATACAAGCATATAAGTTGAGGGTCGTTCAGCAGAAAGTAACTCATCGTATAGGAGTGCCCATACAAACTTATACGATGAGGGTCTTGTGTATGTAATGAAGTGCAATGCTATGTATGCAATGCAATGACACACCCATGATCAGGCACATGCAATCGCTATGTAGACACAGACTTATAGTTCCCACTATTCGAGCAGGTATGTTGGTACCCTAGTTTGATTTGAGTTTAGTCTTGTCCTTTTAGTCCCTTGACCCAAGAATTATCTATGGTCATTGGTTAGTAGTCTAGCTGTAGAGTCCTCACTTTTCCAGATTGAGAATTTGGTTAAGTAGTTTTTCGTTCGACTATAGTCGAACGCCGCTCGACTATCGTCTATCGGCTGATCGACGATCGTCTATCAGTTGGTCGACGCTCTGTCTGCGTTGATAGTTCGACTATCTGTTGATAGGTCGACTATCTGCTTGGCGTGGTAGATCGACTATCTGTCCTGATAGATCGACTATCTGACAGTTCGACTATCTGTTGATAGGTCGACTATCTGTTCTGCTTTGATAGGTCGACTATCTTTTGATAGGTCGACTATCTGGTCTCTTTTGATAGGTCGACTATCTGTTGATAGGTCGACTATCTGTTTTCTGAGGTAGGTCGACTATCTGCTTGATAGGTCGACTATCTGTTTGCGCTTGATAGTTCGACTATCTGTCCTGATAGATCGACTATCTGATAGTTCGACTATCTGCTCTGATAGGTCGACTATCTGCCGAGGTAGTTCGACTATCTTCTTCGATAGGTCGACTATCTGGATCGTTCGACTATCTGCCCGATAGTTCGACGATCTCCGTGCGTCGGTCGACGATCTCCAAAGGTCGTTCGACGCTTTCTGTCTGCCTTTATATTTTGTATTTATTTATTATATTTAATTAATTAATACATTTTCTGGCAAGTTGTTTCAGTTAATTTATGATAATATTTCCAGGCAATATCTGCTCTATTCTTTTTGCCTGAGTAAAATCTTTTTAGATAAAGTTGTTTGTCTTATTAGCTGTCTTTGTATTTTACTTTATCTGCTGACAGCCCTTTATAGCCGTTAGACTGAAAAGTCTTCTTTTTGCTATAAAGAGTATTTCTCTGATGTGACTTTATTTAGTCCTTCTGTTATTTGATTTGATCCTGCAGCTTCTTAGAAAGAGGTTCATTCCTTTTATAGGATATCCTGCTGCAGAGTTTGTTTTGCTGTGTGTTATTTGCAGCCCAGGTCTCAAGTTTCAGAAGAAGACAAGTAATTCAAACTGAAGAGAGCCATTGCTTGTTGCTGCTATATAAAGGACCCTTTGAAGAAGGATTGAAGCTAGCTAACTAGTTAACCAGATATTTTAAAAGCATTCAAGCCTTCATCAAGATCAAGTCTTCTGCTCTCAGCAATTTCCATCTAACTAAGAAGTGTTAAGATTTTCTACTCCTCTTCAACCTGAGTTCTCCTGCTTTCAGGAAGTTCAAACTCAGAGTTCTCTTGAAGAAGAAGAAGAAGAAGATAGCTGCTTGAAGATCTTTAATTTTATTATTTATTATCTTCTTGTAGTTTTTCCTTCAGAGCTTTCTGAAGAGTTTTTCTGCACTGAAGCAAGACTTCACCTGGACATCTTTGAGCCAGGGGGAGCCTTGATTCTTTAGAGCTTTCTAGCTCAGTGCAAGTTTTTGGGCTTCTCTAATCTTTGTAAAATAGAGAAGACATCTTAACCTTCTTCCCCCTCCTGTACAGGGTTATTACTCCCTTCAAAAGTATCCCTTGGTGGCAGGGCACCTGATCAAAAACCTGTGCTTGGTTTTTAGACACCTGATCAAAAGTCTAAAGGGTTTCTGGATCTACCTGAAGCAGATCCTGTTGGTGGCAGGGCACCTGATCAAAAACCTGAGTGGATTCCTACCATGTGGGTAGAAGAGTGGACGTACCCAAGTTGTTTGGGGAACCACTATAAATTTCCTTGTGTCGTCTGGATTCACTTGTTTAATTCCTGCATTGTGGCTGTGAATAGATATAACTAGGATTGCTAGTTGCTGATTAGGTTTTCCAAGCCTTAACTGTAATTACAGTTAGCTTGAGTTTGTGCACATCACTTGTGTTAGGCTATAGGGTTAAATCTATATCTATAATCTTTTCATTCCGCACTTCACTCCAAGGGAGTTGGGTAGACCATTAAGTTTTGTCTTGTGCAAAATTTGATAACTCTATTCACCCCCCCTCTAGAGTAGTATCCATCCCTTCACTTTCAATTGGTATCAGAGGGAGGTTGACTGACTGAATAGGCTAACACCTAAGTCACAAGATCCTGGTAGATACCAAAGCTTATAGATATTCACTATCATGGCCCAGTCCAAGGATTATTCTAGCACCAGACCTCCAGCATGCAACTTAGCTAAGTTTGGCATCTAGAAGGCAAGGATAAAATTATATATGAATTCTATTGATGAAAGCATCTTTGCTTCTATTTTGTCAGGACCCCCAAGAGCACCTGCTGCTGCTACTGCCTCATCATCTGATATGAGTGCAGTGCCTCCTCCAGATTACAACGATGAGTACAAGAAGGCCAAAATAGCAGATGCCAAGGCAATGAACATTCTGGCTCAGACAATGTCTGATGAGGTATTCCAGAAGATTGCTGACTGCTCCTCAGCAAAAGCCATGTGGGATACACTGAACCAGATTGTAGCTGGTTCAGCTGATGAAAGAAAGGACAGAAGGTCCAACCTGATCTCACAGTATGAGAACTTCAAGAAAACTGATGCTGAATCAGTTGAAGCCATGTACACCAGGCTCAGCTCAATCATCAATGAGCTGAGGACCCTGGATAAGGACATATCATTGACAGAGGTCAATGATAAGATTCTTATGTGCTTCCCTAGCACATGGGATCTAAGGATCTGGCCCATCAAGGAAGCCAGAAGTACAAATGAGATCTCCACTGAAGCCCTTCTCGGCAAGCTCAAGTCTTTTGAGCAAGTGCTGAAGACAAGGGAAGCAGAAGCAGAAGCGAAGACCCCCACTCCAACAAGAAAAGAGCAATCTCTAGCTCTTAAGGCTGCTGATGCTTCTGAAGGCAGCCAATCAAATGAGGAACTAATGGCATTGTTTGCCAAGAGGTTTCTCAAGATGGGGAGAAAGGAATTCAGAAAGAAGTCTTCACGCTATGAAGACAAACCAAGGTATGATCGCTCTCCAGCTAAAGAAATTATTTGTTATGG
Organism: Platanthera zijinensis; assembly: GCA_039513925.1. Taxonomy (NCBI): domain Eukaryota; kingdom Viridiplantae; phylum Streptophyta; class Magnoliopsida; order Asparagales; family Orchidaceae; genus Platanthera; species Platanthera zijinensis. The sequence goes on from CM077094.1 coordinate 105,389,582, forward strand.
TTGCAGGAAGCCTGGACACATCTTGCCAGAGTGTCCAGAGGAGAAGAACAAAGAAAAGAGAAAAGAAAAGGAACAGCACAGGAAGCACTCCAAGCCATCCTCCTACAAAAACAAGAAGAAGGAGAGAGGTTTCATTGCTGAAACCTGGAGTGATTCTGATGAAGAATCCTCCTCATCAAGCTCCAGTGAGGATGAGGAAGAGAAGAAGGCAAAAGAAGTTTGCCTGATGGCAATAGATGCCTGCAGTAACCACTCAGCTGCAGAGAGTTCAGATTCTGATGAAGAGATGCCTACAGAAGATGAGGTACTCTCTTCCTATGATTTTACTTCAGAAGAATTTAAATTAGATTTTAAATCTTTATGCTTAGATTTGATTAGCTCTGAAAAGGAAATAAAAGAACTTAGAAATAGGTTAGCTGACTCAGAATCAATAGCTACAGAAAATGTTAGGTTAAAGGAAGATCTCACTACTTGTAGTGAAGAAATTAAATTTCTTAAAATAGAGTTAGCTAAGTCTAAGAGGTTAGAAGAATCACTTAATGGTAGAAGCCTTAAGTTGTTAGAAATTACTAGCATGACTAACACTAGGTCAGGTAATGACAAACTAGGCTTAGGAGCTTCTCCCAGTGAACCCCCAGTTCTTCTTAAAAACAATCTTTCAACTCCAGTGAACTTCATTTCAGCTAGTGGAAAGAAGAACACTGAGCAAGTAAATCTAGTTAATAAAACCCTAAATAAAGCTAAGAGAGAAAAGAGAAAGAAATTTTTTAAAGAAATGCAAAGAGCGTCGAACGCAGCTCGACGATCGGAAGCTCAATGGTCGAATGAAGGTCGACGATCTGAGCACCCATCGTCGAACGTCGATCGACGTTTTCAACATGATTTTCAAAATCATAATCAGTACCATAGAAACCTAAATGAAAATAGAAACCCTAGGTTTGTTGACCCATCATCTGCATGGAGAATCCCACCTAGGAGATCTCACCCACTAGGTTATCACCCTCAGCCTGCATTTTCATATATTTCCAGTTTTTCTTATGTGAAAAACAAGGGACCCAAGGTTACCTGGGTCCACACTGTCTAAATAAATGTCTTGCAGGTGAAGGCCTATCCAATCACTCAAAATAAGTGGTATTTGGATAGTGGATGTTCCAAGCATATGACAGGAAATAAAGATCATCTGTCAAAATTCAAAGCTAAGCTCGGCCCAAAGGTTATCTTTGGAGATTCCAGCTGTGGTCAGACAGAAGGCTATGGCAGGATTACTATTGGAGATGTTACCTTCAAGAGAGTTGCATATGTGACAGGACTGAAGCACAATTTGATTTCAGTCAGCCAGCTATGTGATGCTGGCTACCAGGTTTCTTTTTCTAACTCTTCTTGTAATATTACTTTAAATAATAATATTGTTTTAGTAGGCATTAGAATAGGTAATATTTATTTAGTAGATTTCAATTCATCTCATTCTGAAATCTGCCTGTTTAATGAAGTAACACTTAATAATAATTCTTTGTGGCATAAGAGGCTTAGTCATGTTAACCTTAAAAATATATCTAGGTTATCTAAGCACAACCTTGTTAGAGGATTACCTTCTTGCCCCTACAAGAAGGAGAGCCTATGCAAGGCTTGTCAGCTAGGCAAGCAAACCAAAAACTCTTTTAAATCTGTAAATAAGAGTGATTCTCCTAGAATCCTGTATCTATTACACTTGGACCTTTTTGGCCCAATAAATGTACAGAGTTTAGGAGGGAAGTATTACACCTTAGTAATTGTAGATGACTTCTCTAGGTTCAGTTGGGTTTTCTTTTTGAGAACTAAGTCTGATAACTTCAAAGCCCTTACAGACTTTCTACTATGTGTGCAGACTGAGTACTCTACTCATGTGGCCTTGATCAGAAGTGATCATGGTACTGAGTTTGACTCTCTTCTCATGCAAGAATTCTGTGAGAGAGAAGGTATCAAACATAGCTTCTCAGCTCCTAGAACTCCTCAACAAAATGGGGTAGTTGAAAGGAAGAATAGAACACTTATTGAAGCTGCTAGTACATTGTTGGCAGATGCTAACATGCCTCTCTCCTATTGGGCAGAAGCTGTTAGTACAGCCAATTATGTCTTGAATAGAAGTTTGATACACAAGCTTAAGTGTAAAACTCCTTATGAGTTGCTTAAGGGAAAGAAACCTAAAATTAATTATTTTAGAGTATTTGGTTGTATTGTTTATATTCATAATAATAATAAAGAATATATTAGAAAATTTGAAGCAAAAGCTTCAATGGGAATCATGCTTGGATATTCCCAAGTAAGCAAAGCTTATAGGGTTTATAACAAATCTACCTGTAAAATTGAAGAATCTGTGCATGTGTCTTTTGATGAGTCTCAGATGTTTTACAAGGAGAAGGAAAATTCTCCTTCCTCAAGTTCATTACAGGTACATGATGTACCTCAAGAAATTCTTAATCTATCAACTCTTCAGATCACTGAATCAGACAGTGATGAAGACTTTGCTGAAGCTGTTGAAGCTGTTGTTGTACCACCAACAGTAGATCAAATTCCTCCTGAGGAATTAATCCCAACTGTTGCTGAAGATCACATCCCACCTGCTGATATTGTCACACTTAGAGATCACCCGACATCTCAAGTGATTGGAGACATATCAGCTGGTGTGCAAACAAGACATCAATTAAGGCAGGATGTGATGCACGCTTGTTTCCTCTCACAGGTTGAGCCCCTCACATTTAAAGATGCAGAGCTAGATCCCCACTGGATCATTGCAATGCAAGAGGAACTCAATCAGTTTGAGAGATGTAAAGTTTGGACTTTGGTTCCAAGACCTAAAGGCCAACTGATCAGAGGCACCAAGTGGGTGTATAGAAACAAGTTGGATGCAAATGGAATTATAGTAAGGAATAAAGCTAGGCTTGTAGCTCAGGGCTACAGACAGGAGGAAGGTATAGACTATGACCAAACCTTTGCTCCTGTTGCAAGGCTAGAAGCAATAAGGATCTTCTTGGCCTATGCAGCCTTCATGAAGTTTAAGGTGTTCCAAATGGATGTCAAAAGTGCATTCCTGAATGGTGAGCTTAAGGAAGAGGTGTTTGTTGAACAACCACCAGGGTTTGTTTCTTCAACTCAGCCTTCTCATGTGTTTAAGTTGCAGAAAGCTCTTTATGGACTAAAGCAAGCTCCTAGGGCCTGGTATGAGACCTTAGCTAGTTTCCTGTTAGAGCACAACTTTACTAGGGAGTAGTTGATAGAACCCTTTTCGTCAAGCATCACAAGGACACAATCCTGTTAGTTCAGGTGTATGTAGATGATATTATTTTTGGCTCCACTGATCCCAAACTGTGCAAAAAGTTTTCCAACTTAATGCATTCCAAGTTTGAGATGAGTAGTATGGGTGTGCTGTCTTACTTTCTTGGTCTCCAAGTCAAGCAAGATGCTGATGGTATCTTCATCTCCCAATCCAAATATGCCAAGGAATTGGTAAAGAAATTTGGGATGGCTGATGCTTCAGCAATGCCTACACCCATGGCTACTAATGTAGTTATTGATTATGATGATCACGGCAAGCCAGTTGATCAAAAGAATTATAGGGCCATTGTTGGTTCCCTATTATATCTAACTGCAAGTAGGCCAGATATAATGTTTGCTACATGCCTTTGTGCTAGATTCCAGGTCAACCCCAAGGAATCTCATCTGATTCTTCTAAAGAGAATCCTGAGATACCTGAAGGGATGCCCAAATCTAGGACTTTGGTACCCAGCTGAGTCAGAATTTGAATTAATTGGATATTCTGATTCTGATTATGCTGGTTGCAGAGTTGACAGGAAGAGCACCTCAGGAACTTGCCAGTTCCTGGGAGAGAGATTGGTCTCTTGGTTCTGTAAGAAGCAGGCTTCTGTCTCAACTTCAACTGCAGAGGCTGAATATATAGCAGCTGCCAGTTGTTGTTCACAGATCCTGTGGATTCAAAACCAGCTTGTGGATTATGGTTACTCACACAAGAACACCAAAATCATGTGTGATAGTACCAGTGCTATCTCAATTGCACAAAATCCAGTGCACCACTCTAGAACGAAGCACATTGAGATTCGGCACCATTTCCTGAGAGATTGTGTGGAAAAGAACAAGATTTGTCTTGAGTTCATATCCACTGAGTTTCAGAGAGGTGATATATTCACCAAGCCCTTAGATGAACAGAAGCATCTGTTCTTTTTAGTTCAACTAGGCATGATCAATGGACGAGACTAAGTGTGACTATATCTGCCTTTGTTGAAACTTGTTTGAAGATAGTCGAACGATGTTCGAAGATAGTCGATCGGGTCAAGCCCATCGTCGACCTATGGTTGATGAAAGTTTGTCTGATTGAAGATCGTCGACCGGCGTTCGACCATAGTCGAACAAGTCGAGCTCATCGTCGATCTCTGGATGACGACAACTTGCTGTTTGAGAAGCCAGAAATAGTCGAACGATTGTCCGACTACTTTGCTTCTGAGCCGATCGTCGAACGGTCGTTCGACCATCGGGTCTAGTATCTTTTAATAGATCGACTTTCTCCGGTCTAATATAAAGCCGATAGTCGACCTAGGTTAAAAGATCTTTTGTTTTATCGTCGACGGAGCGTGTCTTTTCGCATTCTGTCTTCCCGCTTGCGATTTTCTGCCGCTTCGTCTCCTTCGTCTTCTCCGTCCTCCTCGCGCTTTCTCCAGCAATCCATGGCAATTTCTCCCGCAGTTCTAGCAGTTGTAAAGTTCGATGCAGGCTTTAGTGTTGATTTTGACGCGTTCAGTAGCTGCGAAGCTGGGATCGTAGAAGTTCTTCAGCTTTGCCGGGATCAAGGACTCGAGAGGTTAATGTCTTCAAGAATTAAGATAAACATCCCAAAGATCAAGGAATGGGCTTTCTCGTCGTCCTCTACCGACGACTCGATGACTGGCACCATCGGCGGAGAAGAGGTAATCCTAACTCCGGCCGTTTTGACTGATATTTTTGGTTTGATAAATGGTGAAGAGGATTATGAGCAAGATGCTCAGGAATTTGGAAGAATGCTAGTTGAGCTGGGACATGCAGAGGGCATTCCCACGAAGCTGCTCAAAGTAAATTTCCCTTTCAAGATTAAGTTTCTTGCTGAGTTGGTAGGAAAAGTGCTCCTTGGTAAGCACTCTGCTCACGACAATATCACAAGGCAACAATTTGCACTAATGTGTGCAATTGTAAATCGGAAAAAGATCGATTGGGCCGCAGTAATGTTTGATTTAATAAGGAAAAAGACTGGTAAGAAGGAAGTTACCCTAGGAAGGGTTATTGGCATTTTCCTGAAGGAAAAGTACCCCCAGCTGCTGAGTTCAACCGCAACAACAATAAATGCAAGCAAGAAAATGGATCCAAACCTGTTCTCTAAGTGGAAGAGAACCATTGTGAAACCCGCTCTCACAGGGGTTGCTCCAGCAACATCTGAGAGCACCAGGACCGATTCGGTCGCTCCTCACCCTGTTGAAGCTGGCTCAGCTCTTTCCCTTCCCTCTTCTTCTGCTATGTTGTCTGCCTCAGTTGAAGTACCATCAACTTCAGTTGAAGTAAGACTTTCCCCTTCTCCTGTTAGAGAAACAACTACGGTTGTTCTCCCTTCCCCTCCAGCTTCTCCTCTTCCTGCTCATCTGGCTAGGATATCTGCTCCTAGCTTTGATTTGTTAGGGTCTGAGAGGATTCCATCACCTCCTCCGTCTCCCTTTCATTCTCCAATTAACTCTCCAGCTCTATCTCCCATTCAATCCCCTGTCCACACCATTCTTCATCCCAGCACTTCAACCATATCTGCTGCAGCTCCATCCACTACACATCCATCATCTTTTGAGATTACTCCTGAACTCATCTCCCGCATTGTGGAGTTGATTACCCCTTCAATCAAAACCATGATTGAAGAGGCAATCGCTCCCCTTGCATCCTCCATTGATACCTTAACCGCTACCATTAAATCTCTTTCAAAATCTGCTGAGCCATCTTCCTCAAGGGGCCTGGTTTCAGTCTCCACTGAAATCAGGCAGGGGGAGATGTTCTGTGAAGATGCCTCAGAACCTCCTGCCTCCCTTCCAGCTATAATAGATACTGTAATGACAGCCCTGGAAGAGTCTGCTCCAGCTGAAAAAGAAGTAGTTCCAGTGTTATCTGACAAGGAAATAGCTGATGGAATCATGCTATCTGAAATTGCAGTAAAATTCTGCCTAGAAGATCTCACCACTCCCGTGGTTGCTCGATTCCTAGAAGGTATTATAACTTCATATCTAGATGAATCATGGGAGATGGTCAAGTATGAAGGTAATTCATTCATTCGCTTTGTTGACGAGTCAATTAATTTGATAGTTTGTGAATTCCTGGAAGGAATGATTTCTGTTTATTTAGCAGATTTGTGTTCGTAAATTCTACAGATTATATTAGAGGAGATTTAGCTGCTCAGATCATAGCAGTTGTTTCTGAAGCTGATCCAATTGTTCCTGATATCCAAGTAGATCCAGAATTGGATTCTTTTTTAGATGATAGAGAAGATGAGTCTGAAAACCAGGATGAAATCAAAGCTGACACTCCTGCTCTGAGTGTGGAAGAAGAAAAAGCACGAGCTGATTGGACTCTAAGAGTACAGTCTTTGCTAAAAGAGAAAGAAAAAGAGCTGCAAATTGAAAAGTCAACTATCTGGGATGATTCACCAGGGTTGGACTTAGATTCCCTTCTGGCTCTGGATGCCATTGAAGAGGAAAGAGAGAAATCAGATCTGAAGCTTAAAGAAAAGGCTGTTTCTGAAGCCTATGATCCGTATGATAATCTCCCATCATCTCACTCTGATGATGAAGATGATTCTGACGTATCTGAAAATTCAAAGAGAAAGAAAGTTGTTCAAAAGAAGAGAAAAGCTGCTCCTCCTCCTCCCAGTAAAGACAATGATACTCCTTATTATATTCTGAAGGGTATTGACCCTAAGTCAAAGGAATTTCAGCATTGGATGTGGTTCTCTAAGAATTAGCAGAAAGAAAGGAAAAGATCTAAAAGATATGATAGTCCTGGTTCAAGATGGACTCCCAGAGGTCCTCCTCCTCCTCCTCCAGGTGCAGGAGCTTCTGGTAATCTTTCTGCCAACCCTTCTGCCTCTTCAGGAAAATCTGCTCCATCAGCAAGATCTGCCTCTTCTCAGCATCAATCAAGGAAAAGCTCTCACAGTTCTCATGGAAAATCTCATTCTGGCAGTCAAATGCATGAAGCTGAAGTGAAAGAACAAGTTAAGGAGGTTGTGTATCTAAAGCCAACCTTTTCACCTCCTCCTTCTCCTAAGAGAAAGGTTTCAACTGCTGTACCAGTTCACGTTGATAAGAACACTGCAAAAGGAAAAAGAACTATCTCTTCTGAAAATTCAAGTAAAAAGTTTGCAGAGTTTGCTCCTCCGTCTTCTCTTGTGATTCAAGAGGTAAAAGATTCAGCTGATAGTTTGTTAGATTTGTCTATAAAGTTTAAAGCTGTTAAGCCAGTTGATACATCCTCTGAAAATCTGTATGAAAGCCAAGAACTAGATCCTGACTACAGGATGGCTAGGTTTCTTGAGACAGTTGGCTCAGCTCAAATTCAGAAAGCAAAAGCTGAAGGTAAAGATTCTACAGGATTCACGACTATGTCTAGATTCAGAATGAAGGAATTGGATAAAATCCAGGTTAGCCCTGAAGTTTTTGATCCTTCAAAATATATGGAAAAGCATCCTGAAGCAGTAGTCCCAAGAGCTGCAGAATTGAAGATCATTGGTATTCAAGACTTGAAGATGTCAAAGAGAGAAGTTCTTGATCCCTTGAGAAAAATCTCCTTTATGCCTAGCTCTTCTGTTTCTAAACCTGACTCTGCAGTTCCTTAATTTGTCTGTTTGATATTTATTTATCTGATTGATAATTGCTGCTCAGTTGTGTTTCCTTTTCTTGTTTTGTTTTATTAGCTAGTTCTGTGTTTTAGTCTTTGAGAGACTTAACTCAAATAGGGGGAGATTGTTGGTACCCTAGTTTGATTTGAGTTTAGTCTTGTCCTTTTAGTCCCTTGACCCGAGAATTATCTATGGTCATTGTTTAGTAGTCTAGTGTTGGGATTTGTCTCCACAATACCTCAGATTTGTAGGAGGTCAGACCTTGAACTAAGATGAATTAAGGTGTATTTGATGCTGTGTTTAAGTTGTATGTGTGCAGGTTCTAATTGCCAAGTGTAGACCAATGTCAGTCTATAATGGGTCACCAAACACAGGACCATACAATGTAATCCTTCATTGTGTGATCCAAAGTGTTGGCCCATGTATAGCCTCTCTATTGGGATACACTTCCTTCATGCACTTGGATTGATGGACAGAAGCATTGGAGCAAATTTCCTCTTAGAATTTTCCTAAGTCCTTTATACTCGAGTATTTCCTTGTAATACACGAGTAAGTGTTTTCTGATACTCGAGTATATATTCTGATACTCGAGTATATATTCTGATAATCGAGTATATCTTCTGATACTCGAGTAAGTATGTTTATACTCGAGTAAGTGTTTCCTGATACTCGAGTATATATTCTGATACTCGAGTAAGTATGTTTATACTCGAGTAAGTGTTTCCTGATACTCGAGTATATATTCTGATACTCGAGTAAGTATGTTTATACTCGAGTAAGTGTTTCCTGATACTCGAGTATATATTCTGATACTCGAGTAAGTATGTTTATACTCGAGTAAGTTTTCTCTATACTCGAGTATATCTTCTGATACTCGAGTAAGTATGTTCATACTCGAGTAATTGATCTTTGATACTCGAGTAAATTCTTCCATACTCGAGTATATCCTCTGATACTCGTGTATGTTAACGTTTCTCAGGTATATTTTCTGATACTCGAATTTTAGCCTTTTGATACTCGAGTATATCGTCTTGATACTCGAGTATACTTTCTATTACTCGAGTATACAATTCTGATACTCGAGTATACCATTTTGATACTCGAGTAATTCATTCTTCTCTCCTGTAATTCTCTCTTTCTATACTCGAGTATACTGCTTCTTGCTACTCGAGTAATCCATCTCTCCATACTCGTGTATATCCTCCATTACTCGAGTATCGCAGTCAACTTCTCCAGAATTATTCTAAGTCCATTTTCATCATAAGTACTTTGAATCTGTCAATTCTGATTAGTCCACGTGTCATCATTAATCAATGATATGACCGTTGGACCCCACCTATAAATAGGTCTTTTCAGAAATGACTTTTCAAGCGTAATTACAGAAATATTCTTTTTAAGAAAGAGGAATTCCGTGAACCCTAATTTCACGCCGCCGCCATTGCCGTTCACGGAAGAAGAAGAAAAGTTTGGATCGCCACCTTCGTCTTCATCGATCTTTTCTCCAGCGATCCAGAAGAAAGAGAATCACTCGATCTTGCCGAGCCTTGAAGATTCCAGATCTACTTTCTTGATCGAGGTGGTTCTAGATCTCAGATTCGTGGATCTTTCTCTAGTCGTCTTCTACGTTTTCTGATCTAGCCGAAGTTCCTAAAGAAGAAGACAGATCCAGATCTGAGATTGTTGTTTTGATTTTTATTTTCAAACCAAATTTCATTGTAGGAGATTCTTCTCCGAGACTTGTAGGAAGTTTTGTCTTCCGAGTTTTTGTAGATCCGTTTTGGGATCGAGATTTGTAGGAACGTGGTTCCGAGGTGTAGGATTGTTTTCAATCCGAGATAGTGGAGTAGCCGAGTCTAGTAATTTGCTAGATCGGTGAGGAAAGTGGACGTACCCAAGATTGGGGAACCACTATAAATCTCTTGTCTTCTGTGATTGCTTGATATTTGCTGTGTTAGTTTTTAATTCCGCATTTGACACGCATTTCACCTATTCACCCCCCTCTAGGTGATTTAGGCTAACAACTTAGACCTCTCATCTAGCTGTAGAGTCCTCACTTTTCCAGATTGAGAATTTGGTTAAGTAGTTTTTCGTTCGACTATAGTCGAACGCCGCTCGACTATCGTCTATCGGCTGATCGACGATCGTCTATCAGTTGGTCGATGCTCTGTCTGCGTTGATAGTTCGACTATCTGTTGATAGGTCGACTATCTGCTTGGCGTGGTAGATCGACTATCTGTCTTGATAGATCGACTATCTGATAGTTCGACTATCTGTTGATAGGTCGACTATCTGTTCTGCTTTGATAGGTCGACTATCTTTTGATAGGTCGACTATCTGGTCTCTTTTGATAGGTCGACTATCTGTTGATAGGTTGACTATCTGTTTTCTGAGGTAGGTCGACTATCTGCTTGATAGGTCGACTATCTGTTTGCGCTTGATAGTTCGACTATCTGTCCTGATAGATCGACTATCTGATAGTTCGACTATCTGCTCTGATAGGTCGACTATCTGCCGAGGTAGTTCGACTATCTTCTTCGATAGGTCGACTATCTGGATCGTTCGACTATCTGCCCGATAGTTCGACGATCTCCGTGCGTCGGTCGACGATCTCCAAAGGTCGTTCGACGCTTTCTGTCTGCCTTTATATTTTGTATTTATTTATTATATTTAATTAATTAATACATTTTCTGGCAAGTTGTTTCAGTTAATTTATGATAATATTTCCAGGAAATATCTGCTCTATTCTTTTTGCCTGAGTAAAATCTTTTTAGATAAAGTTGTTTGTCTTATTAGCGGTCTTTGTATTTTACTTTATCTGCTGACAGCCCTTTATAGCCGTTAGACTGAAAAGTCTTCTTTTTGCTATAAAGAGTATTTCTCTGATGTGACTTTATTTAGTCCTTCTATTATTTGATTTGATCCTGCAGCTTCTTAGAAAGAGGTTCATTCCTTTTATAGGATATCCTGCTGCAGAGTTTGTTTTGCTGTGTGTTATTTGCAGCCCAGGTCTCAAGTTTCAGAAGAAGACAAGTAATTCAAACTGAAGAGAGCCGTTGCTTGTTGCTGCTATATAAAGGACCCTTTGAAGAAGGATTGAAGCTAGCTAACTAGTTAACCAGATATTTTAAAAGCATTCAAGCCTTCATCAAGATCAAGTCTTCTGCTCTCAACAATTTCCATCTAATTGAGAAGTGTTAAGATTTTCTACTCCTCTTCAACCTGAGTTCTCCTACTTTCAGGAAGTTCAAACTCAGAGTTCTCTTGAAGAAGAAGAAGAAGAAAGCTGCTTGAAGATCTTTAATTTTATTATTTATTATCTTCTTGTAGTTTTTCCTTCAGAGCTTTCTGAAGAGTTTTTCTGCACTGAAGCAAGACTTCACCTGGACATCTTTGAGCCAGGGGGAGCCTTGATTCTTTAGAGCTTTCTAGCTCAGTGCAAGTTTTTGTGCTTCTCTAATCTTTGTAAAATAGAGAAGACATCTTAACCTTCTTCCCCCTCCTGTACAGGGTTATTACTCCCTTCAAAAGTATCCCTTGGTGGCAGGGCACCTGATCAAAAACCTGTGCTTGGTTTTTAGACACCTGATCAAAAGTCTAAAGGGTTTCTGGATCTACCTGAAGCAGATCCTGTTGGTGGCAGGGCACCTGATCAAAAACCTGAGTGGATTCCTACCGTATGGGTAGAAGAGTGGACGTACCCAAGTTGTTTGGGGAACCAATATAAATTTCCTTGTGTCGTCTAGATTCACTTGTTTAATTCCTGCATTGTGGCTGTGAATAGATATAACTAGGATTGCTAGTTGCTGATTAGGTTTTCCAAGCCTTAACTGTAATTACAGTTAGCTTGAGTTTGTGCACATCACTTGTGTTAGGCTATAGGGTTAAATCTATATCTATAATCTTTTCATTCCACACTTCACTCCAAGGGAGTTGGGTAGACCATTAAGTTTTGTCTTGTGCAAAATTTGATAACTCTATTCACCCCCCCTCTAGAGTAGTATCTATCCCTTCACTTTCAAGGTTGCTAACCTCTCAGGCATCAACCGTCGTGGCCAAACGGTGATATTAGAGCGGGCATCTCCACTACTAGGCTGGTCTCCACACTACCTGGCCTAGGCCTCCGTACGCCTCAACGCTAAGAACACAACAACGGATCTCACATGCGTACTACGGCTCAGTGGGTTCTCTCGGGTAAGTATGCACCAAGATCCTAGCCCCGACTGGCCTATGGTATGACACGGAAGGAGCCTCGGAAATGAGCACGAGGACCAAGCCCAACCGTTCACTTGACACGAAAGGAGCCTCGGGACGTGAACACCGAGGACCAAGCCCAACCACCCAAGGTCTAACTGTCAACTCCCATCGGTGTGACGATTGGCGAGCCCGTAGACCTGCCACACTATCCTTAACCCGGGATTACGACACCGCGTATCGACTCACACCGCATGCAATTCCACAATTCATGGCATGGAAGGAGCCTCGGAGAAAGTACGAGGACCAAGCCCAACCATCCAACAAATACGGATGGAGCCTCAGGACGTAAACACCGAGGACAAAGCCCAACCGTCCAATTTTATCCAACTCAACCTCATTCCCATTAGTGACGGTCAACACCGCACTTGTTAACTTCCACAATGCTACCCGTAGGGAGACGACACTCTAAGAATTGGACTATCCATTCCCTTCCATCAATTCATTATACATCAGGGTCATAGTTTAATCATTTACAAATCCTTCCACATGAATTCAACATATTACAGATAATGCGCATAATGGTGACCTACCAAATATAACAAAGCCTTTCATTCACTTAGGCTTGATTCACATCTCGGCATAGGAATTCAAGTCCTCAAACATCAGCCCTCACATTACCTCGGTGATTAACACAAAATAATTCACCCAACCTCGAGATGGATTGCAACATCTATTCCTTCAAATCCAAGTTCATATTGTAATCACCTAGAATTATATGTAATCTGGTCAGCAACTTTGACTGAGGATTCCCGTGGCTACAGGTATCACCTGAAAACGTGCAACCAATCGTTGGAAAGGTAATTTCAAGGGCTACGACTTTTGTGTTTAGTCTAAATCCCAGTTCTGGTCACATCATACCAGAAATCCAACTCGAAGTCTGCTGCGTACAAGATACAGATTTCCTGGGCATTAACTCCCAACCGCAGTGGATTCAAACGGACTTTCCCGTGGCTATAGGTATCGCCTGGAAATGTGCAACCACTCGTTGGAAAGGTAATTTCAAGGGCTACGACTTTTGTGTTTAGTCAAAAGCCCAGATCCGACCCTTTCTTGCTTAAAAGTAGCCAAGAAGGCCGCTGCATGTAGAACACAGATTCTGCACGCATCTTGAAGCAAAGTGAACAACATCCGTTCATCTTCTTCCTCAAGTGATTTTCCCCAAATCGCAACCAGAAGTTCCTCCAACCTTATTCTCCCTCTTAAGGCCATTTCCTCTTCACGAGACCACCCCTATCATCACTTTGAAGCGAGGAGAGGTTGAAGATGACTAAGCTTTAGAACACAAGTTCTAGCATGGCCTTCCTAGAAAGCTTCATCTCACACATCAAGACTCTTTTGAGTCGATGTCTCACCTAAGAATAGCTACAGATCTAGCACCAAGGGAGAGGGGAGGAAACTCACTTCATTTCCGGCGTTTCCTCTGTTGCCGGCCATGGATCGCGTTACCCTTCTCCGCGACATCCTTGCCTTCGTTAGCAGTGTTCTTCCACGGAAACCACGGAGCTTTTCCTCTAGAATCTGGCTCCGGCGACCCGCGATATCCTCCTCTTCCACTCCCGTCAGCTTTGCACAGTGATGGATCGGCAAGAATGATCGGATCCGATGACTAGGGTTTGGTTTACTCCCTTTTATATTACATATTAGGTTAAGTCCCTTCCGCCACGTGTCACTGTCTAATTGGATCGCCCAAATTAGGTTTCCTTTGAAGTGACCGGTCCAAGGGTCATTCAGCATGAATCCCGGAGTCCGGTTCGGTCCGCCTGTATAAGCCGGCGAATCTGCCTGGGCGCAGAAAACGCACAAGTCAAATTCGGCGGGAATCAGCCAGTGATTCCCGTCGACCGGCGAGTATTAGCGGGTCTGAAAGTTAGGTGATAAGATCTAACAGCCTCTAGAGGGGGGGTGAATAGAGTAAGTTCAAATAAATTGATATATTTAAAACCTTTAGATTTACTTAGTGTAGGTAGTGAGTGATGCAAACAGATAAATATATTTAAAGTAAAATCACACAGCACACAAGCAAGAAGAAAAGCAATCCACAGAAGACACAAGGAAATTTATAGTGGTTCCCCAAACTTGGGTAGTCCACTCTTCTATCACCCCTTGATAGGAATCCACTGCAGGATGCTTGATCAGGTGTCCTGGGCACCACCAGATTTTTTGATAAGGTGTCTTGCCACCACTGATTTTGACAAGGTCTCAGCTAACCAAAAGGTAACTTTTGAAGGGAGTTAAAACCCTGTACAGAAGAGGTAAGGTAAGAAGGGTTGAGTTTGCTTCTCTGTCAACAATCAGAGAGAAGCTAGTGGATGTAGATGTTGTCAAAGCTCCCCCTGAGATATAGAAGTTCAGGTAGAAGAAGCTTTGCACAAGGGTGACAGGCTCTTCACTGCTTGTCCTTCTTCAGCAATAGATGACTCAGAAACTGAGTGTTTGATGTCTGAAGGTAGAAAGCAAATTGAGAAGAGTTGAATGCAGAGGCAGAAGAGGTTTCAGAGAATGTTGATCAAGATGTTTCTCTGAGTGTAGTTCTTCTCTGTAAATTCTCTGCAGACCGATTTCTTGAGAGAGAGATGAAGATAGATGTTCTCTGTGTTATCAGAATGAATGTTCTTCCTGTTCTCCTTGTCTCTCTCGAATAGATCTCTGAGTAATGGGATTATTACTTTTTTTTGATTGATAGCCGTTGGCAGGGCATTTAATGTATTCCATAACTGTCCATGCCTAGAAGGAAAGCCTTAATTGATTTCCATTGAAAATTCCTTGAGATATGGAGCAATTAAGTCTTGAAACGGCCAGGGGATCTCTTGCAATAACTGCTTGAAAAATCTCTCATTTGAATTTCAAATGTCGACAGACGGGAGAACTTAAAACGTCGAACTCATCCTGAAGCGTCGATCTGAGCTCGACTGACCGTCGATCAGAGAGTAAAATTGAAGCAGAGAGATACACGCCAAAACGTCGAGCAGAACTCGACGTTACGTCGAACTGAGAACGACGCTGCGTCGAGCTGCGATCGACTGTGCGTCGAGCAGCGGTCGACTATGCGTCGAGCTGAGGATGACTCTACGTCGAGCTGGGGTCGACTCTCCGTCGAGCTGAGCAGAACTAAATCTCAAATAACCTAAGTTCTAAACTCACACTCAATGACCTATGCTATACAATTAGGTCAACATCCTTAGCATAGTTATCCTGACCCAAATATAAAAAGGGTGTTCCAACAATCTCCCCCTATTTGGATTAGGATTACTATTCACATGAATTTAAGGAAATTAAAAATGCATACAGACATTTGAAATACTGAAAATCAAGAACACAGATGGAAGCAGGAGCAGATAAGCAACTATCAAAGATGTTTATGGCAGTAGCATAGAAGATAAGCCATCTTACATTTACTTCTTCTTAGGCTCTTCTTCAAAGCCTTTCTTGAATTTGATTTCCCTTTGAGGGTTGGCAATGTCTTTCTTTGATCTGTAATCTTCAGAAGTCCCCAATGAAGTTATGCTCTTTCCAGAGGGAGGAACAGCAGCAGGATGTAACTCCATGTATCTATCAGCATCAAAGAATTTGCTAGAATGATATTTGTCTAATTCCTGTCTTCTTTGGTCTGACATTGTGCTTATGTTGGATGTGTCCAGTCCCCTTTCTTTGTTCTTCTTAATTAGGTCTAGGGCAGCAAGCTCAGCCATCCTAGCCTTCCATGCAGTAGGGTTGTTAACTGGATCATCATATGGAATAGGAGGCTCATACTTATTACTTTGATCTGAAGGAATAGGTTTCTGCCTTACACCCTCATTGAGCTTAAAGGGAAAGGGACCAGTGGTTGAAGCAATGGTCTTTCCTTCCCTTTGATAAGGTTGGGGTCTGGCTTGACCTCTAGCTTGATTACCTCTAGAAGATCCTTTGGATTGATTTCCTCTTGATTGATAACCTCTAGATTGGCCACCTCCTTGTCCTCTCCTTGACTGATAAGTCTTGCCTTGGAAGGAGGATGTTGGAGGTTTGCTTACTGGGTTAGCACTGCCTCCTGCACCTGGAGAAGGAGGAGGAAAGTCAAAAGACTTGGAATCTCCTTTCTTGAACTTCTTTTTCTTTCTCATTGCCTTGAGCTGATTTTTAGAGAACTGCATCCATGGCTCAGTAATCTTGCATTTGTGCTGTATGTAATAAGGGATGTCATGGTCAGTAGCCCTTTCCATTGGAACTCTCTTTAGAGCTTTGCTTCTAGCTTTCCTCTTTTTAGCAATAGTTGCAGAAGAGTCATCAGAGCTAGTTGCAAACTCATCAGAGGAGCTGCTTTGGATATGATCATAGGGATCATAATAATCATCTTTTGATGCACTTTCTGAAACAGGAGGAGGAGCATCTGCCAGTGTAGATGACTTATCTAGCACTGCAGGGAAAGAAATGGTTTCAGGAGCAGCAGGCACTGAATCAGCTAAGTCACTCAAGACTTCAGAAATCACAGCCTCAACAGAAATGGCTGGATAACTTTCACTAGCAGGAGCTGAGGCTACCACTGCATCAGAAACAGAAGAAACAAAAGAACTGGCAGGAGCAACAGCTACCACTGCCTCAGAAACAACAACTTCAGCAGGAGCAAGGGCTTCCACTGCATCAGAAGTGTTAAGAACCTTATCAACAGTCATGTTATCAACAGACTGATTATCATCAATAATATCAACAGAATCAGAACAAATATGAGCAACAGACTCATTTGCAGGAGCATCAGCTACCACTGCATCATCTTCAAGAATCATCTTATCACAACCAACAACAGCAGCAGCAAAGGGAATGATGGCCCTGGACAGATCTTCAGCAAGCAGTAACTTGTGAGAGCTGAAGGATCTTCTGAAAAATGATACTGGTACTGTCACAATAGAATCTTCAACTGGAGGTGGACTGAATTCTCTATCTGCAATCTGAACATCTGAAACAAGCATCTCTTCACAATCAACAGAAGGCAGCTCTTCTTCTACCAAAATCTCCCCCTGCCTAGATTCAGTAGCAACTGATTCTAGGCCCCTAGAAGAAGGGCCAGCCACAGCAAGAGAGAGGGAAGAGAGCTTTGAAGAAATAGAGTCCAAAGATCTGATTATTGGAGCTAGGGAAGCATCCAATAAGGAGGACAACCTTGGAGCCAAGAGCTCATAGAGCTTATTAGACAAGGGAAGCAGATCTACTTGCTCAGACTGTTGAGCAGAGGTAGAGGGGAGAGAAACAGATGCAGCAGGAGAAGATGATGGTATAGAAGGAAGAGGAATGGAGGGTTCAATAATGGAGGACATGATGAGGTCTGAGAATGAGGGCTCAGCAATGTTATCATGTGAATCATCCAAGAAGGAATCATCTTGATTGATCTCAATGTCTATTGGAGGGAAGTAATGAAGAGGATCAAATACTTTAGAAGTGGTGGTAATGGATGGAGGAAGAGAAGATGCAATAGTGTCAATGGATGATGTTTGCAAAGGGGATGAGAGCTGAGAAGTTGATGGAGTGAAGGTGGTTGGAAAGCTGAATGAAGGAGAGATGGTGATTGATGGCCTGGCTTCTTCTACTAGGTCAGTTGACTGAGGGTGAGTGGCCACAACAGCCCTTGTTTCAGTAGAGGATTTCATTGCTGCAGCAGCCTTGGGATTTACAATCTTCCTGTCCCATTTTCCAATCAGGGCACAGGTCAACCTCTTTGAAGCATTAATGTGCTTGGAGGTTACCAGAAGCTGTGGGCAGACATGATGAAGCAACAATCCCAAAGTCCTTCCAAAATGAACATAGGTCTTATTGACCTTTTTCTTCACTAAATCAAACAGTAATTCTCCCCAATTTAGGTGCTTTTTATCTAGGAGGGCAGCCAAGATGCAGAATTGTTGCCTGGTAATAGCATCATGTGCTGTCCTCTTAGCACAGATGACCTTGCCTACCACATCAGCTAAAAGCCTAAATTCAATGGCAAGATCCACTTTCAGCAATTTGGAGGCATTCTCAGAAGAATGACCCATTCTGTCTAGCATTGCAGCATACTCCTCATTTGACAATTCCAAGCTGTCATTTCCATTCTCTAATTCAAAAGCTTCAGTAAAAGTAGCAGGAGATATTGATACCTGAGTTCCAGAAATAGAACCAGTAATAGTGCTCTCATCTGTATTAGCTGCTGTATATATCCACTCTTTAATTTCAGTCTCTGCCATGGGCATTCTTGTTGACATAAACTTCACTAGTTTCTGTTCTTTAAATAGCTCCAGGATATCCAGAAAATTCTGTGAGGAACCTTCAAAGGAATCCAAGTCGATGTCGAAACCATAATCGAACTTCATTGCCATCAATATGTTTGCTGGAATCGCCATTATCTGCAGAATACCTCTCAAGAACAAGTGTAAAAGCTTTGGAGGGAGAATGTAGTTGCAGGAAATACGAAAGCGCAAATGACATCGACGCCGAGAAGATGATTTTATACTAGGGTTCGACGCAGAAAAGGAAATAACGTCGAGCTTAGTTCGACGCTAAGAGGCTCTAGGGGAAACGAAGAGACTCGATGGCGTTCAGCTGAGTTCGACGTTCGCCGTTTTGAAGGTCGACGGTCGACGCTATTAGGGATGCTGAACGTCGAGCTCTGGTCGACGTCAATTAACGTCGTCGACCGAAACAGAAACTTAACAAACTCTAGACAGAGTCGATCTCTGGTCGACGCAAAAGATGAGGTCGACGGTCGACGCTATATAGCGGTCGACGGTCAGTCGATCTCCGGTCGACGTTTTCAAGTGAAAAGCGTCGAGCGTCGAGCAGAGTTCAGACAGAACCTCTAGATCTAACAGCCTCTAGATCCTTAAGGAAGAGATACATTTGCCTAGATTTTGTTATTTTTATGGTTTCAAAATCTTGTAAATTAATTTATGCTATCTCCATCTATCATTCCCAACTGATTAAGGAAGAAGAAGTGTTTCTTTTCATCCAAAGGTTTGGTGAAAATATCTCCCCTTTGTAAATCAGTAGAAATATACTCTAGTGCTATTTTATTCTTTTCTACATTATCCCTTAAGAAATGATGTCTGATCTCTATGTGCTTTGTCCTACTATGGAGAACTGGATTTTGAGCAATACAAATTGCACTAGTATTATCACAACGAATTTTTGACTTCTCTAAGTTGTAACCATAGTCTAGGAGCTGGTTTTGAATCCACAATATCTGTGAGCAGCAACTTCCTGCAGCCATGTATTCAGCTTCAGCAGTTGATGTAGACACAGATGTTTGCTTTTTGCAAAACCAGGAGACAAGTCTATCACCCAGGAATTGACAAGTTCCACTGGTGCTTTTCCTGTCTACTCTACATCCAGCATAATCAGCATCTGAAAATCCAGTGAGATCAAATCCTGAATCATGTGGATACCAGAGACCTAGATTTGGACAACTTTTTACATATCTAAGAATTCTCTTAACTAATGTGAGGTGTGACTCTCTAGGGCTCACTTGGAACCTAGCACATACACATGTAGCAAACATAATATCTGGTCTGCTAGCTGTAAGATATAAAAGAGAGCCAATGATTGCTCTAAAATTAGTCTGATCAACTGGTTTACCAGATTCATCAGCATCTAAGACAGCATTAGTAGGCATAGGTGTTTTCATAGAAGATGCATCTGACATACCAAATTTCTTAACCAATTCTTTTGCATACTTGGTTTGAGAGATGAATATGCCATCAGCATGTTGTTTGATTTGCAATCCTAAGAAAAAGGAAAGCTCACCCATGCTACTCATTTCAAACTTTGAGTGCATAAGTTGTGAGAACTTTTTGCATAAGCTTGTATCAGTAGACCCAAATATTATATCATCTACATATATTTGTACTAGTAGGATATGGGACTTATGGGTTCTAATAAAAAGAGTTTGGTCTACTCTACCCCTTTTAAAATCATTCTCAAGCAAAAAGGAGGCTAAGGTCTCATACCATGCTCTTGGAGCTTGCTTGAGGCCATATAAAGCCTTATGTAATTTGAAAACATGTTCAGGAAGGGTTGAAGAGATAAAACCTGGAGGTTGCTTGACATAGACTTCTTCCTTGATGTCTCCATTGAGAAATGCACTTTTAACATCCATTTGGAAAACTTTGAACTTCTTGTGTGCAGCATAAGCAAGGAAAATTCTTATGGCCTCCAACCTTGCAACTGGTGCAAAGGTTTGGTCATAATCAATCCCTTCTTCTTGACAATAGCCTTGAGCAACAAGCCTTGCCTTGTTTCTCACAATGATCCCTTGATCATCTAGCTTATTCCTGAAAACCCACTTAGTTCCAACAATTTGATGGTTTCTTGGTTTTGGAACCAATTCCCATACTTTGTTCCTTTCAAACTGGTTTAGTTCCTCTTGCATTGCAATGATCCAGTTTGGATCTTGCTCTGCATCTTGAATAGTTTGAGGCTCTATTTGGGAGAGAAAACAGGTGTGCATCAGATGTTGATTTATCTGATTTCTGGTTTGCACACCTTCTGAAATTTCTCCAATCACTTGGGAGATTGGATGATCTCTTATTGTTACTAAATCAACAGTGGGTGTTGATTGTTCACCAACCTGTGTTGTTGTTTCCTCTTGTGGAACAACAACTGGCTCTCCATTTGGTTCTGAAATTTGATCTGTATCTTCACTCTTATTGCTAGCAGCTTCTTGTTGAGTTGTTGAAGATAGATTTCCCTCATCCATGATGGTTAACTGATTAATATTTTCAGCTAATGATTGTACCTGTAAGTGATCTATGGTAGAAGAATTCTTCTCCTTATAAGACATATTAGATTCATCAAAGGTAATATGCATGGACTCTTCAATTTTATGAGATGATTTGTTATACACCCTATAAGCTTTGCTGTTCAAAGAGTATCCCAGAAACACTCCTTCATCAGCCTTAGCTTCAAATTTTGCTAAATATCTCTTGTCATTATTGTGAATGAAACAAATGCAACCAAAAATTTTGAAAAAGCTAACTTTAGGTTTCTTCCCTTTGAGCAATTCATAAGGAGTCTTATCCTTTAGTTTATGTATCAGGCTTCTATTCAAAACATAATTGGAGGTGTTCACAGCCTCTGCCCAAAAGGTTAGAGGAAGATGAGCATCTGTCAATAATGTTGTGGCTGATTCAATTAAGGTTCTATTTTTCCTTTCAACTACCCCATTTTGTTGAGGAGTTCTAGGAGCTGAGAAAGTGTGCCTGATCCCTTCATTCTGACAGAACTCTTTCATAAGAAGAGAATCAAACTCTGTCCCATGATCACTTCTGATCAGGGCTATATGAGTATTGAACTCAATCTGTATGCTCTTGAGAAAATCTGTCAAAATTTTGAAGTTATCAGACTTCTTTCTTAGGAAGAACACCCAAGTGAATCTTGAGAAGTCATCTACAATCACTAAGGCATAAGATTTCCCCCCTAGACTTTGTACTGTAGTAGGTCCAAAAAGGTCCATGTGCAACAGATACAAAACCCTAGGTGAATCACTCTTGTTAAGTGATTTGAAACTATTTTTAGTTTGCTTTCCTAGTTGGCAAGCCTTGCAGAGTCCTTCCTTCTTGTAGGGACCAGAAGGTAGTCCTCTAACAAGGTTGAGTTTAGACAACCTAGCAATAGTTCTAAGGTTAACATGTCCTAATCTTTTATGCCAAAGCTCATTTGGCTTACTAAGGGAATTAAAAAGGCATATGTCTACTTTAGAAGAATTAAAATCTACTAGGTATATGTTATCTTGCCTATTTCCAATCAACACAATATTATTATCTAGAGCAATATTACATACTAGATCAGTGAACCAAACCTGATAACCAGCATCACAAAGTTGACTGATGCTGATTAAGTTGTGCTTCAGTCCTTCCACATAGGCTACCTTCTTGAAAGTGATTGAGCCTATTTTGACTTGACCATATCCCTTGGTTTGTCCAAAATTGGAGTCACCAAAGATTACTCTTGGTCCAAGCTTTGCTTTGAAGGATGAAAGATTGCTTTTGGTTCCTGTCATATGTTTGGAGCAACCACTATCCAGGTACCAATGCTGGTTCACCACTGGATAGCTCTTCATCTGCACATGTAACAGCTTAGTTGTTTTTCACCCAGTTCACCTTGGGTTGAGGTTGATAACCAATGAAATCAGAAATGAATGACATTTCAGGCTGACTCTTATAGCCTTCAGGATGATATCTCCTAGGAGGAATCACCCATTCAGCATAAGGGTTAGGCTGAGATGTAGGATACTTGATATTCAATTTAGATTTATCCTGTGCAGACAACCCAGAACTCTGAGCTCTGTTCGACGCACGTTGACCTAAGTTCGACGCTGAAGTTTCAGGACGTCGAGCTCCATTCGACGCTTGAACAGGCCTACTTTCAGGGACAACAGCAAGTCGACCTGAGTTCGACGTGTGTCGACCTGAGTTCGACGCTTCAGTAAGGTGTTGCTGATTCTTGTTAGAATGGCGTCGAGCTCTGGTCGAAGGACGTCGAGCTCTGTTCGACGTTTTCTGTTGAACTTGAAGTTGCTTAGGTAGATCAGAATTTTTTCTGGCTACTACCATAATTCCTTTACCCTTGTTACTGGTAAATTTTATGGGAGTTGTTAGCACTATAGGTTGGCTTGGAGAGGCACCCAAACCTAGTGAACCACTCATTCTTGAGTTCACTGTGCTTGTGATGTCTATTAGCTTGAGGCTCCTCCCATTGAGAGTTTCCTCTAGCTGTTTAGCCTTGGATAGCTCACTCTTTAGTGAAGCTATCTCCTCCCTACAGCACTCTAACTCATCAGAGAGCTTGAGATTATTTGCACTTAATGTGCTGTAATCAGACAGTTGACTTCTAAGAGAATCATTTGTCTTCTCTGCTGTCAGCAAGTCTATGCACATTGATTTAAATCTAAACTTGAAATCATCAGAAGAAAAATCAAATGAGTCAAGTACCTGATCTTCACTCAATTCCTGATCAGTCACATATTCAGATTCATGCTCTGAATCTGAGCTGCTTTGTGATGCATTGATTGCCATCATGCAGAATCCTTTTTCTGTGGCATCATCCTCATCATCACTTGTGCTGGATGATTCTTCAGAATCTTCAGTATCACTCCAAGTTTCTGCAACAAATCCTTTCCTTGTATTTTTGGTGTTGTTGGAAGAGGATTTCTCATAATATTTCTTTGAATCTTTCTCTCTTTTCTTGTCTTTTCTTTCTCTCTTATCTTTCTTGTCTTTGCCTTGATTCTCAGGACAGTTTGGGGCAATGTGTCCTGGTTTCCTGCAGCCATAGCAAATAATTTCTTTATTATTAGATCTATCATACCTTGGCTTGTCTTGGTCCTTAGAAGACCATTTTCTGAAATTCTTCCTAGCCATCTTGTTGAATCTTTTGGCTAGTAGGCTTAGAAGTTCTTCATTGACTATCTCCTTCTCTTTAGGTACTTCCTCTGAAGCTTTGAGAGCTATTGTCTTCTCCACTTTGGGTGTAGGAGAAGATGTGTTTTGCTCCCCTTCTCTTGTCTTGACAAATTGCTCATAGGACTTGAGCTTGCCTAAGAGAGCTTCAGTGGATAGCTCAATTTGACTTCTGCCATCTTTGATTGGCCAGATTCTTGAATCCCAAGTGCTAGGTAGGCACATGAGAATTTTATCATTTATCTCAGTGAGAGATATATCCTTGTACAGAGTTTTTAACTCACTGACAATGAGACTGAATCTGTTGTACATGTCAGCCACAGATTCAGCTGGAGCCATTTTGAAGTTCTCATACTGTGTTATCAGTTGAGCTCTTCTATCCTTTCTTTCATCAGCTGAACCTGAGACTATTTCAGTTAATTTGTCCCAGATTTCCTTGGCAGAATTGCATTCAGCAACTTTTTGGAATATGTCATCAGACATAGTTTGTGCCAATATGTTCATTGCTTTTGCATCAGCAACTTTCCACTTCTTTATATCAGTGTCTGTTCCTGCAGGAGGTGGAACAGCTGAAGTACTTGTTGAAGTAGGAGGTCTTGGACATTCTGTTAAGACACAATTAAAGATATCTTCATCAAAAGAATTCATGTAAAGTTTTATCCTTGCTTTCCAGAGTCCAAACTTGGAAAGATTGCACACTAGAGGTCTTGTGCTTGCATACTCCTTGTTTTGTGCCATGAGTTTTATAAAAACAATTTATAACAAAACAAAATAAAGTAACCACTCTATAGGGTTTGATCTTATCAAAGATCTTTGTGGTCCAGGTGTTAGCCTGAAGTAAAGACCAACCTCGCTCTGATACCAATTGAAAGTTAGGTGATAAGATCTAACAGCCTCTAGAGGGGGGGTGAATAGAGTAAGTTCAAATAAATTGATATATTTAAAACCTTTAGATTTACTTAGTGTAGGTAGTGAGTGATGCAAACAGATAAATATATTTAAAGTAAAATCACACAGCACACAAGCAAGAAGAAAAGCAATCCACAGAAGACACAAGGAAATTTATAGTGGTTCCCCAAACTTGGGTAGTCCACTCTTCTATCACCCCTTGATAGGAATCCACTGCAGGATGCTTGATCAGGTGTCCTGGGCACCACCAGATTTTTTGATAAGGTGTCTTGCCACCACTGATTTTGACAAGGTCTCAGCTAACCAAAAGGTAACTTTTGAAGGGAGTTAAAACCCTGTACAGAAGAGGTAAGGTAAGAAGGGTTGAGTTTGCTTCTCTGTCAACAATCAGAGAGAAGCTAGTGGATGTAGATGTTGTCAAAGCTCCCCCTGAGATATAGAAGTTCAGGTAGAAGAAGCTTTGCACAAGGGTGACAGGCTCTTCACTGCTTGTCCTTCTTCAGCAATAGATGACTCAGAAACTGAGTGTTTGATGTCTGAAGGTAGAAAGCAAATTGAGAAGAGTTGAATGCAGAGGCAGAAGAGGTTTCAGAGAATGTTGATCAAGATGTTTCTCTGAGTGTAGTTCTTCTCTGTAAATTCTCTGCAGACCGATTTCTTGAGAGAGAGATGAAGATAGATGTTCTCTGTGTTATCAGAATGAATGTTCTTCCTGTTCTCCTTGTCTCTCTCGAATAGATCTCTGAGTAATGGGATTATTACTTTTTTTTGATTGATAGCCGTTGGCAGGGCATTTAATGTATTCCATAACTGTCCATGCCTAGAAGGAAAGCCTTAATTGATTTCCATTGAAAATTCCTTGAGATATGGAGCAATTAAATCTTGAAACGGCCAGGGGATCTCTTGCAATAACTGCTTGAAAAATCTCTCATTTGAATTTCAAATGTCGACAGACGGGAGAACTTAAAACGTCGAACTCATCCTGAAGCGTCGATCTGAGCTCGACTGACCGTCGATCAGAGAGTAAAATTGAAGCAGAGAGATACACGCCAAAACGTCGAGCAGAACTCGACGTTACGTCGAACTGAGAACGACGCTGCGTCGAGCTGCGATCGACTGTGCGTCGAGCTGCGATCGACTGTGCGTCGAGCAGCGGTCGACTATGCGTCGAGCTGAGGACGACTCTACGTCGAGCTGGGGTCGACTCTCCGTCGAGCTGAGCAGAACTAAATCTCAAATAACCTAAGTTCTAAACTCACACTCAATGACCTATGCTATACAATTAGGTCAACATCCTTAGCATAGTTATCCTGACCCAAATATAAAAAGGGTGTTCCAACAGGGTCATTCTCGATGAATTCGTCGAGTATCAACAATGATACTCGATGATTTTCCCTTAGCCTTTTTATCGGACATCATGTCATTGTGTGCGTTGAGTATCAGTTGGCGATACTCGACGGTCGGTGGGTATCACCGGGTATTCTCGGCGATCGGTGAGAATCGTCAGGCATTCTCGATGATTTTCCCTTAACCTACTGTAGTTCTGAGTCCGGCGGGTATCAACCACCGATACCCGTCGAATCGGCGAGTATCAACCTCCATTCTCGACGATCGACGAGCATCAACCTCCATTTCCGTCGATTTTTACTTGGCCGAGTTCCCTCATCTCGGCTACTGGTTGGGGTATCCTTGAACCCAACCCTACACTTATTCAATGCACCTGACACCTCGCGTCAGTGCACCCCGAGCCCGAGTTGAGTCTCTTGACTCAGAACACGTGCGAGGGGCCTAGCGCGAATTGGGACGTTACAACTATGGTGGCTTATGTTGAAGGGTTGTATCACAACCTTATAAGTATAAGCCAACTTTCTGATCTTGGCTATGTTATTGTCTTCCACAAGGATGAGTGCCTAATTAGGAGGTCAAGTGACCAAGAGGTCATCCTGACAAGCACTAGGAGTGGAAATGTTTATTACTTAAACTTTCTATGTATAGACACAGATTCTCCTATATGTTTAGTGGCAAATGAGAAAGTCTCCTACTGTGTCCAGTGGCACAAGAGACTAGCCTATTTGAATTTCTAAACTATTAACAAGCTCTTCAGTCAAGAGCTAGTTAGGAATGACCCCAATGTGAAGTGCTCTAAGGAGGGCATTTGCTAAGCTTGCCAAAAGGGTAAACAGACAAAAGTCTCCTTCAAGGGTATTGTGACCAAAGGCTCTGTGAGGTGCTTATACCTCTTGCACTTAGACCTATTTGGTCCTATGCTAGTTCACAGTCTTGTTAGGAAAGTCTATACCCTTGTGGTAG
Organism: Platanthera zijinensis; assembly: GCA_039513925.1. Lineage (NCBI taxonomy): Eukaryota > Viridiplantae > Streptophyta > Magnoliopsida > Asparagales > Orchidaceae > Platanthera > Platanthera zijinensis. The sequence goes on from CM077094.1 coordinate 105,416,342, forward strand.
TTGAAGACTATTCCAAGTTTACTTGGGTGTTTTTTCTTAAGAAGAAGGATGAAACCCTTGATGTCTTCATAAGGTTTGTCAAGCAAATTAAGAATGAGCTTGGTAGTTCTGTGAAGAGCATGAGATTCATCAAGAATTCTCTTCTCCTAGAACACCCCAGCAAAATGGGATAATTGAGAGGAAAAATAAGACTCTCATAGAGGCTGGAAGAACTATATTGAGTGACACATCTCTCGGGCTGAGGCAGTAAATATAACATGTCATGTCCTCAATAGAGCAACAATCACAAAAGGCCACAAGAAGACTCCCGATGAGATCTTGAAGTGCTGAAAACTAAATCTGGGCTATCTCAAAATCTTTGGTAGTAAATGCTTTGTGCTTCACAATCGCAAGTCCTATGTGACTAAGTTTGCTCCTAAATCCTATGATGGAATATTTGTTTGGTACAGCAATCATAGCAAAGCCTATAAGATCTACAACTTGAAAAGCCAAGTTGTAGATGAATTAGTTCATGTAGTCTTTGATGAGTCTACAATGATTAACAATGGACTACATAGTTCCTCTTATAATACTGCAGGTACAGAACAGATAATGGACAAGCTGACCATCAAGGAAGCATCACCATTCATCCAAGATGATATGAATACTCTAGAAGATCTACCTGACACAATGGGAGTGGATGAAGATCAACAAGAAGATGCCCCTGTTGATGAAAGAAGACTGCCACCAGCAGTCAGACATATGAGAGATCATCCAGCTCACCAAATCATTGGTGAGGCAAGTCATGGAGTAATGACAAGGAGCAGAAATCAGAATACAGGCATGTATTCAAGCTTTCTATCCCAAGTGGAGCCCAAGAAGTTTAAAGAGGCCAACATAGACCAACACTAGATTGGAGCTATGCAGGAGGAACTGAACTAGTTCAAGAGATGCAGGGTCTGGAAGTTGGTTCCCAAACCTCATTGTCATAATGTCATTGGAGTCAAGTGGATCTACAGAAACAAGCTTGATGAAAATGATATTATAATTAAGAACAAGGCTAGAATAGTAGCTAAGGGGTACAAGAAAGAAAAAGGGATTGATTTTTATCAAACCTTTGCCCTTGTAGAAAGATTGGAGGCCATTCGATTGTTCCTTTCATATGCAGCACACAAGGGATTTAAGGTCTACCAAATGGATGTGAAGTCAGCCTTCCTAAATGGTAACTTAAAAGAAGAAGTCTATATTGAGCAGCCTCCAGGTTTTGTAGTTCCTAACTCACCTGATTTTATTTATAGACTTAGGAAAGCTCTATATGGGCTAAAGCAATCCCCTAGAGCATGATATGAGATATTGTTTAGTTTCCTCATTGAGAACAAATTCTCAAGGGGGAAAATAGACAAGACCATATTCCTAAGGGAATCTAAGGGTAAGATCATCCTATTCAAGATCTATGTAGATGACATCATCTTTGGATCTACTGATGACAACCTCTACAAAAAGTTTGCTAAATTTATATAGGGGAAGTTTGAGATGAGCAGTATGGGTGAACTTAAGTTCTTCTTAGGCCTCCAAGTAAGACAGACTGATGATGGCTTGTCCATATCCCAGTATAAGTTCACTAGGGAGTTAATCAAGAAATTTGGCATGGATAATTCCTCCACCATGAAAACTCCCATGGGGTCAAGTATTCCTGTAGGCAAAGAAAAAGCAAGGAAACTTGTTGATGAAACTTTGTATAGAGGGATAATTGGCTCCCTTTTATATCTGACAGCAAGTAGGCCAGACATCATGTATGCTACATGTATTTGTGCTAGGTCAAAGGATTGCCCTAAAGAATCTCACTACTCTGCAGCTAAGAGAATTTTGATTTATCTTAAGGGCACTCCAAATCTTGGCCTTTGGTACCCAAGAAATGGAGAGTTTGAACTAACTGGATATTCAGATGCAGATTTTGTAGGCTGCAAAGAGGACATGAAAAGCACATCTGGCACCTGTCAGTTCTTGGGAGGGAGACTGGTATCTTGGAGAACTAAGAAAAATACTAGTGTGGCAATATCAACTGTAGAGTCAGAGTACATCTCAGCAGGAAGCTACTCTACTCAATTGCTGTGGATCCATCATAAGGTTCAAGACTACAACCTCCAGATAAGTAGAACTCCTTTATTATGTGATTCTACTAGTGCAATCTCTATTGCTAGGAATCCTGTCTCCCATAGCAAGACTAAGCACATAGAGATTAGATATCATTTCAATAAGGAGCATGTGGAATGTAAAGACATCACCCTTGAGTTTGTCCCAATAGACAAGCAAGTGGCTGACATCTTCACTAAGCCACTAGATGAAGCCAAGTTTAACACCTTCAAATTTGAGTTTAGTATGTTAAACTTTGTATAGCTTCAGTTTCTCCTAATCTGGTTGCAAACTATTTGGCATTATGCAGATAGGATGGTCCTTAAAATAAATGAAGATTCTCCAATTGAGGGGGAGCAAGTCTAGCATAATTCCAACATTTCACTATTGCCCAATTGAGGGGGAGCAGGTGATAAGATGATCAGTTGATCAGGTGCATCCTTCCAGCTATTTGCTGCAGTCAAAAAGGGGGAGGATAAGATGATAAGATGATCAGATAAGTAAGGCAGAACCAAGGAAACAATAATTTAGGGGAAGCAGATGGCAGATGTAGTAATGTTCCATTCTGTAAGCAGGGAAGTGTGGTAATAATAGATCACCTCTCAATTATTTAGTTTTCTTTTATTATGCCTTGTGCTGCATGATTCTGTGTATGTCATTGACTCATTTGCTTAAGAGTTTTGACTTCCTCAAATAGGGGGAGATAGTTGGGTCCATTGCCACAATGTTCTGGATTTGAGTGAAGTCAATCTTATCAATGATATACACATATCCGTAGATGACTATGATAGGTCAGGTAGCCAAAGTGGCTAAGTCAGGTAAACACTTACCTAAGGTGTGGGATGACAGAAATCTGTCTGATTCCATATGCGTTGAGTGAAGGAACATCACTCAACTCTAGATGACTTATATCGCTGAGTGTAGCCTATACTGTCATAGCCTAAGTTGGAATGAGCTAAAATGTGGCTAAGTCCACAGGCGTTGAGTGAAGTCAACTCACTCAACACCATGCTACTAAAGAGAAATTTGGCTAAGTGTTTTGGCATTGAGTGATGAATACACACTCAATGCAATACATCAAAAAGGCTATAAGTTGAACTAGTTGAACCATGTTCAGATTCGTCGAACTGAGTTCAGAGTTCGTCGAGCTCAGCTCACCATTCGTCGAGCTAAGTTCAGAGCTTGAGATTCTGAGTTTGTCGAGCTCAGTTGAGAATTCGTCGAACTGAGTTCAAAGTTTGTCGAGCTCACTTCACCATTCATCGAACTCAGAAAGACAGTCTAAGCCCAGTGTTTTTTAAACACAGAAAATTGGCTAAGGCAGAAAGCGTTGAGTGAGGCGTGCTCACTCAACGCTCTCAACGCTTAAGTTGCTGAAGAAGTAGAAATTTGGTTAAGGCAAAAAGCATTTAGTGGAGGTTACTGACTCAATACTGTCAACGCCTAGTGAAGAAAGAATTTTGTCTAAGGGGTTTGGCGTTTAGTGATGCTTACTCACTCAACGCCAAGCAACAGAAAGCTGATAGAGCAAGTTGACATTGAGTTAAGCTGAATCTCTCAACGCCAAGAAATGGACTTTATATTCTAAGTAGTTTGGCGTTGAGTGAAGGTTACTCACTCAACGCCAAGAGACAGTAAATATGTCTAAGTGTTTTGGCGTTGAGTGATGCTTACTCACTCAACGCCTATTCTCTGATGCTCGATTTTGGCTAAGACCACTGGTGCTGACGTCAGCAAAATCGACAAAATCAACTTATGTCAAATCAGGTATGGGGAAGCTCAAGTACACGACAAATCTTGCTGTGAAGCTACTGTACGTCTTCTTCCGTTAAAGCAAGGTGAAGCTGGAAGCTGCAGATAGGGCCCACCGATCTCTAAGAGCCGTTGATCGACGAACTACAAAAGAAAGAGATTGGGCCAAGAGAAAGACAACTTTTAGGGCATACAATATTCAAAAAGGAGAGCAGCCATCTTCATCTTCTTCGCCATTACTGCATGTGAAAAGCTTGAAGCCAGAACCTTTATCCTTAAGCAGGTTCAGTGAGCTGTTGGAAGACTCAAGATCAAAAGATCTTTAGCCTTCAGCAACTAGTTCAGAAGTTAACTTATGAGTTCTTCCAACAAATCTTTTCCCTACTGTGAGGAGAGTTGGAGAAGAAATTTTTTCTGCTCAAGTTATAGACACAGATAAATTTCTCTGTGTCAAAGTAAATTAAACTCTTTCTTTTTGTAGGATCCTTCTGGATCTGAGCTGTAGGACCTTTGGGTCTAAGGTAGGACAAATTTGCCTGAGTTGTAGGAGAGTGCTTCTCTCTAAAGTAGGTGAGTTTTACTCACTGAGTAGTAGGTCAATTTTGCCTGAACTGTAGGAGAGTGCATCTCTCTGAGTTGTAGGAAAGTATGCTCTGAGGTAGGGCTATCCTCCATAGCCTGAGTGGTAGGGCTTAATTTCCTGAGATAGGTGATACTTGTATCACTGGTTTGGAAAAGTGCCTTGACTAATAGAAAGTTAGCAAGGTGGGAGGAGAGTGGATGTACCCATAATTTTGGGGAACCATTATAAAACACTTGTGTGCTTTTTTGTGTTTGATTTTATTTTCTTAATTGTAGGTGTTAAGGAAAAGCTCTAGATCACTCTAAGCTGAAAGCTAAAATAAATAAACAAGTGATTTAAAAGACTATCAAAATACCTAGGCAAACCTATTCACCCACCCTCTAGGTTGCTTGCTACCTTGAAAATAAGATCTTTCAAGGAGGTTGATCGAGGATCAACTTCTAACTTCTCCAGCCAAGTTCAACCCTAATTTCTCCTTCAAGAAGCTTTGAAAAAGCTAATAAAGGTTGGATCATTTTCTTCACAGCAAGGATTAAGGAAGAAGTTTACACTTCAAGTTATGATCAAGAAGAAGTCACCATTCTCTTTCTTTCTGGAGTTGTAAGCCTATATTATAAAGGGTGAGGTAAGGCAGTGTGTCTTAGGTAGGGAAAGGGGCAATTTCTCTGAGTTGTAGGAACTGGAAGGTTCTAAGGTTGTAGGGCAAGGGTTTGCCTGAGGAGTAGGAGTGGAGGTGAACTCTGAGGTAGGATTCTTGGAGAGGAATCTTAGTTGTAGGATCTTGAAAATCTGAGGTTGTACATTGTATTGTCTTAGTTGTAAGAACCAGCTAGGTTCTGAGGTATAAGATCTTAGGATAAGAAAGAAGAAGTTTGGCTGAATCTAGTTCATTACTAGATAGGATAAGGGAGAAAGTGGATGTACCCATAAATAGGGGAACCACTATAAAACTTTTGTGTGATTTGTTGTGCTGAATTGTGTACTGTGCTCAATTGTTTGCTGTGTTGTGATGTGACTGTTATATTTAGATATGTTATGCTTTTCTTGAATACTGTGATTGGATCAATTAACACTCTAAGTCAATTTCTGCTACTTAAAAGCAACCAAGATTTAAATAGGACCTATTCACCCCCCTAAAGGTCACTCTGAATCCTAAACAAACACTTTACCGTTATTACATTCCTAATTTCTTCTTCTGCTTAGTTGAATCCATTGCGAACAAGTTCATATCCTTCAAAGATGTTATCGTCATTCTTAGGAGCCATTGGAGTGGAGAGAATGGATTGACGAGTATCGACTGATCTGGGTTCTAGGTCTCGATACTCAGGAATCAAAAGCTCAAGAAATCAAGAAAGCGTAGTTGACTCCTACTCTCACACCCTATTTATAGTTTAATCTTTCCTAAAGATGAAAGGGCACGTTGCATTTAGACTTTTCCAAATTTTTAGGTAAATACCTAGTCTCGACACAGGGAAAAATTGTCTGTCGAGATGTGTCGACACAAGGACAATGTCTCTCGACATATACCTTTGGGTCTCGACACCCTTATGTCTCGACACTTTCTTAGATGTCTCGACACATTCTTTGATTTCTCGACAAAACTTTTGACTTACTCAAAATTTTGTTTTCTAAAATATAGATACTTGATATTTTTAAGGTTTATTCTTTATATTTATTTAAGTAAACTTAATTACTGGCATTTATATTGTATTCTTATTTTTATCAGTTTTTTCTTATATATGTACATAAATTATTCAAGATTAACATGCCAAGTTCAAACTTAAAGAAATTAAATTTCTCTTCTTCTAGGGGCTTATTGAAAATATCAGCAATTTGTTTATTATTTGGAACAAATTGTAACCTAATATCTTCATTTTCTACATGCTCCCTACTAAAGTGATATCTAATTTAAATATGTTTAGTTTTAATATGTGACATAGGATTGTTTGCAATAAAAATAGCACTAGTAGAAACACAGTATAATGAAATTTTACTTAGCTGAATGTTGTAATCTTGTAACTGATGCTGAATCCAAAGCAATTGTGCACAACAACTTCCAACTGAAATGTACTCAGATTTAGTAGTGGATATTGCTACACTTGTTTGCTTTTGGCTGCTCCATGACACCAGCCTTCTTCCAAGGAATTGACATGAGCCTGATGTGCTTTTACTGTCTTCTTTACATCCTCCAAAATCTGCATCTGAAAAGCCTGTCAGTTCAAAATCACTATTCCTGGGATACCATAGGGCAAGATTAGGTGTGCCCTTTAAATATCTCAATATTCTTTTAACTACTGTATAGTGAGATTCTTTAGGGCAAGCTTAATACCTAGCTCAAACACAAGTGGCATACATTATGTCTGGTCTACTGGCTGTTAGATAGAGCAGTGATCTAACTATGCCCCTATTCATGGTGATATCAACTGGCTTGCTAGTATCGTCCTTATCTAAAGACATACTAGACCCCATAAGAGTTCTCATTAAAGGGGCTGTTTCCATACCATACTTCTTGTTTAACTCGTTAGTGAATTTAGACTAACTAATGAAAATTCCATCTATAGTTTGCTTAACTTGGAGACCCAAGAAAAACTTGAGTTCACCCATGCTACTCATCTCAAACTTACCTTGCATAAGTTTGGCAAACTTAGTGTAAAGTGACTCATCTGTAGAACTAAATATAATGTCATCTACATATATTTTTACTAAGATGGTCTTGCCTTTGACTTCCCTTAGGAATAGTGTTTTGTCTATTTTCCCTCTTGAGAATTTGTTATCCAGAAGGAATTTAGACATAGTCTCATACCAAGCCCTTGGGGATTGTTTTAGTCCATAGAGAGATCTTAATAATAAATAAACATGATTAGGTTTAGTAGAGTCAACAAAGCCTGATGGTTGCTCAACACAGACCCTTTCTTTAGAGTTACTATTTAAGAAGGCTGACTTCACATCCATTTGATAAACTTTGAATCCTTTGTAGGCTGCATATGCCAGGAAGAGTCTAATATCCCCCAATCTAGTTACTGGTGCAAAGGTTTGACCAAAGTCTATACCCTCTTCTTATCAATATCCCTTTGCAACCAGTCTAGCTTTATTTCTGACTATAACACCATTCTCATCCAGTTTGTTCCTGTATATCCATTTAGTTCCTATGATGTTATAGTCATCTGGTCTGGGAACCAGCTTCTAGACTTTACATCTCTTGAACTGGTTCAATTCTTCCTACATAGCACCTATCCAAAATGGATCTACATTGGCTTCTTCAAATTCCTTTGGTTCTGTTTGAGGACGAAAACTTAAGTACATCACAGTGTTGTGATGTTTACTTCTTGTGGTAACACCATGTGAAAGATAATCCTATGGGTAGATAATCACCAAGAGGGGGTAAATAAGTGAATTTTTAAGTTACTTTATCAGATCTTTATCACTTAAATAACTTTGTAGTTAAAAAGACTTAGATCACAACACAAGAAAAATTGATCCACATCACACAGCACACACAAAATTTACAGTGGATCCCCTATCTAGGGTACATCCACTTTCCCCCTTCTTCCTCACTAGCAATATGCTAGATGAGGTTATAACTCCTCTTTAACTCAGATCCAAAGATCCTACAGGCTCAGTTTCTGTTAAGAAACCTACACTCAGACCAACTAGTCCTACCTCAGAGATTCTCCCAATCTCCTACCTCAAATCCCTCAAAAATCCTACCTCAACCTTTATAAATTAGGCTTACAACTCAATGATTCACCCAAAACCACCTACCTCAGGTCCTGCAAGAACCCTACCTCAGCCTTTATAAAATAGGCCTACAACTCAGAGATAAGATCTCCTTCCCAGTCAGATCTCAAGGAGATCTTACAAAATATAGAGGTAAAAATGAAATTCTTAGAAAACAGAAAATCTATAATCTAATATATCTGTTAGAACAGATTCTTCAATTCAGCAGCAATGAACGTCTTCTTGATAAATTGGCTGGCTAAAAAGTTACTTCTCTAGATCTGCAATCTTCTTGATGTTGATCGGCTTGATAACCTTGAATAAATTGTAGATCACATCCACCTTGATCTTAAGATCGACTTTGATAAAGGATCTGGAGATATTCTTGAAGACCTTCGTCTTCTTCCTCCTTCTCGGGATTGTAATAAGAATGAGAATTTTTGTTTTCTTTTCCGATTCTGTGTGTCTCAGTTGGTGTAGACAACTCCTCTATTTATAGCTCTCATGGATGCCTAGTAACTGAATGATGACATCAGCGTCTGACATCATACTTCAAATTCTCCCCTTAAACAGTTTCTGTTAAAGTATCACATTACTATAGCTGAAGTGACAGTTCTGACTTATCTTGACACTTCTGTGTTGACTCTACATATCTTCAGAAATATAAGTGTTAAGATTTCCAATGTGTCTCGAAACTTGTGTCGAGATATCTTAGGAGTCTCAACACAATTCTACTTGGAAGAATTTTCATCTGAACTTGAAAGTGTCGAGATAGTTGACTTGTCTTGACACAACCATCTTTTGTGTCAACCTCTTTAATTCTGCTTAGTGTCGAGACAATTAGATTGTCTCGATACAACTATCTACCTGATGTCTATATATTTTAATTCTGCCTTGTGTCGAGACTTCGATACTTTAATCCTTTATTGTGTCGACATAGTTGATTTGTCTCGACACATTTTTACTTAGGAAAATCTTCTGTCTTCTTTGTGTCGAGACAGTTGTATTATCTCGACACAACTGCTTCAAGCTTTCTAGTGTCAAGTATGCTGACTTATCTCAACACTGCTGACTCAGTATTCAAGGCATCGAGACAACTAACTTGTCTCGATACAGCTGTCTTGAATCTTCAATGTGTCGAGTTGGCTGTCTTGTCTTAACACTGCTGACTTAGTCTTCAAAGCATCGAGACAACTGACTTATCTCGACACAACTGTCTTGAATATTCAATGTGTCGAGTTGGCTGTCTTGTCTTGACACTGCTGATTTAGTCTTCTGTGTGTTGAGACAACTGACTTGTCTCGACACAGCTTCTGCAAATGTGTTGATATAGTTAAAGTGTTTCAACACATTTGTACTTAGCCATTTTTCTGCGCTGCAGGTTGCTGAATGTCAACTGTGCTGACTTTACTCTGCACTATGCTGACTCAACTCGATGCTTTTGTACTTAGACAATTTTTCTTCAAAATCCAGTCAACTTCTTGTGTCCACCTGTCCAATCAATATGAAGTAGGCAACCTATATACATAAACTGAAACATATATCAAATACAAACATATGTATATCATTGAGTTGAAAAGGGCTACTTCAAATTAAGTACATTATGTCCAATGTACCCAACAATCTCCCCCTATTTGGAGAAGTCATAACCTCAATTAAATGATATACAACATGATACAAAAATACAATGATAGAGTTATAAAATCAACAATGCTAAACAACATATGAAGCAACACAAATGATAACACATATGGAACATAATGCAACCAAAATTTTCATTATAAATTTGTTCAAGGATTACATTTGTTTGATTTGTTTCACTGATCTAAAAGTAAAGTTATATAATTCCTAGAAAACATATTCTAAGAATCCTTTTGATCTTTGATGACTATGCCTTTTCCAGATTGTATCTTTGCTTTTACTTCAGGCACCTTATCAACTGCTATCTTCATGCCTTTGTCATTCTTGGATTTGATGATATGTTCTGCCTTGAGCCTTTGTCTTTCAAAATAGTGGTAAGGCTTTGGAAAATACTTACTGTGATCAACATAATTTGTAGGAATCTTCTCTGACTTCAGATCATGTCTGAATTTCTGGATAACCTCTTATTGCTTTAAGTGCTTAGACCAATCTTTCTCTTGGTACCATTTTCCCCTATCAGTAGCATTGACATTAACTGCTTTCCATGTAGTGAGGATAATTGATCTGGAGGTAGGGCTCCACTGTTCAAAGTCAGGCCTAGCTTTAGCTTGTTCCCTAAAATTTTCTTTGACAACTGAGCTTCTTTCTCTTTCAGTAAAGCAGCATCGGTCATTTCCACCTCTTCACATACAACATTTTGAACTTGTGTTGGAGGACTATACATGGTTTGGACAGCTGTTTGGATAGCCTCAAATGGAATTTGTGCTGCAGGATTGTACATGGATGATTGTACACCAATATGAATAGCTTCAAATTGAGTTGGTTGACAACCAGACTCAGCAGTTTGGTCACCATCATACCATAGGGGAGGATGGCCTAAAGTATTTCTGATATTGTTTGATATCTAGGTAACATGCTCAAAACTAGCTTTAATCATTACCCTCTCCCCCTTTATGACTTCTCTTTCTATGTGATCTCTGAGGTCATTCATGTGAAACCTTACTTGACCATCCAGATAATTGATTCCTGAGGTAGCAGTGTTTTTTACCTTCAGTAAATTATTATCCAAACCCTTGCTAGAAGCTTTGATATTTGTAATCAGTGAGGCTGAGTGGGTTGTCAGCTGAGTTTCCATCTCCTTTGTGGCAATAACTATTTTATTTTTTAAAGTAGTAGTCTGCTCAGTCAGCTTGACCAAAGTTTCAATATACATGACAGTCATGTTTTCATCCAAGATTCTTTGATTCTTAAGGACATAGCCTTGTTTGACAATCATGTCATCTTCAGTTTGCTTTGCTTCTTGTTGATGTTTTACAATGTACACTACAACATTTTCTCCCCTCTGGAAGAAATCTATCATGTCTGTCTTTAGAAAATTCACTTCAAATCTAAGAGACTTTATGTCCTGATCAGTTGAAACTGCAGCTCCTTATTCCTTTCATCTATATATTGCTCAAGTTTAGTTCTCTGCTGGTCTAACATAATCTGCATTTGAACTAGTAGTGAGCTTGAGTCTACTGGAGGAGCTGAAGTTTGTTCAGACTGAATAAACCTTTTATAGCTCCTACTTCTCTTATTCATTTCAGATAATTTCCTTTTCTTCAGCAGAGAGGCTTCTTCTTCCTCAGATTCAAAAGAACCTACTTCTTCAACTGATGTTGTCTCTTTGGCTTTGTCAGTATTTATTGCCAACTCCCCCTCAACCCTTGCATCTTCTTTATCAATATTGATGTCTTCCAAGTGAGCTTCATCTTGCTGAACTTCAGCATCAGGAACTTGGTTCACTGAAGTTGCAGCTATCTCCCCCTGGATGTCATCTACTTTATCCAAATGAGTTTCTTCTTCAGTCTCCATATAGACTGCATTTCTAGTATCTTCATCTATCATCTGTAGATCCTGTGCAGTAGCATCAGCCAATCCTTTTGCTGTGTTCAGGTCAAGGATCACATCCATCACTATTTTGCCAGCAATTTCACTTTCTAAAGTTGGAAGCACATTGAGGGTTTCTTCTTCAATGTGTTCCTTCTTTGGAATTATCTCCCCTGCATCTGATCCCTAGTTCAAAATGAGGGCCTTAGAGAAATTTCTAGGGCTGAAACATCTTGGTAATCTGAGTTTGAACTCTCTTGTCCATCAGATTTACTGAAAGAATCTTCTTCCACCACTACAACCTTCTTCTTTTTCTCTTTCTTCTTTACCACTACATGTGTCTCTTTGGATAGAACTCTATCCCACCTGGATAAAATCCTCATATCCATTTTGCACATGTTGTTGATCTTTGTTCCGGTCCTCAGGTTCAAACAATCAGGAATGGCCTGTACTAAGTAGAGGCTTGTCAAAGACTACTTTGCTCCAGTTAGTCTTGACTTGAATATTACTCGATCCATTAGCTGAAACATGTTGGCTGATATCCTGTCATGTGCTCCTATTTTGCACAGCGACACCTTCCTTATTATTTCTGATAGGAATTTCCCTTTGTACAACCCCGTATTCGCAGAGTAGGGTCCTTTCGGCAAGCGCAGAGCCAGTTTTAAGTTTTTAAGCTTTTTAGAGATTTTGGACTCTTGGTGGCCCATTTTGGTTTGGACTTGGAAATATACTAGTAGGGGGAGGAAAAATCTACCCCCCCGGAGCTTCCTATGAGCGAGGTAAAAGCGGTACTCCGGGCGGAGGCCAAGACCTCACCCCCCCTCCTGCACCCCTGCCCTTTGGGCGAGCTCGGCCGGCGGCCTGGAGCTCGCCCGGGCGCCCAGCCCCTTGGGCGAGCTCGGCCGGCGGCCTGGAGCTCGCCCGGGCGCCCAGCCCCTTGGGCGAGCTCGGCCGGCGGCCTGGAGCTCGCCCGGGCGCCCAGCCCCTTGGGCGAGCTCGGCCGGCGGCCTGGAGCTCGCCCGGGCGCCCAGCCCCTTGGGCGAGCTCGGCCGGCGGCCTGGAGCTCGCCCGGGCGCCCAGCCCCTTGGGCGAGCTCGGCCGGCGGCCTGGAGCTCGCCCGAGCGCCCTGCCCCTTGGGCGAGCTCGGCCGGCGGCCTGGAGCTCGCCCGGGCGCCCAGCCCCTTGGGCGAGCTCGGCCGGCGGCCTGGAGCTCGCCCGGGCGCCCTGCCCCTTGGGCGAGCTCGGCCGGCGGCCTGGAGCTCGCCCGGGCGCCCAGCCCCTTGGGCGAGCTCGGCCGGCGGCCTGGAGCTCGCCCGGGCGCCCAGCCTTTGGGCGAGTTCGCTTCGGATGTCCGAAGTGGGGTAAGGGGAGGAGCATGGTTCAGCCTCCACCTCCCCCCCCCCTTTTGGACCTGTTGTCATGTATTTCCCCTAAGGGCATTTTGGACTTTTCAAACTTAGGACTTGGAAAAACTATAAATAGACCCCCTTGGGTACCTTTGGAGAGGCATTGGCTTTTGGCTTCCTCCTCCCTAGTTTCCTTCTTGGTAGAGTTGAGAGAACTCTCCAAGGTACCCAACTCTCATTGGTAAGGGAGGGGAAGTGTTCTTGTGACCTTCCGGGTGAGTGGTGGGACCTCCGCGCTAGAGCCGAGGGTCTGTTCCTAGTTCTCAAGTCTTTGGCCCGTGACATTCTTCCAAGTGTAGTAGGTGTGAGGTCACCCCTTCCCCAAGGGTCGAACTCCACAGAGACCAAGTTTTTGGTTTCAACACCCTTAATTGTTCATACCTTTGCGGAACAGGGTACTTCCCAGCTTGGTGGTTGGAGCCAATCCACACCATTCTAATGCATCTGCGGTCTTGGCAGAGTCTAAGTCTTCTTCTTAGTCAATTCTAGGTAAGTGGAATACCTTGGCCAGTCTTCTTATTGTTATTTTCATTTTTGTTCCATTCACCTTTGAATTAATCTTTGTTGAACTTGATTCTAGTGATAAATTGGAGAAGAATTCTGATACTTCTCTTTTACAGATGTTTGTTGGTTTAGAAAGCAAATACTCCAAGCCAGCTTCATCGATTAGGTTTACCACCTCCTTGATTTCGTCACCCGCCGATTGGAATCCATTGCGAACAAGCTCGTATCCTTCGAAGATGTTATCGTCGTTCTTGGGAGCCATTGAAGGTGAAGGAAAGGAAAGATGAGTGTTGACTAATCAGAATTCTAGGTCTCGACACTCAGGGATCAATCTCTCAGGATTTAAGGTAAGCATAGACGACAACTTATTTCACACCCTATTTATAGTTTTTGTCGCAGAAGACGAAAAGGCACGCTGCATTTAGTCTATTTCGAATTTTTGGGTAAATACCTAGTGTTGACACAAGGATATATTGTCTGTCGAGATGTGTTGACACAAGGATTATGTCTCTCGACACATGTATCTTAGGGTCTCGACACCCGTATGTATCGACACCCACTTTAGTGTCTCGACACATAAGGTTATCCTATGTCGACACACTTTCATGTGTCTCGACACATCAATATCTATAGTGTCGACACACTCTCTGGTGTCTCGACACATTACATAAAGCGTCGACACACTTTCTTATGTCTCGACAATGATTAGTCAAAATTTGTTTTTCTTAAGTGTTTATTCTTGACACTTTTGAAGTTTATCCTTGAAACCTAAATGAGTAGACTTAATTACTGATTAATCAGTTTTATACTTATGTTATTACTGTTTTACTCAAGATTTAACATACCAAGTTCAAATTTAAAGAAATTAAATTTCTCTTCTTCTAGAGGCTTAGTAAAAATATCAACAATTTATTTACTTGTTGGAACAAATTCTAAGCTAATATCATCATTTTCTACATGCTCTCTGATAAAATGATATCTAATTTCAATATGCTTTATTCTACTATGTGACACAGGATTGTTTGCAATAGAAATAACGCTAGTAGAATCACAGTATAAAGGAATTTTTCTTAGCTTGAAATTATAATCTTGTAATTGATGCTTAATCCAAAGCAATTGTGCACATCAACCACTAGATGAAATGTACTCAGATTTAGATGTGGATATTGATACACAAGTTTGCTTTTTGCTGCTCCAATACACCAGCCTCCTTCCTAGAAATTGACATTACCCTGATGTACTTTTCCTATATTCTTTATATCCTACATAATCTGCATCTGAAAAACCTGTCAGTACAAAATCACTATTCATGGGATACCATAGGCCAAGATTATGTATGCCATTTAGATATCTCAATATTCTTTTAATTGTTGTATAATGAGATTCCTTAGGGCATGCTTGATACATGGTACAGACATATGTGGCATACATTATGTCTTGTCTACTGGATATTAGATAGAGCAGTGATCCAACTATGCCCCAATACAAGGTGATATCAACTGGCTTCCAAGCACCATCCTTGTCTAATGACATACTGGACCCCATGGGAGTTCTTATTAAAGTAGCTGTTTTCATGCCATACTTCATGATTAAATGCTTGGTGAACTTTGATTGACTAATGAAAAGTACATCTAAAGTTTACTTTACTTGGAAACCCAAGAAAACTTGAGTTCACCCATGCTACACATCTCAAACATTCCTTGCATTAATTTAGCAAAATTAATGCAAAGTGACTCATTAGTAGATCCAAATATAATGTCATCAACATATATTTGTACTAGGATGGTCTTGCCTTTGACTTCCCTTAGGAATAGTGTCTTGTCTATTTTCCCTCTTGAGAATTTTTTCTCTAGAAGGAACTTAGAAAGAGACTCAAACCAAGCCCTTGGGGCTTGTTTTATACCATAGAGAGCTATAAAAATCAAATAAACATGAGTAGGTTTAGTAGAATCAACAAAACCTGAGGGTTGCTCAACATATACTCTTTCTTTAAGATTACCATTTAGGAAGGCTAGCTTCACATCCATTTGGTAAATTTTGAAACTTTTATAGGCTGCATATGCTAGGAAGAGTCTTATAGCCTCCAATCTAGCTACTAGTGCAAAGGTTTGATCAAAGTCTATCCCCTCTTCTTATCTATATCCCTTTACAACCAATCTAGCTTTGCTTCTGACTATTACACCATTCTCATCCAGTTTGTTTCTATATATCCATTTGGTTCCTATGATGTTACAATCATCTGGTCTGGGAACCAGCTTCTAGACATTTCATCTCTTGAACTGGTTCAAATATTCTCGCATTGCACCTATCCAAAATGGATCCACATTAGCTTCTTCAAATTTCTTTTGTTCTGTTATGGATAGAAAACTTGAGCACATCACAGTATTATGATGTTTGCTTCTTGTGGTCACACCCTGTACAACATCTCCTATAATCAATTCCCTTAGATGATAATTTAGATGTCTGATAGCAACAGGTAATGTGACTTCTTCTCATGGATCACCTGCATCATGTTGAGTTTCTTCTCCTTACTGTTCCTATGCAAGTACTTCCTCAATAATGTTGACTCCATCTTGCATATTCTGGCTTGCTGGAATAATATCTTATATAGTCAGCTCTTTTAGCTTCAAGTCTTCACCTGTTGTGCTTAATGATCCTGGTTTATCATTGTAAAACACAGAAATTTCATCAAATACAACATGAACAGACTCCTCCACAACTTGATCCCTCAAGTTGTAGACCCTATAGGTCTTACTGTGGTCACTATAACCAACAAATATGCCATCATAGGACTTCTCAGCAAACTTGGATATATATGTTTTCCCATTATTTAGGACATAACATCTACATCCAAAGATTTTGAAATAGGACAAGTTTGGTTTTCTGCCCTTCATGAGTTCATAAAGAGTTTTATTCAATCTTTTGTTGACTGATGCTCTATTTAAACATGACATGCTGTGTTTATAGCTTTAGCCCAGAAGTATTCTAGAAGTGAAGAATCACTCAACATGGTTCTTCCAGCTTCATTGAGAGTCTTATTCTTCCTCTCAGCAATCCAATTCTGTTGGGGTGTTCTTGGTGAGGAAAACTCTTGCTGAATCCCCAATTATTCACAAAACTTTGTCATATAATCAGATTGAAACTCAGTTCCATGATCACTTCTAATTCTTTCCACAGACCTGTTCAATTCATTCTAAATTTGTTTGACAAAAGTCTTGAAGACATCAGGAGTTTCAGACTTTTTCCTTAAGAAAAAAACCCAAGTGAATCTGGAATAGTCATCAACAATTACATAGGTGTAGACTCTCCTTCCTAAACTATGAACTGGTATAGGACCAAACAAGTCCATATGCAAGAGGTATAAACACCTCACTGAGTCTTTGCATTCAATACTTTTGAATGAAGCTTTGGTTTGCTTGCCTTTTTGGCATGCTGAGCATATGCTCTCCTTAGAGCATTTAATGTTAAGGCCATTCCTAACAAGCTCTTTACTGAAAAGTTTGCCTATGACCTTGTATTTCAAATGAGCTAGCCTCTTGTGCCATTTTACACAGTGTAAGACTTTCTCATTTGCAACTAGACATAAGGGTGAGTCTGACTTTAAACAAAGAAAATAAAAACAATACACATTCCCACATCTACTGCCTGTCAAGATGAACTCTTGGTCACTTGACTTCTTTATTAGGCACTCATCATTGTGGAATGAAATGTCATAGCCAGGATCACAAAGTTGGCTTATGCTTATAATGTTGTGTTGCAACCCTTCCACATAAGCTACTTTGGCGAGAGTGACTAAGCCATTTGTGGTCTTATCATAACCTTTGGTTATTCCTTTGTCAGCTGAACCAAAGATCACCTTTGGTCCTTTCTCTATGGGAATAAATTATCTCAAATTGCCTCTTATTCCAATCATGTGTCTGTAACACCCACTATCCAAGTACCAGATTGGTCTATCTCTGGTGCTTGACTCTACAATCATCAGTGTTGGTCAAGTGATAGACCAAGGGATTACCCTAGTAAATAATCAGATTTAACTTAAAAAGAAGGCCCAAGAGCACCTCATGAAGATATGTGAAGAGGTGGAGACTTTCAAAGATGATGCCTTAGAGAAGCTAAGTGTAAAAATCAGAAAGGGGGAGGAACTTGTGAAAGAACATGTTGAAAAGTTTGATACTAATGTCAAGAATTTGTGGACTGCAAAAATGGATGAAATTAATAAAGCTGTACTAGTCTCGATTCAATCTGTAAAATTCCATACTCATGTTACTGCTATATGGGTACACAACCAGATTTTCCTAGATTTCAAAGCTGATCCAAACATCATTCCACATCATCTAAACCCTCTTGCAGAAGTTCAGCCTGCTCAGATGCCTGCTAATCCTACCTTTTCTCCTAGGCCTCATGGAGAAGCTCCTCCTCCTCCAGAATCTTATGCTCAGGTTTGGGAATCGTATATACCTCAAGACCTACCTGACGTACAGATCCCAAAGAGAAGAAAATATGGAGATGAAGCTTCTGCCAGCAGATCATTTACAAATCTAGAGGCATAGAAAAAGAAAAGCCCAAGAATTTGGTGAAATCTAGAGTCCAACTTCCAAGTCTTTGATTCTTGATACACTGAAGCTTGTTTTGGACTTTAATGAATATAGACATGACCATTACATCTCCTATGAGTGGGACATGTATGAAAGTCTATGGCTAAGAGAAGGATATATGATAGAGAATATGGGAGGAATAATCCAAATGCACCACCAAGACCCCCAAAGTATTATCTTAAGCCATTCAGTTATCAAAGGAGACAACATGAAAAGAAGGACATGCAACATCATCAACAACAACAACATCAAGGCTAAGAATGATCATAGTTATAAGATTTAGGATTGAATCTGTATAGAACTAAAATCTTGAAACATTTCTAGTTATATAAATCTTTTGTTTTGATGTTTCATTTCCTTATCTTTAATTTTTATACTTGTCATTCTGTGCTTATTTTCAACATCTAGTTCTTTTTATTTTTGATATAATTCACCTTAGTGTAAAGGGTTCTGACTTCTACAAATAGGGGGAGATTCTTGGGTATTGTATCCACAATAACCTAGATTTGTATGAAGTCACCCTTTAATAAAGATGAATTAAGTTGTATTTGATATCCTGTTCTAGTTATGTGTTTGCAGGACTTATTGCCAAGTGTAGACCAATGTTAGTCTACAGTGGGTCACCAAACAAAGTACCATACAATGTAATCCCTCATTGTATGATCCATGGTGTTGACTCATGTGTAGCCTCTCTATTGGGATACACTTCTTTTTCAAGCACTAGGTTTGATGAAGGAATACATGTAGTTGTTTGGATTGAAGAAGTAAAATTTTCTTAAAGATGAAAATTTTCTAAGTGTTTTACTCGAGTGGAATTATAGTACTCGAGTAGAAACCTTAGAAGCACTCGAGTAGGTCTTGTCTGAAACTCGAGTAATGGAAGTGGTTCTCGAGTAGCTTTAATCTAGCTCTTGAGTAGCCAAGCCCAGTACTCGAGTAGACCTTCTCTTATTCTCGAGTGTTCAGCTTTTAGTTCTCAGAAATTTTCTATGTTAATCACTCGAGTAGTCAAGTTTCGTACTCGAGTAGATGAGCAGTTATTTCGAGTAACGGAAGTATAGTTCTCGAGAAGATTCTAACCCCACTCAAGTAACAAATCCTTGTACTCGAGTAGTTCATTTAGTACTCGAGTAATCCACTTTCAGTATTCGAGTGATCAACTTTTATTCCAGAATTTTCTCTAAGTCAAGTTCTCGAGAAGTCCAGTTTCATCTCTTGAGTAGTATCTCTAGCACTCGAGTGATCTTTACTCCACTCGAGTGGTTTCTTATTCTATCCAGAATTTCCAGAAATACTTCTTCTCGAGTAGTCAGAGCCATCCACTTGAGAGCTAGTTATAGTACTTGAGTAGTATTATTCTCACTCGAGAAATGCTGTCTCATTTTCTGAAATTTTTTCCAAGTCTCTGTCAGATCGATTTTTGAATTCTTTGATATGACTGGTCCATGTGGCCATCATTGATGACAAATCTAACCATTAGGGAGATCTTATAAAAGGTCATGTCATTACGACTAACCCTAAATGCGTAATATTCTGTCATTCTAAGTTTCTGGATCACGCCGACACTTTCCATTTTCTACAGAAGCTGCCGCTCATCTTGAAGATCGCCAAGGCCATTTCCGATCCAGATCGAACTTGCAGATCAAGAGATTTTTTCAATCTTCATCTTCTCCTTGATCGTGTGAGTCCAAGTTTCTCAGAACAGATCTAGCCAAGAGTCTTCTTATACAAATTCTAATAAAGCCGAAAAGATCAAGAAAGATGACCTAGGGAGAGATTTCCAGATCTGAGAAAAGATTTACTGTTTGTATTTTCTTAAATTCATTTTATTATTGTAGGAGATTATTCTCCGAGTGTAGGAGCCTCGTTCTCCGAGTTGTAGGAGGTTTTCATCTACCGAGTGTAGATCCCTTTTTGGATCAAGTTGTAGGAACGTTGTTCCGAGTGGTAGGATTGTTTTCAATCCGAGATTAGTGGAGTAGTCGAGTCTAGCGTATTGCTAGATTGGTGAGTCAAAAGTGGACATACCCAAGATTGGGGAACCACTATAATTCTTGGTGTCCTCTGTGAATGCTTGGCTATTTCTTGTGCATTAGATCGCTAAAGTTTTTATTCTGCAAAAAGACGCACAACTCACATATTCACCCCCTTTAGGTGATTTAGGTAGACAACTTAGACGTTTTTCAATTGGTATCAGAGGGAGGTTGATCATTAAAAGGTTAACACCTTGATCAGATTTGCCCCAAGTTGTCTTTTGAGTTATCCAAGCATGGACAGAGCCAAGGATTTCGCTAAGCTTCCTTTGTACATAAAGAACAATTTTGCTATGTGGAAAGAAAGGATAAAGTTCTTCATGGAAGCTGTAGATCCAAGGATCTTCATGATTGTGGAAGAAGGTCCTCATATCCTAATGATAGCCTCTACCATTGATCCGACTAAGCAAGTTCCTAAGAAGTTGATGGATATTGATAAGGATGAGATTGCACTTATCTCGTTAGACAAAAAGGCCAAAAATATCATCGTAAGTACAGTCGATGACTCGATGCTGCAAAATTTGCTTCACTGCCAGTCTGCTAAGGAAATGTGGCAGTCTCTTATCATCTTGATGGAAGGCATTGAAGAAGTTTGGGATGACAGAAGATCCCTTCTAAATCAAAAGTATGAAGCCTTCCGACAAGGACCCAAGGACACCATTACTGACACATTTGAGAATTTGTTCAAGACAGTTTAACGGCCTAAGAGTATATGACTGAGTCTTCACAAATGGAGAGCTGAACTAAAATTTCTTAGGTCCCTAACTAAGGAGTTGGACAACAAAGTCTGTGCCATCCAGGAATTTGGCAAGTTAGTTGAGACTGATCCTCAGAACCTATTCGAAAAGCTGATGTCTTATGAGCTTCAAATCAATTCTAGAAAAGCTGAAGAAAAGAAGAGTCGGTTCTCTTCCAAGGAGAAGTCTATTGCACTGAAGGCAGACACATCAAGGAAGTCCAAGGCTGCCTCTCCTACACCAGCACAAGAAGAAAGTGAAGAAGAAACCTCGGAGCCAAGTACCTCAGGCTCAGAACTATCTAAAGGAGAGTTCTCTCTACTCTCAAGACAGTTTAAGAAATTCTTGAACAAGAAGAAGCAATGAAAAGGCAAGGACGCCTCATAAATAAGATCACGATATGATGGTGATCGCTACAAGAAAAGCTCAAGTAGCTAAGACAGGTATACCTCTAAAATGAACAAACATAATTCTACTTAAATTGTTTGCTACTGTTGCAATAAGACAGGTCATGTTATTGCTGATTGCCCCCATAAGAAGGAGGGTGGAAGAAGAGACGAAAAGAAATCTTCTTACCACAAGAAGAGAACAGAAAGAAGCCTTGTAGCCAAAAAGGGAAAAACTCTCAGCGACTCTGACTCATCTGAGTCAAATGATGAAGAGGAAGCCTATATTGGGCTAATGACACAAACTGACGAACAAGAAGAGCCCCAGTTCACTAGGGTGGTAAAATCTTAGACCCCTATTTCTTAATCTGATGATTCTTACCATGAGAATGAGGAATGTTCTTCTTACGAGGAATCTAAACTCATGTCTCAATATAAAGAGCTGATCAAAGCCTACGACAAATGTCGTAGAGTGGAAAGAGCTCAGGATAAGGAGATCAAATCTCTAAAGGCTGAAGAGAGCAATCTGAGAGTGGAAATTGTAATGATGGACTCCCTCAAGAAAGACTTTCATGATGCTATGGAAGAATACAATAAGGCTCTCAAGCACCTAGATCTGAAAGAGGAAATCATCAAGGGGTTGGAAGAATAACTTGTAGCCAAAAAGAAACTTGTTGAAGGTTTCTCCAAGCCTATGATAGTTCTTCCGCTTGTTGCTGAATTCTCTGCTCAGGCCAAAGGTGCTGGCTTAGGCCATATGGTTAGTCCTAGTAAATCTTCGAGGAGAACTAAAGTCCAAAGGAGAAATAAGGCTGCTAAGAAAGCACTAGCCAAAGAGAAGGGGAAAGCTCCTCTAGAACAAACGACATTTAGGAAGGTTATCTTTCTGACAAATAAGTTTGATCTGGATTTGTCCTATGGTCACTTTGCTAGGCCTACTTATGTAGAGCCCATGTCTCGTTACCAAGGATGGACTCGTCCCCGGAACCTTTGGTCACTTTGCTAGGCCTACTTATGTAGAGCCCAAGTCACTTTGCTATGATTGTTTGCAATATGCTCTCTGATAATATGCTTTATTAACTTTTGAAGGGAGTTAATAAACACTTTTGCAGGAGGTGAGAGAGGTGATGATATCTTCTCTTTTCTCTATACAACAGAGAAGACTTATGGATTTCTATTGTCAAGACTCCTTCTGAAATGTTGACTGGTTCAGAAAGCTTGGAGCCTTGCTCAGGGTGTAGGTCTTCAGCCTTATCTTGAAAAGATCCTGGAACTTTCTGACTGATTCAAAGTTGTTGTCCTTAAATGTTCCTGGAGTTGAAGTAGAAGAAGACTCTTAAAATTGATGGTTGTTCTTCTTCAGTCTTCAAAAGAACAAGGGATAAGACAGAATGTTTTCTATACACAGAGAAAGAGAGAAGTCTGTATGTTGTTCTGTGTCTCTTCTCTATATTCTCAGTACTGTCTAGTCTGTGTATGCATGCAGGGATTGATTGCCATCTGAAAAGAGAAAATCTCTTTTATATTCTGCTGTCCAAAATTCTCTTTGAAATTTGAATTCCAAGCATTAATTGCTGACTGATCTGGAGAATGAAATAGATAGAATATTTGCTTTAAATGAGTTTCCCCAACTGTCCCATTAAAATAAGCAAGTAATTAACCATGATGAAGACCATAATTAATGCTACAAATAACGGCTATATTCAGGAGAATATAAGCATTAATTACTCAGGAAATTACTGCTAAATAATATAATAAATAAGAGACAGAAGTAAGGAACACTTCTCATTCTGGCTCGGGACAGAAATCGTCGACCTCAGAACAGAATTCGACCACTGGAGTTCCAAGTTTGCCGACCTGAGAATTCCTGTTCATCGACCTGAGCTCTGCGAACTACATACAGAGAATAACTTGACAATTCTGCGCTCTAAGTTCGTCGAGCTGAGAATATGTCTGAATGAAGAGATGGTCGACCAGAGCTCGAATATCGTCGAGCTCAACTCAGAGAAAGATTTTTGAGTTCGTCGATCTGAGATCGACGATCGTCGAGCTGAGTTCGAAGAATTTTGAACTGATAATTTTGATCTCTGAATTCTTCTAAGTCTGAGTCTACTGAAGTCCTTTGTTGGCTGGTCCATGAAGGTTGAACCTAATGACTAGACTAAACTCTAGGACTCATAGACTTGACCTTGGTTATACAATGTGGGTCAAACTCATCCTAATTAGTGAACCTAGCCCAAATCAAAACTAGGGATCCAACAATCTCCCTTTATTTTGGTGAGGTCACTAATACAAACAAAAGAAAACAATCACAAAGCATAATAAAATATATCTGGCAGAAAAATAAAACACCCAGCAGATATTTACACATGTGCTTCATGATTCAACTAATAGAGTTCAAAAAATAAAAAATAAACACATAGACATTAGTTCTTATTTGACTTCTCTTTCTCAGATTTATCAGAAGGCTGTTTGAAAATAATTTATCTGTTTGGATTTGCAACTTCTTTCTTTGACATTATCATGTCTGATGCTCCAATTATATTGCATCTCTTGGCACTACTATTTCAGGACGTAAACTCATATAATCATCTACATTAAAGAATTTATTAGCTTTAGCATACCTCTTGAGTTCTTCTTTTCTATAGGATGATATTGTTGAGTATTGAGATGGATCTTTTCCTTCAGCTTTAGCTTTGTTGATCATAGAAAGTCCAACTAGCTCTTGAAACTTGGCCATTTTTTTAGTTGTTTCCTGTTCTGGATCTACAAATGGGATAGGTGGAGATTCTGGCCTTATAGGACTAGAGTCCTTCTTTGAATCATCAGTAGATGCTGGAGTACCATTCTTATCTATAGCATGATGGAGGCTTGCTTTGAGAGGACTGCTGGCTACTGCCTGGCTTGGAGTGTCTCTGATAGGTTTTAGTAATAGGTGCTGATCTTTGAGATACACTTCCAGAGGCCCCAGAAGATAGAGGAGGAGGAGGAGGGGGTCTTTCTTGAATTGCTTAGGAGGAGACCTGTACCTTCTCCTCTTCTTCCTTTCTTTTTGCTCATTCTTTGATAACCATGCCCATTATGGCATACCCTGATAAGGAGTAATATTGTGTAGTATATAATAAGGAGTATCATGGGTAGGGTTTGGTTTAGGAGCACCTTTTAGAACAACTTTCCTTTTCTTAGCAACCTTCTTTTTAGCTTTTGGATCATCTGATTCATGTGAATCTTCTTCATCATCATCAAAGGATTCTGGAGGGTTGTCATATAAAGCATCTATTTCCTTCAAGGCTTCCTTTGAGATTTTCTTCTCAGCTTGAGGAAGCACTTGAGGTTCAGTAACTTCTGGTGGAGTAACAATCTCAGTAGCCATCTGATTATTATCTTCTTCTAAATCAGCAAACAAAAATGCATCCAGGTCTGGCATTGGGGACTCAGCCCACATGCGAGGAGGAGGACTACAAACCTTCTCAACAACTGATATTATAGAATCTGCAAAACTTGTCTTTAGTTGTTTAACAACTCAGGACTTATAGGTGAAGTATAACAAATAATAGCCAAAGAGTGCTCTAGGCAAACTGCTGGAAGATAATTCAAGTAAGCTGTATTAAAAGAAATTAACAAACTGAAAATATTTACTGTAGGATTGACACAACAATCACCAACAATCAAAACTTCTGGCAGATCAACTGGTTCATCTGTACACAACATATCAAAATCAACTGTCTCAATATCTATAATCATATGTACATCTGCATCTGCAACTGCTAGCTCAACTATCTGCAAAACTGCTGCTACTTGTGTTGCTACTGGAGGAGAGGAGACTGGAGCTTCTTCAGTTGATATCTCCCCCTGTCTGCCTTCATAGGGTCCTGAAGCTAGGCCCCCAAAAGAAGGGACAGTAGGGGCATCAGAGATGAGGGCTGGTAGGGATGAAATAGATTCAGCAAGAGGTTTAATGGCCTCTGCTATAAGATTTTTGAGAAATGGAGTGTGAGTACTAGAAGGGAGTGGAAGGAAGGGGAATCCATTTGCATAAACTCAAAGGGTGTCTGAGTTAATACAGAAGGATGTAGGATGGATGATGAAGGGAAAGAAATGGTGTCTGATATTGGATCATCATGAGGAGATGGAGTATTTATGGGAGATGATGTTATAAGATCAAAACAAGGAATGGATGAGAGGTTATGGAGGGGAATGCCAGAAAGATGATGGGGAAGTGGGGATTGAGGTGGTGTGGTATGCTCTGGAGAGTGAACTGGTGTTGGTAGATGTTCAGGAGATTGAATTGGTGTGGGTTTATGGAATAGATATTGAACTAGTGTTGGTGTATGAGTTGGAGATGTGGATGGTTGTTGGAGGGTTGATGAAGGAATTGAAATTTGAGGAGGAGTAGGTTGTTGAGATGGAGGTGTTGGAATCTGGGTGGATGGAATGCTGATGGAAGGGACATCTTCTGGGGGTGGAAGATCAGCTGTTACATCTCTGGTATCCTCAGATGCTCTGGAAGAAGAAGAAGCCTTAGAGGGCATTGAGGTAGTCCTCTCCCACCTTCCAAATAAGGCACATGTTAGCCTCTTGGAAGCATTAATGAATATGGTTTGTGAGACCAGGGATTCAGCTGCCTTGTTGATAACTCTAATTATTTCTATCTTTTTATTTTACTATTTTATATTAATAGTTAGATATTTTAAATTAATTTTATAATATTAAGTTTATTTTAACTTGTTTCTATAATTTATATCTATTTGTTCTAATAAAATCATTTTTAATCTTGCAGGGCTGATCTACAGGTTATTTGGAGCAAAACAAGTATTTTCCTGTTTTCTGCCTAGACATGCCCCTGTGAGACGCCCTACCTGGGCGTGACACAGGGGCGTGACACGTGATAATCGAGACTGCTGCTGAATCTCGTCGACCCGTGCCCAACGTTCGTCGACCGACTAGGTCACGCCCGTATCAAAATATGACACGCCCTTGTACCATTTACACGGGGCGTGACAGCCAGAAAGAGACCGTTGACCATGCCACATCAGATTAAATTGACACGCCTGGGTCACGGGCGTGACCCAGGGCATGTCAGGGGCGTTTTCCAGCCAATTACTCTTCGTTCCAGCCGTTGTCGCCAGCAGCCGTTGCAGCTTTGTCATGCCCTAGGTCACAGGCGTGACCAGGGGGCGTGACGCCTCCATCAAGCCCAGTTTACTCCCGCCGTTTTCAGCTTCCCGCCGTTTTCCAGAAATAGCCTTGACACTCCCTAGGTCACGGGCGTGACCTAGGGGCATGACCCGTCAGTTAACAGATTTTGGCGATTTTTCCTCCAACGTTCCCGGGGTTTCAAGACAACGGTTCCGAGCCTGACACGCCCTAGGTCACGGGCGTGACCTAGGGCGTGACCATCCAGAAACTTTTTCTATAAATTCCAAACAGCTTCAGATGTCAAGGGAGGAATTTTTGGGAGTTGTAGTCTTTTAGTTGCTATTTTATTTTATCGTATTTTCCATTTCTTAGCTTAGTTTTACTTTGTGTAAGTTTCAATTCTAGTTTGCTTTTCAATTTAATCATGTTTGTCCCTACCTTATCTTGTAATTCTCTAATTATGATGAGTAGCTAGATTTCATTTAGCACTTGATTTTGATGAAGCTTGCAATAAAATAATCTCTTCCTTTTTATCAAAAGTCTTGTTCTTCATCTTTCTCGCTACGATTTATCTTTGATTTTCATTTCATCGAATTCATATTATGCGTATATGATCTTTGATATAAGATCCGTATCCTAAATGACCCAGAGGTTGCGGATACGAGGAGATCACTCAAAGATAAAAGGAGTTGAATGCACTCCTCGAGAGAGGACGACGTAAATCTTCCGGATTGGAGTCAAATCCAATAGTGGGGTTCACCGCCTAAAGCAAGCTTAGGGGTTTCGACTGGCCGAGAGGTCTTAATCGATCAACCTAAGGTTAGTTAGAAGCATGAGCTCGAGAGAGATGCTTCTATACTTTAGGAACCTCCACGGTCGAGTGAGTAGATAAGAACTCGCATTGCTTTATTTCTCAAGAAGATTTATTTTATCCAAGGGAATTCTAGATCAAGTGCTAGCTTCCTTAAATTGTATTTTTCTTTCTTAGTTTAGTTCTTAGTTTTCCTTCTTCAAAAACCAACTTTTCTGTCCGATAAGATAATAGCTTTCCTTGTGAGTACAAGTACTCAACAAGCCCCGAGTCGATATACGACACTTCCTATACTGCATTTCAATAGGTATGCTTGCCTATTCGGGATTCTAGTTTGGTTGTATTTTAACTTCTAGAAAATCACCATCAAGTTTTTGGCGCCATTGCCGGGGACTTTCTTTATCGATATTTTGAAAGCAAGAATCTATTATTCTTATCATTTTTTTTTATTTTGTTTGTTTTCTTTAAAAGTTTTAACTTAAATTTTTTATAATTAAAGTTTCTTGCGAAAGGGCCGTGCCGGGTTTTCATCCCGCAATACTGCCTAGTACCTTGCGAACCCGTCATTGAGTAGCCCTTGGGAAGTCCGGGAAATTTTATTTTATAAATTTTTAATTGTAAAACTTTCATTTTATCATTCTCTTTCTTGACCCCTATTCATTTTTATTTTATTTCTAATTCCATTCTATTAAGTACCGGTTGTTTTCTTTTCTCCTTAAAATAAAAAATATGTTATCAAAATTGGCCGCTCAAATTGCCGAGCTCCAACATAAAATTAATCTTTTGCAAGCTGCAAGACAACGCCAAATTTTGCGTAATTTTTGTGCTGCCCCTCATCAAAGTGAGGAATGTTATTATTTTTATCATCAAAATTATTCTTATAATTTTTACAATAATTATGAAAATAATTATTCCTACTTTAATGAGAACCCTTTATCGAATTTTCATGAAAATAATTTTTCCAATAATTTTTCTAATTTTAATGAAATTAATTCTTCAAATTTTGGGGAAAATAATTTTCATGAAAATACTTTTTCAAGCTTCAATGAGAACAATTTTTATGATTTTAATAGTTTTTCTTCTTCCTCGGATGTTGCTTTCCGGCATGATCACCCGGAAAGATTCCCGAGTAATGAGGATTTTTATTTAGATCCGATTTCTTGTTCTTCTTTTTCAGCACCGCAAGCTTTCTTTCCTAATTTTGGGGATTTTTCTCAAATTTCATGTGATTCTTCTCCCCAAAATTTGGATGAGACTTCTATTAATTTTAGCGATTTTTCTCCTTCTTCGAATAATGTTGCTAATGTGGAACATGACTCTTCATGTTCTCCTTTAGTTTCTTATACCGAAGAAGAAGAAAAACTTTTATTTCAAGAATTTTTTAAGTGTATGGACGCACTGGGGGGAGTAGAAGAAGAATATATTTCTCCTCCTATTACTACCAATTGTTCTCCTATTTATGAATTTGCAGACACAATTTATGATTATTTAGGAGCGAAAATTTATGAACCTGATGCGTCCGACGATTTAATTTTAACTCAAACTATGGAAGAAAAATTAATTTTAGAAAATAAACAACCAGAGGTTGATCAATTTCTTTCACACGACCCTCCTCCGTGTGAAATTGTTTCTAACACGTTTCTTTTTTATTTTTCTTACTCTGATGATTTTCCTGTAGATAATGAGCCGTTGCAAT
Source organism: Platanthera zijinensis (assembly GCA_039513925.1). Taxonomy (NCBI): domain Eukaryota; kingdom Viridiplantae; phylum Streptophyta; class Magnoliopsida; order Asparagales; family Orchidaceae; genus Platanthera; species Platanthera zijinensis. The sequence continues at coordinate 105,445,323 of CM077094.1, forward strand.
CCAATGTCATCAACGATCCCTTCGCCGCTCATCTACAAAAATTCACATCACCTCAGGTATGTATAAGTGATTTGAATTTACATCCTCAACACCACCATTCCAAGAAGAAAAATCAAGAAGCAAGCGGAGGAGTAGCTTGGCGAGCGTCTTCGGCGTACTCACCCAAGCAGGAATTAAGGGAGTTGCCCTTACACTTGAAATTTTATTTCCCTTTTTCCTAACCAATACCGTCTAGCTTAAAGACGGGAAAAAGAAAAGCGCTCTTGGGAGACACCTCTTGCTTATCTTTAATTTTTATGCATTTATTTACTTTTCTTCTAAAAATTTTTCAATTTGTTTTTCTTTCCCCCCTTTGTACTTGACTTATAAACATTGGGGACAATGTTTATTTTTAAGTATAGGGGTGGATTCTTAGTTTTTGTTTTTATTTAAAAATCAAAAAATATATATATATAAAGTAAAAATAAATTAGAAATTTTTTTTTCTTTTTATTATTAAAAAAAACGGAAAAAAATTAGAAAATCAAAAAAAAAAATTTTAAGTTTAAATCTTAATTAGAGAAGTCTTTTATTTCTATATTTATTCCCATGCAAAATCTCAAGTATTCATCTTTTACATAGTGTTTAGAAAATTTTTTATGCTTTAATTGAATTTTGAATTTTGGAATAAAACTGTTGGTCATGCTGTGTTTCTAGTTAAGTGCACGTGTAAGTAGAATTTTATGTAGATTTAAATATTTAACATATATTTAGATTTTCATTTTTTTAAATGCGTGGAAATGTTTTATTTTACTTTAATTATGAAAACCGGTAAAATCTAAAAATAATTTAGGTGAGTAAGTAGAAGTTTGCTAGAGAGATATTTTGCGGATCAAGAAAGAGGTATTCTTTCTCGATGTCTAGAACTTGCCCTCTAACTATTCTCAAGACTTTGCATAAGTTATACTCATTAGCATAAATATGATTTAGGCATTTCTTTTGGCCAGTTTGAGCTTTTGTACCCGTACCTAAAATTTTTTATCTTTGTTAAGCCATTTTGAGCCTATTTCCCTATTCCTTTGTTTTAGCTCCACCAAACACTTTACCAAAGCCTAAAAAGCAACCTAATTGCACAACTAAGACCAAGCTTGAACATAAATATACAAACATGGTTTGTGAGTGATTAGGAGCCTTTTATTTTTGGTGGCCCTTTTCTTATAAAAAAAAGTTGATTTACTTTTCTCTCCTCTTCAAAATAAAGAAAAAAATTTATCATTAAAAAATGAAGAGGTAGAAAAAAATTTTCAATATGATGAGAGAGTTAAAAAAAAAAAGAAATGAAACAAAGGAATTTAGGAATTTGGCTACGTTCTTAAAAGCCATAGCAAATCTTTATGTAAAAGCTTACTCTAGGTTTTGGTGTGACTAAGCCATCGTTTTTTATCTTTGATCACCCTCACCAAAAACCTAAGCCTACGCTTCAACCTAATTAAGTCCTTTTGATTTATGTTTTTAAGTTAAACTAGTGCTGTGGCGAGAGTGTGATAGGGCAAGCCTATGGCCATCGACATTGATGGATTTCTTTGGAGAGTATCTTAATCTTCGTTCGTGCAATGTTATCTTAGTACACACGCTACACTCTCCCTAAATATAATTTTATGATTTGCCGGAATTTTCATTTTAAAAGTAAAAATAATAATGGAAACACATTTTAAGTAAAATGAAAACCTAATTTGTATGCTGAGTAAGTCTTTCTACAAAATATCTACAAGCATAGGCATAAGACTTCGCATTTTACTCCTTAGGTTCAATTTTCTTTTCTAGCATTTAAAATTTTTCTACTCCCTATAGGAAGTTGTTTGCTCGGGACTAGCAAACGGATAAGTATGGGGGTATTTGATAACTATAATTATTTCTATCTTTTTATTTTACTATTTTATATTAATAGTTAGATATTTTAAAATAATTTTATAATATTAAGTTTATTTTAACTTGTTTCTATAATTTATATCTATTTGTTCTAATAAAATCATTTTTAATCTTGCAGAGCTGATCTACAGGTTATTTGGAGCAAAACAAGTATTTTCCTGTTTTCTGCCTAGACACGCCCTGTGACACGCCCTACCTGGGCGTGACACAGAGGCGTGACATGTGATAATCGAGACTGCTGCTGAATCTCGTCGACCTGCGCCCAACGTTCGTCGACCGACTAGGTCACGCCCGTGTCAAAATATGACACGCCCGTGTACCATTTACACGGGGCGTGACAGCCAGAAAGAGACCGTTGACCGTGCCACATCGGATTAAATTGACACGCCTGGGTCACGGGTGTGACCCAGGGCGTGTCAGGGGCATTTTCCAGCCAATTACTCTTCGTTCCAACTGTTGTCGCCAGCAGCCATTGCAGCTTTGTCACGCCCTAGGTCACGGGCGTGACCAGGGGGCGTGACGCCTCCATCAAGCCCAATTTACTCCCGCCGTTTTCAGCTTCCCGCTGTTTTCCAGAAACAGCCTTGACACGCCCTAGGTCACGGGCGTGACCTAGGGGCATGACCCGTCAGTTAACAGATTTTGGCGGTTTTTCCTCCAACGTTCCCGGGGTTTCAAGACAACGGTTTCGAGACTGACACGCCCTAGGTCACGGGCGTGACCTAGGGCGTGACCATCCAGAAACTTTTTCTATAAATTCCAAACAACTTCAGATGTCAAGGGAGGAATTTTTGGGAGTTGTAGTCTTTTAGTTGCTGTTTTATTTTATCGTATTTTCCATTTCTTAGCTTAGTTTTACTTTGTGTAAGTTTCAATTCTAGTTTGCTTTTCAATTTAATCATGTTTGTCCCTACCTTATCTTGTAATTCTCTAATTATGATGAGTAGCTAGATTTTATTTAGCACTTGATTTTGATGAAGCTTGCAATAAAATAATCTCTTCCTTTTTATCAAAAGTCTTGTTCTTCATCTTTCTCGCTACGATTTATCTTTGATTTTCATTTCATCGAATTCATATTACGCGTATATGATCTTCGATCTAAGATCCGTATCCTAAATGATCGAGAGGTTGCGGATACGAGGAGATCACTCAAAGATAAAAGGAGTTGAATGCAATCCTCGAGAGAGGACGACGTAAATCTTCCGGATTGGAGTCAAATCCAATAGTGGGGTTCACCGCCTAAAGCAAGCTTAGGGGTTTCGACTGGCCGAGAGGTCTTAATCGATCAACCTAAGGTTAGTTAGAAGCATGAGCTCGAGAGAGACGCTTCTATACTTAAGGAACCTCCACGGTCGAGTGAGTAGATAAGAACTCGCATTGCTTTATTTCTCAAGAAGATTTATTTTATCCAAGGGAATTCTAGATCAAGTGCTAGCTTCCTTAAATTGTATTTTTCTTTCTTAGTTTAGTTCTTAGTTTTTCCTTCTTCAAAAACCAACTTTTCTGTCCGATAAGATAATAGCTTTTCTTGTGATTACAAGTACTCAACAGGCCCTGAGTCGATATACGACACTTCCTATACTGCATTTCGATAGGTACGCTTGCCTATTCGGGATTCTAGTTTGGTTGTATTTTAACTTCTAGAAAATCACCATCACTTGTCCTGTAGGAAGATTCCAAGGATCCTTCCAAAACACACTTCCTTCTCACTGTTCTTCTTCTTAATCAAATCAAACAGTATCTTCGCCCAGTTTACTGGCTTCTTATTTACAACTACACACATTACTAGAAACTGTTGCCTGGTGATATAATCATGGGCAGTATGCTTGCCCAATAGTACCTTACCCACCACATTGGCTAAAAACTTATATTCAGAAGACAAATATTTCTTTAACAATTTATTAGGGTTCTCTCTAGTGTGACCCATTATATTCAATATTTCATCATAGTCAGAGTAATCTATTTCTAACTCTTATTCACCATTAAGCAATCCAAAAATTTCAGTCAAAACTGCGGGGGTTAAAGAAACTTGGTTACGAGATATTGTGCCGGTCATTGTATCAGCGTTTAGAGTAGAGGAGGTAAACACCCATTCTCTAATTTCAGTAGCAACAATCTTAATCCTAGTTATCATGAAGTTCTTTAACTGTTGTTCTTCAAATAATGTCAATATATCGAAGAAAATTTGATCAGAATGCTGGAATAATTCGAAGTCGATGTCGAATCCCATGTCAAATTTCATTGCAGCAAGAGAGCTCGCCAGAATCTCCATTGATCGCCTGCAAAAGAAAACAGAGGGATCAAGTGCAAGGGGAACAGAAAGCGCGGGATGGAGCTCGAAGAAAACCTAGTTATAATATTTTCAGAATATGAAGCGTCAAACTCCGTCCTGCAAAATAAACAAAATTCTTCGATCTGAGGTCGACGAAATATTTTATTGAAAAAAGAGTTCGTCGATCTCAGTCTGAAGAAGGGAAAACTTTTCGTCATTTTCAGGTCGATGAAAATTTTCTGAAACCAGATCGTCGATCTCTGGTCGACAAATAAAACTTCACACAGAGAGTTTGTCGATCTCAGGTCGACGAATTTTCTCAATAACTGTCCTCAGATCATCGATCTCCATTCGACGAACTGTGACAAATTCTTCGATCGCAGACATAAATTAAATTAATGCTTCTCTATTGATCATACCTAGCAGATTCAGAAAGAACAGATGGTTCGTCTCATCCAAGGGTTTGGTGAAGATGTCAACTCTTTGCAAATCAGTGTAGATATAGACAAGATTAATTTTCTTTTTGTCAACACATTCTCTAATGAAATGATGCCTTATTTCTATATGCTTAGTTCTACTATGATGCACTGGATTCTGTGCAATGGAAATTGCACTTGTATTAACACAAAGTAAAGTTGAATTATTTAAGTTAAAACCATAATGTAGGAGTTGGTTTTGAATCCACAATATCTGTGAACAATAACTGCCAGCTGCTATGTACTCAGCTTCTGCTGTTGAAGTAGACACAGATGTTTGCTTCTTGCAAAACCAAGACACTAGCTTAGCACCAAGGAACTGACATGTCCCTGAGGTGCTTTTTCTATCCACTCTAAACCCAGCAAAGTCAGCATCTTAGTATCCAGTCAACTTAAACTCTGACTCAGTTGGATACCAGAGTCCTAAATTTGGGCAACTCTTTTTATATCTCAAAATTCTTTTTAAGAAAATAAGGTGAGATTATTTAGGGTTCACCTAGAACCTAGCATAAAGATAAGTAGCAAACATAATATCTGGCCTACTTACTGTGAGATAAAACAGGGACCCAACAATGGCCCTATATAATTTCTATTCAATAGGTTTCCCATGTTCATCAGAATCAATCACAGCATTTGTAGCCATAGGTGTTTTCTTAGCCGAAGCATCAGCCATCCCAAACCTTTTTATCAGCTCCTTAACATACTTGGATTAGAATATGAACATGCCATCAGGGGACTACTTCACTTGGATACCAAGGAAGTAGGAGATCTCACTCATGCTACTCATTTCAAACTTGGAATATATAAGGTCAGCGAACCTTTTGCATAGTTTGGAATCAGTAGAACCAAATATAATGTCATCTACATATATTTGTACTAACAAGATTTTATCATGATGATGTTTAATAAATAAAGTCCTATCTACTATACCTCTAGAAAAATTATGCTCTAAGAGAAAGCTAGCTAAGGTTTCATACCAAGCTCTTTGAGCTTGCTTTAGACCATAGAGAGCTTTATGCAATTTGAAAACATAAGATGGATGAGATGAAGAGATAAAACCTGATGGTTGTTCCACATAAACCTCTTCTTTGAGTTCACCATTAAGGAATGCACTCTTGACATCCATTTGGTATACTGTGAACTTCTTGTAGGTTGCATAAACTAGAAATATCCTTATTGCTTCTAACCTTGCAACATGGACAAATGTTTGGCCATAATCTATGCCTTCCTCTTGTCTGTATCCTTGAGCAACTAATCTAGCTTTGTTCCTTATGATAGTACCTTGAGCTTCTAGTTTGTTTCTAAATACCCATTTAGTTCCAATGATTGGGTAGTCTTTGGGTCTTGGAACTAAATCCCAAACTCTATATCTCTCAAACTGGTTGAGCTTCTCTTGCATTGCAATGATCTAGTGTGGATCTAGCTCAACATCTTTTATGGATTGGGGCTCAGTTTGAGATATGAAGCAGGCATGCATCATGTACTGGTGGAGTTGATGCCTTGTATATACACCCACTGAGATGTCTCCATTCATTTGAGATACATGGTGATCTCTAAGTGTGACTATCTCAGTATGAGGAGCTGGTTGAGCAACAACTTGGGGAGTTAATTCCTCTTGTGGAATTGTAGCTATTATTGGCTCTTCACTGAGTTCAGTGACATCATCTTCACTTTCTTCAGCAACTTATGGAGAAGGATGTATAACATCCTCATTGGTGAGGGTCAATTCATCCAACTTCTCACATATGTGAGGTTCCTACAAATTCTCACTAGTAGAAGCTATCTTCTCCTTGTAAAACATATTAGTCTCATCAAAATAAATATGAATAGACTCTTCCATTTTCATAGATGATTTATTATAAACCCTATAAGCCTTGCTTACTTGGGAATATCCAAGAAAAATTCCAATTCCAGCCTTAGGCTTCAAACTTTCTAATGTATTTCTTGTTGTTATTATGAATGTAACAAATACAATCAAAGACTCTAAAATAATCTACTTTAGGTTTCTTACCTTTGAGTAGTTCATAGGGGATCTTGCCCTTAAGCTTATGAATCAAACTTCTATTCAGTACATAGTTTGCTGTGCTCACAGCCTCTACCAAAAAATGATAGGGGCAAGTGGGCATCTGCAAGTAATGTGCATGCAGCTTCAATGAGTGTTCTGTTTTTTTCCTTTAAGCTACCCCATTGTGTTGAGGAGTTATAGGAGCAGAGAAGCAATGCCTGATACCTTCCTTCTCACAGAATTCTTGCATGGGAAGAGACTCAAACTCAGTACCATGATCACTTCTGATCAATGCAACTTGAGTAGAGTACTCAATCCTTATGCTCTTAAGAAAATCTGTAAGAACCTTGAAGTTATCTGACTTGTTTCTCAAGAAGAACACCCAAGTGAACCTTGAGAATTCATCAATAATTACTAAGGTATAAGACTTCCCTCTTAGGCTCTGTACAACAATGGGTCCAAAAAGATCCATGTATAGCAAATACATAATCATAGGTGAATCACTCTTATTAAGTGACTTAAAGCTATTTTTAGTTTGCTTGCCTAATTAACAAGCCCTACAAAGGCTTTCCTTCTTGTAGGGGCAAGAAGGCAATCCTCTAACAAGGTTGTCCCTAGAGAGTTTAGCAATGTTTTTTAGATTTACATATCCTAATCGCCTATGCCGAAGATCATTATTGTTACTAGTTTGGTTAAACATGCATATTTCAGTTTTAGCAGACTTAAAATTAACTACATAGATATTACCTACTCTAGTACCATTTAACAGTACTTGGTTATCTACTAAAGTAATAATACAGGAAGTTTTGTTAAATGATACCTGAAACCTTTCATCACAAAACTGACTTATTGATATAAGGTTGTGCTTCAGTCCACTTACATAAGCAACCTTCCTGAAGGTGACTGCTCCAATTTTGACCTTTCCATATCCTTCAGTCTGGCCACAATTGGAATCACCAAATATTTCTTTGGGTCCTAGCTTTGACTTATAGTTGATTAAGTTGTCCTTGTTTCCAGTCATATGCTTTGAATAGCCACTATCCAGATACCACTGTTGCTATATGATGGGATGGTCTTTCACCTACAATAAAAAGATTAGCTTTTCTTGAACTAGGTCACCTTGGGTCCTTGTTTATTTACATAATTAAAACTGGAAATGTATGAGTATTCAGGTTGACTTTTATAACCCAGTTAGCTAGGTGCTTCATCAGGTTTTGTCGATCGTAGTTCAGAGAATAATTATAATAAAAGTTTCCATTAAGAGTTCATCGACTTGAGTTCGATGAACTGTACACATTTCGTCGATCTGAGTTCGACGAAATCTGCTGTCATTGTTATAGTTAGGCTTTTTCTTATTCTTTTCATTTTTCTTATTCTTCTGTTTTACTTCTGTTTGGTTAACATTATTATCATCTATCTTTTCCTTGTCTTTTTCAGAAACAAATTTTATTGGAGTTGTTAGAATATTTTTCTGAATCAGTGGGGGTTGGCTTGATGAAGCACCTAAGCCCAGCTTGCCATTAAGCCTGACATTCACTGTGCTTGTGATGTCCATCTTGTAACACCCCCATCCGTCGTATGGCATATAACAAAAGGTCCAGCTGGAACCCGATGCCATATACCACGGATAGTCGGAAGGGTTACAGAATAATACCAAAACTCAACTACTCGTCCTAACACAGAGCATTCTAGTGGAAGCTTTTAAACAGTTTAAGAGAACCCAGAATTTGCACAACAATGACATGAATGTCCACTATACCACATGAATGAAATACATCAAATACACAAAAGAGTACATGGACTTAAGGCCTTACAAATGTTCACTTGACAATATAATGTTTTACATACATCGGCTCACAGGCCGGCCACACATGAAAAAAGTAAAACAACAGTTCACTTGGCCTTCAAGGGCTAGCTAAGCAACTTGGGCTTAAGCCTGCTACTTGGCGCTTGGTTCCACAGCACCTGCAAGCAACATTCCACCGCACGGTGGCAAACAAAGCAACGGTCAGCTAAAGATGACCAAATTATAACGACCCTGCCCCATACTCGGGACGGCGGTGCTCCTTCCCTGTATATCATTAGCCCATCTAAATAGTAAAGTGCAAATATATATTTCGCCATAGGTGTAGGCTCGCTCGGCCAAACACCCCATGCACTCAGGGCACATTCTCGTTGAATCCGGTCAATTCCATGACTTCACCACCACCCTCAGGATGGCAAACATTGTGAGCATTTTTGAGTCTTTCCGACCGCGTCCAAGACTCCCGACTATGCCAATGGCTAGTTCCACTTTAGGGCCTCTAGCACCGAACTGTATAGCCCAGGTCCATTTCAACCCGCCTGTTGCTCACACCGCCTAGTCACTTTAAGACGTACGCGCGGTCCAAGCTTCACCCGGATCCTAAAACATTTCAAAACATCACATAACCTAGTTATGTTCAAGGCTGGCTCCCCGACCGCCAAGTTAGCAGAACTACGATTCCGCCCAATTTTCCGGGTGCGCCTTGGAGTTAATCCCCAAGGATCCCTGCTGCAATCTACTGCGTAGAAACCCGAAAACAACGCACAGAGTCTTCTCCGGCTATTCATGCAATGCAACATCACTGATCCAGACAAACACGTCTGGGTAGGCTTCACACACAATGCTTATGCCCGTACTTCGATTCCGGACTCTAAACAAGGGGGACTTCACATATCTACCCAAAGGAACACCGCAAACTCACCGCACACTCGTGGGAGAGGGTTTTCCTATGCAAAGGAAGAAGAGCTTCACATGCTCAAGTTGAGAATCATTACCCTTGAAGTCTGCTTAGGCGCCATGAAAAACTAGCAGATGAAAGGCTTCGTAAGGGAATTCTCTCCACAGATCTGGTCTTAGTTCTCAGTTTCGTGCTCCGATGCTCCGCCGGCAGCTGGATTCCTCCCTTCCTTCTTCCTTGCTCTCTTCTCTCTCTAACTTCTTAGAAAGAGGGATTTAAAGATGAAATGAGGAATTAAACCTCTAATCTCGGACTAAACACAAGCAGGAACTCATCTGGGCCGTTAGATCTTATTTAAAGAAAACGAACGGCTCAGATTAGCCTGAAATTACTTAATCTTGGGCCAAACATGGCTTTGCACACGGCCGTGTCCCAGGACGTGTCCCTCAATCCAGCCATGAATATCGAGCATAGAAAAGGACACGGGTTGGGACACGCCCATGTCCCAACCTGACACGCCCGTGTCCTAACCTGACATGCCCGTGTCGGGTCCTCGACACGCCCATGACCAGGGGCCGTATAACAAATAACCGCCACGCCAACCATCATATCTCTTGGTGGACACGGGTGGCGACACGCCTGTGTCAGACGTGACACGCCCGTGTCAATCAGTACACGCCCATGTTCCGGGCCGTGTCCCTCAGTCAACACAGGACCAAACTTCCAGAGGGGTATACGTCCATGTGACACGCCCGTGTCACATGCCGTGTGCCTGACACGCCCTGTGACATGCCCGTGTCATAGGCCGTGTTCAAGCACTCAACGCTCATCGACCTCAACTCGACTACCTGAGCACGATATGCCCTGTGACACGCCCGTGTCACAGGCTATGTTCACCCTTCCTAGACACAAACTTGGCTCAAAACACTGCCCGATTCACTTCTGAGTTTCATGGTGTTACACATCTAGGTAGCTATCATGCGACAGTATGTCTCTGAACTCATTTTCCTTGGTAGATTATCCTTTGGAGAATCTGTGCACTCTTCAGAACAACACAATCTAACAACCACAGCAGTACACACTGGTAAAGAAAAAAGAAATGAATTTCATTGACAAAATTAAAATCAACAATTATTTTAAAAGATTACAAAATTTGATCTTCGTGACGCCGGAGATCGAAGGCGGTGAATAAAAACAACTTTGGGTTTTCTATACCTACACGCTCCATGGACAGGTTGGCTCTCTCCCTTTCCCTCCAAGAAAGGTCTTCGAGCCGACTTTTCACCTCCACTTAAGGAAGGGTCTTAGAGCCCCGCAAGATCACCCGATCTAGACATCCCTTCCCTGGGATGATTTCTCATGGAATTCTTCCTCAGATTCCGACGAACTTTCCTGGTCGATTTCCTTCACCAAAAGAAAAATAGAGAAAAAGAAAGAATACAATAAAAGTTTAAAGGATTTAAAGCGATTAAAATCTCCCTCTTGACGAATCCTCCGTCGAGCGATCCATGACTGATGCTTGAGATCTTCATGTGCTTGCAACCAGTCGTCTCTTCGTAGTCGATGTAGTTCTTGGCTCGCAGAAGTTCTCCGTTGACAAACGAGAGGGAGGCGGTTTTCTTCTCCTTCGACGAAGATGATGGAACAGACACGAAAGAGGCGGCCAAACCCTAGGAATCGTAGATATCTGTCTCTTTTCGTCTTAGATTTTTAAACACAGAAAACAAGGCGCCTTTAAATTCGTCTTTGTGAAAATAGGCTACTACTGGTGATAAGGATAGCGCCCGACGGTAGGTTCACGCTCCTGATGTTGATAACTGTCCTCAAAATTTGGAACAATATTCAAAACAAATATTTTCCTTTTTCCAATGCTAGTGCGACGCGGTAGGTAGATAACGCCCAACGGTAGTTCTGTCTCGACACACTCAATGCCTCTGTCTCAACGCTCTCAACGCCTCTTGCTCAACGAGCATTGAGAATGTTACCGTGGTGCAGTACCAAGCTAGTGCCCGATGGTAGTTTTGTCTCAACACTCTCGACGCCTCTGTCTCAATGCTCTCGACGCTCTCAACGCCTCTGTCTCAATAAGTGTTGAGTGAGCTAGCGCGTCACGGTATAAAGATAGCTCCTGTGCGCGGTAGGTTCCCGAGAGCTTGAGCGAATTAGTTAATCGATCTAGTGCGGGTAGTAGGACTAGCGCAACGTAGTAGATTCCCGAGCTCTTTATCCATTTAATTCAGGCTACTGCTCGGCATTATCTACTACCACTCGGCGGTAGGTTCCTGAGGAGGCTCCTTGAATTTCTTGGACATGTAAACCTGCACACTCTTCCAAACACAAGATGTAATCAAATACAACCTGGGAGTTAATATTATAAAACTAAGGATATGTGAACTGTCGGCTCAAATAATCTCACCCTTTTGATAATATCAAATCCCGTTCATGAGATATAACAATGAAATGCATGATATAATTAATATATATAAGTGATAGTCTTGAAAGCTCATGTCTTAGGTTCTATATAGCTCCCCTACACATGCGCTCCCCCTAAATATGTGTTCTACATGCTCCCCTATATACGTGCACATAGTGAACTAAGCTCCCCCTACATGTGATCTACATTTACCCATGACTCATGCACCATCTATTCTCCCCCCTTGATATTATCGAAAAGGGGATGGGCCAGACCATAAACACACATACACATGCATGGGAGAAACAAAATGCAATATATAATGAGCATGAGAAAGAAAGTAAATAGTGCACGTTATAGAAAGTGAAACGAGAGGCGAAAAAATAATAGGGATGACCAGGCATGAAATTAGAGAATATTAAGCATAGAGGTTGTTGGGTACATTGGAAACTATGTACCTGATTTGGAAGAAGCCTCACTTAACTCAATGATATACATCAATGTGTATTTGATGGGATGTTGAGTTTCAATGTGCAGGTTAAAGAAATGCAGAAAAATATTCTATGTACCAGTGTCGACACTTGTGAAGGAAATGTGTCGACACCAGAAGCCAGATTGTGTCGACACACAGGACTTGTGTCGATACACAGAAATTCTGTCAGCAGTAATTGTGTTAACACACAAGACTTATGTCGACACACACGAGAATTCTGTCGACACCAACTATGTCGAGACTATAAGAAACTGTGTCGACACACAGGACTTGTGTCGACACACACAAGAAATCTGTCAACCCCAACTATGTCTAGACTAGAAGCTATTGTGTTTACACACAGAACTTTTGTCGACACATTCTACAGGAGCTGTGTCGACATCATCAAGAATTGTGTCGACACATGTTCTATTTGTGTCGACACATATGGAGTTTTGTCTCGATGCTTTCTTATGAGATAAAATACAATGAAGTATCAGGTGTCAAGACTGAAGACTTGACAGTTGTCATAACCAACAAAGCTAACATCTGTCAGAGTTGCCAGAAGGTAGTTATGAACTGGATAAACTGGTAACCTCAGATGGTATCTATATAAAGACCAGTTCTATCAACAAGTATAGACTGGACATTTTCTAACAGTTGAAATCTACAAGTCATCAAGAGAAGGCAGATCCTGAACAAGTCTTCAAGAAGAATTTAGAATCATATCTGAAAGAAGAGAAGAGATGGATTGTTGATCATCTCCAACTTTTAAAGAAGATCAACCTTACTTTGTTCAGATTCAAGAAGCTTTGAAGAAGATAAGACAGGTTGGATCATAAGAAGTCAGTTCAATCCAGATCTGATCAAGAAGTCTTCACCCATTCTCTTTCTCCTTGGGTGAAGAAATATTCATACTCAATCAAATTTCTGTAGGATCTGTTTACATATCTGAGTGTAGGAGATCTTGATCTCTGAGTTGTAGGCCTGTAATTATAAAGACTGAGGTAGGGCTGTGTGCCTGAGGTAGGATATTTTCATCTCTGAGTGGTAGGAGTGTGGACTCACTCTGAGATAGGATTCTTGGGAAGAATCTGTGCTGTAGGATCCTAGTGATCTGAGTTGTAGGACTTGCTGAAGTCTGAGCTGTAGAAACCATTCTGGGTTCTTAGTTGTAAGATCTGAAGATCTGAGAAGAAAGAAGGGAGTTAGGCTGAATCTAGTATACTACTAGATAGACGAAGGGGGAAAGTGGATGTACCCATCTCTTGGGGAACCACTATAAATCTGTGTGTATGCTGTGTTGGCTGTGTTTGTTTAAATCTGTGCTGTGATAGTTGCAGCATAGGTTATCTAACTGTGATATAATTTATCTTCCTAAATAAAATAAGAATTGAACCTATTCACCCCCCTCTAGGTGTTTAGGGTATGTTGAAACCAATTCTTTCAAGTGATATCAGAGGGAGGTTCCTCAAGAATAGACTTAACAGTCTGAGTTGATCTCCAAGGCAGTTATCAGTTAGCCAAAATGGGTTCAGGTGAAAATCACAAGGAACTTGGATCCATGAAGATTCCCATATGTAAAAAGGAAATCTTTGGCATATGGAAAGAGAGAGTCAGATTATTCATGGAAGCATTTGACCCAAGAATCTACATCACTGTTCAAGAAGGGCCATTCATTCCTATGAACATTTCAGTTCTTGATGCTAACCTCAAGACTCCAAAAAGTTACTCTGAAATGACTAAGGATGAGATCATCTTAGCCACTATGGACAAGAGAGCACATAATATAATAGTTAGTGCTATAGATGACTCAACTTTCCAAAACTTAGTTCATTACAAAACCTCCAAGGAGATGTGGGACACTTTGATTGTCTACATAGAGGGGATAGAAGAAGTAAGAGAGGATAGAAAGTCTATGTTAAATCAAGAATATGAAAGTTTTAGACAAACCAAAATAGATAACATAACTGAGTGCTATAAGAAGTTTTTCAGAATAGTTAATGAGCTGATGACCTATGAAAGAGTCTTCAGCACATATGAGCTAAATGATTAGTTTCTCAGATCACTAACCAAAGACTGGGATACAAAGATATGTGCCATCAGGGAAGTGGCCAAACTTGCAGATACATCTCCTCAAACCCTATTTGGAAAATTTCTATCATATGAGATGCAACTAATGACCAGAAAGGAGGAGGAGAAAAGCAATAGGTCTGAGTACAAAGAGAAATCTGTGGCCCTCAAGGTATAAGCCACAAAGAAGGACAAGAGTAATTCTTCATATCCTCCTAGGAAAGCTGCTGAAGTTAACTCAGATAATTTGACAACAACACATCAGACAGCCCCAATTCTGATGAAGACTTTGCTGCCTTCACGAGGCAATTCCAAAGATTCATGAGAAAAAAATAGTGGATAACAAAGCCATCCTCCTCTCATTCCAAGGATGACTACTACCAGAAGAAGAAATCTTCTAAGAAAGAAAGGTGTGGAACTAAACCAAGCAAACTAGCTTCTTCTAAGATTGTTTATTATTGTTGCAATAGGTCTGGGCATGTCATAGCTGACTGCCCTGTTAAAATAAAGGGATCTAATGATAAGAAGAAGCATCAAAATAAGGGTAAGAAGGAGAGATACTTTGTTTCCCAGAAGCAGAAGAGTTGGACTAACTCCTCCTCATCAGAATCTAGAGAAGAGGTTGAAGCTGAAGGCTATATTGGATTGTTCACTACTGAAGATGATTCTGTAGAGACTGAATTCTTGAAAATGATGGACTCTATAAATGGGATTGAAGATCATCATTGTAGAGGGCTGATAGCTCTGTCTGAGGAAGATCAGTGCCAGGATCAGCCTGGTCCTAGTAAGGTATATAATCAATCTTCAGTTTCTGATTATTATACTGGACTAGAATAAGAAGCATCAACATCAAGAGTTGAGGATGATTCTAAATCTGAAGGGGATGTGGATCAACTAATTGATAAGTATGGTGATCTGTTGCAAGCTTTTAAGAAAAACAGAATCCTTGCCAAAAAGCAGGCAAAGGAAATTGCCTCCTTCAAGTTAGCAGCTTCAGAATCAGCAAAAGTGCTGGATCTGAAATTGAAGGAAGTGAGCCAACTGAAAAAAATCACAATCATTCAGATGGAAACAATTACCTTCAAAAACAATTACATAAGGAATCTTGAAGTCAGATTTCAACGAGAGAGGGATCTCGTGGCTAAATTCTCAAAGACAAAGTCAGTCTTACCCTTAATTGATAACTTCATTGCCCAAAAGGGTAAAGAAGGATTAGGCTTCAAGGGAAGAACAATGGAAGCTAATTCCAAAAGGAAAGGCAAAGCCCCAGTTCAACCACTAGCTTCCAAACCCCCTATTCCTTTTAGGAAAGTGATGCAACCTACTAACAGGTATGACCATGGCATCACACATGGTCACTGTGAGCCTTGTAATCAGGATGTCAAGTGTGCAAATACCAATAGGACAGCCCATGAGCAAACACACCATGTTCTTCAGTAATCATCAGTGTTTGATGCACCAGCCCCAACACTTAATAAAAAGACTGCTGTTCCTATAGAATTGAGGACTGCTGACAATAATGCTGTTAAGCCTGTACTTAAAAGAAGATACAATAGATATGAGTGCTGGTGTTGTGGCAAAGTGGGCCACTATGCCATTGATTGTTGGAACAATACTAGTGTCCAAAAAAATGCTAGCTTACCTGTCAAAAAGGCTGCATGCAAGCCTGTCAAATTTCAATCTAACCTGAACCTAGGATGCAATAACTATTGGGGCTCTAAGGTTAGGAAATTTTATTTGATGCAGGTGAGTCCAAGTGACAATACCCCAATATGGTACTTGGATAGTGGATGTTCCAGGCTGAGAGTTAGGGTTAGATCTGATATACTTTAGAGGGGGGGGGGGTGAATAGAGTATGTCTATGTGTTTTTTAAAATTTTCTTCTTTAATAATATACTATATTTACCTTTAACAACTATATCTAACTATCACAGATTAAAGTAAATCAAAGATCACAGAATATCTAACTAACACAGCCACAACAAGAATAGAAAAGAAAGAGCAACCAGATGACACAAGAAATTTATAGTGGTTCCCCAAACTGGGTACATCCACTCTTCTACCACCCTTGGTAGGAATACACTATAGGTTTTGATCAGGTGACTGTCACCAGTGAGCTTTTGATCAGGTGCTCAAAAACCAACCCAAGTATTTTGGAAGGAGACTTGCAACCAGAATAATTTTGAAGGGAATTAAAACCCTTTACAGAGGTGGGAATGAGAGAGTGATGTAAGTCTTCTTTTCTCAAGTCAAAATGAGAAGACTGTGTGGATTCTTATTTGTTGTTAAAGCTCCCCCTGTGATCTTGAATGGTTCAGGAGCGGAAGCTTTGTTCAAGGGTATAGGACTTCAGCTTTGATGATCGCTCGATAGTAGGCTTCTAGACTGATAAGTATGTTTGTCTCTTAGAAAGCCTTGGAGCAGACTGAGGACAGATAAAGAAGAACAAGATTTTCTTTTTTTCTATATGTTGTTGATGTCGTGTATCTTTTTCTTTCAGCAGAATTAGGACTCATTAGTTTGTCGACGACCATTTGAATTTTCAAATTACTCCTGTAATCAATGCATATGAAGTTGAGAATTACACGACATTGATTACTTTCCCCAACTATTTAATTGAAAAAATGGCAGGCAATAATCCTGATGAAGACCGCAATTAATGCTTTGTCTAACGGTAATATTCAGATAATGTTAGAGCATTAATTACATAGGAATTACTGCAATATAAAAGGAATAGAAGGAAGGAAATAACTTAGTCTGGAATCGTCGACCAGAAGATAGAATTCGTCGAGCTGAGTCCATAGTTCGTCGAGCTAAGTATTGCTATTCGTCGAGCTGAGTTACAAGATCGTCGAACTCTGAATAGCTGACTGCTGCTTGACGAAATCTTCTTGTTCTGTGCTCTAAGTTCGTTGACCTGAGAACAGCTTTGGCTTTGAGTGAATTATGTCGCTGAGTCCATTTTGGCGCTGAGTGATCTTTGGCGTTAAGAGATGAAGTATTAGTCGACCTGAGAATAGAGATCGTCGAACTCTATTCAGAGAAGTTTATCTTTGAGTTGGTTGAGCTGAGTACGACTATCGTCGACCTGAGATCGACGAACGTAGATCTCTTTCTCTAAATCTTGATTTCTCTAAGTCTTGAGTCTCTAGAAGTGATGGAGGCTGGTCCTTTGTACTGTTGACTCTAAGGACATGGCCTAGACTTAAGAAACACATAAAATTTGACCCTTTTATACAACATGGGTCACAACCTAAGAAGACAACCTAGCTAAATCACCTAGGGGTTCCAACAATCTCCCCCTATTTGGGTGAGGTTACTTCAAATAAACAAAAAAAGATCACAAAACAAAATGAAGTAAACATAACATGAAGACTGAGATAACTGATAGAATAAATAAGCTATCAGTACCTTTATACAGCTATGTTCCCAGATTGTTCACAGAAAACACAGAAAATAAACAGTTTAAATGTTCTTATGAAGGTCAGAAGACTTAGCAAATATGATTTTCCTGCTTGGGTCTTGAGATTGTCTCATAGTCATGGTCATGTCAGCATATCCAAGAGTCTTTTGAGAGGTGGTTCTTGGAACTACAGCTTCAGGATGTAGACGCATATATTCCTCAACATTGAACAACTTCCCTACATGGTATCTTTCAAACTCTTTCTTTCCGTAGTTTGACATGGAAGAGAATTGAGATGGATCTTGGCCTTTTTCTCTAGCTTGCCTGATTTGAGAAAGAGCCACAGATTCCTTTAATCTAGCCATTCTTGTAGTTGGACTAGCTTCAGGATCATAAGCTGGAGTTGGAAGTTCTTCAGGGCTATTAGCTTTGCTAGGAGATGGAGGAGTGGAAAATGTTGGCTCAGAAATAAACTGTTGAGCTGACTGATGTCTCTGTTTGTGCTGACTATCTCCATAAGAATGAGAGGGTCTTCCCTGTCTCTGATAAGTTTTAGTGAGAGTAGTTTTAGTGAATCCTTCTGAGCTCTGAGATAAGGTTCCTGAGGCACCTGCAGCTGGAGGAGGAGGAGGATCCCTTTTGAATTTCTGAGATGGAGGGGAGTATCTTCTGCTTTTTTTCTGCTCTTTTGTTCATTCTTGGATAGCCACATCCAAGCTGGTATACCCTTATAAGGAGTTATGTTTTGCAGAATGTAGTATGGAATATCATTAGTAGACTTAGGTTTTGGAGCATGTGGAGATGGTGCTTTCCTTTTCTTGGTGATTTGTTTCCTCTTTGGAGCATCATCAGAATCATCATCATCATCATCAAAAGACAAAGGATTGTCATACATTTCATCAATCTGACTGATCAGATCCTTGGGAATTTCTTTGCTGGCTGGAGTGTGAACAACTTCAGCTTCAGCTATTTCAGCTTCCACAGCAATGTCCTGATTTATTAGATCATCCAAACTAGGAATAGTGCTATTATCCATGATATAAGTTGGTCCAGGAGGGCTAGATCTTTGTTCATATAATGCTACTGGAGGAGCTATCGGACTTTTCTTTATAATGTCTAATACTTCTGAACTTGTAGGGGAGGTGTAGCATACTATTGCTCCGGATGATTGAGTGGGAAAGGAGAGGCAGAACTGAATATAATATCCAAAGATCTTCAGCAGAGTATGTAGATTTACTTTAGATTTAATGAAGTAGATCCTTCCAGGTAGAATTTCTAGCAAGCTGGTCTCTTGAGCATTGGATACTATAATATCTATACATTGATTATCTACATCTACTACTGAGTCAGTTATCTCTATATCATCTGATTCCATATTAGTATCAAGAAAATTCAAAAAATCTATTTCCATATCAACATTTCTTCCTACTGCTGCTGGTTCTGCTGCTGCTTCATCATTAAGTATCTCCCCCTGCCTAGTTTCAGTAGGCACTGAAGCCAGGCCCCCAAATGAAGAGAGGGTAGAGGTGAGGCTAGAGATTTGAGCAGAGAGAGATGATATGGAGATAAACAGAGGGGAAATAGCCTCTGTAATGATGGTTTGGAGGATAGGCTTGAGGAGCTCAAGAAGTGGTTGGATGATAGAGGGATTCAAAGATGTGGAGTCAGATGTTTGGGCAAGAGGTGGTTGAGAAGGTATAGAGGTAGTGATGATAGTTTCTGGAGGATATGGTTGATTGGAGGTGTCTGGAAGGGGGTCCTGTTGAGGAGATTGTTGAGGAGAAGGAGTGTTCAGAGGAGATGATATTAAATTGAAGGATGGGATTGAAGAGAGAGTGGAGAGGGGGATATCAGCAAGATAAGATGGAAGAGGAGATAGGGGAGGAGTAAGGATGGATGTATCAGCCCTAAGAGAGGGAGAATTGGATGGAATATGGGTAGGGGAAGAAGGAATTGGAGAAGCTGGTGGTGTAGGGGTATGTATTAGAATAGAAGTGGAGGCTGGGGTTTGTTGAACTTTAGGCTGAGATGGAGCTTGAGAATCAGGAGGAGGTGGAGGGGTGTGAATTTGTATGTGGGCCGTGGATGGAGTTTGAATGTAAATGGCTGGTGAAGGTGATGGAAGAGATGGAGGGGTGGGATGGTCCGCTTCAGTAGGCTGGGTAGTGGCTGGTACAGCCCTTGTATTCTCAGAAGTTCTGGTGGAAGAGGAAGGAGCCTTGGTTGGCTTTGTAATGGTCCCCTCCCACTTGACAAAAAGAGCACAGGTAAGTCTCTTTGAGGCATTAATGGATATGGTCGGGGAGACCAGGGATCCGACAGCCTTTTCTTTGAGGAAGATCCCTAGGATCCTTCCAAAACATTCCTCCTTTTTATTATTCTTCTTTTTGATAAGATCAAACAACACTTGAGCCCAGTTAATGGCTTTCTTGTTTACTATTGCACACATAACCAGGAATTAATGCCTGGTAATGTAATCATGTGCAGAGTGCTTTCCTAACAGCACTTTCCCTACAATATCTACAAGGAATTTATATGCAGCAGATAAATGCTTTTTAAGCAGTTTCTGTGGGGTTTCTTCTAAATAACCCATGAGGCTCAACATCATATCAAACTCTTCAGTTTCAATTTCTAATTCCTTCTCACCATTATGCAATCAAAATATTTCAGTTAAAACTGCGGGAGTGAGGGAGATTGCATTACCAGTGATAGTCCCTTTCATCACGTTCTCCTCTGTGGTAGATTAATAGACCCATTCCCCGATCTCTATTCCACAGATTTTGATGCGTGTTGATAGCAGAGTCTTGAGATGTTGGTCTTTTATAGTTTGCAAAATGTTAACGAATACAGGATCAGAGTATTGGAAGGATTCGAAATCAGATCGAATCCTGTATCAAACTTCATCGCTGCAAGAGAGCCTGCGGGGATCGCCATGAGAATACCTGTAAGAAAAGTCGAAGATCAAGTGCAAGAGAACTAAAGCGCGGGACAAGGTCGAATAATACCTAAATATAGTGTTTTCCCCATGAATATTGAACTGACAGACTCCGTTCCACGAAAAATGAATAGATCTTTTGATCATGAGGTCGAAACGAAATTAATTTGGACTTAAAAGATTTGTCGATCTCAGTCCTTAAAGGGTTTAAGACATTCGTCGATCTTCGTTCGACGAAAGTTTTCTGAAGTTGGTTCGTCGATCTCAGTTTGACGAAACTAACTTCACACAGAGAGTTCATCGATCTCCGTTCGACGAATATCTCAAAAACTTCCCCCAGTTCGTCGATCTCCGTTCGACGAACTTTGAAAAATTCATCGAGTGTAGACAAAAATTAAACTAGTTCTTCTCCATTTATCATTCCAAGCTTATTTATGAAGAGCAAGTTATTTCTTTCATCCAGAGGTTTGGTGAAGATATTAGCTCTTTGTAAATCAGTGTAGATATAGACAAGTTTAATTTTATTTTTGTCTACACACTCTCTAATGAAATGATGCCTAATGTCTATATGCTTAGTTCTGCTGTGATGAACTGGATTTTGTGCTATGGCTATAGCACTTGTTTTATCACATAGTAATGTTTAATTATTTAAGTTGAGACCATAGTTCAGTAGTTGGTTTTGAATCCAAAGCATTTGGGAACAGCAACTGCCAGCTGCAATATATTCTGCTTCAGCAGTTGATGTAGACACAGATGACTGCTTCTTGCAAAACTAAGACACCAATCTCATACCAAGGAACTGACAAGTTCCTGAGGTACTTTTTCTATCCAGTCTTCATCTAACAAAGTCAGCATCTGAGTATCCAATTAACTCAAACTCTGACTCAGTAGGATACTAGAGACCTAGACTAGGATAACCCTTTATATATCACAAAATTCTTTTTAGAATAACTAGATGAGATTCTTTAGGGTTCACCTGGAACCTAGCACAAAGGCATGTAGCAAACATAATATCAAGTCTGCTTGCTGTAAGGTATAGTAGGGACCCAACAATGCCCCTATATAGTTTATGATCCATAGGTTTCCCATGTGCATCAGAGTCTAGTACAACATTTGTAGGCATGGGTGTTTTCTTTGTTGAGGCATCAACCATCCCAAACTTCTGTATAAGCTCTTTGGCATATTTAGCCTGGGAAATGAAGATGCCATCTGGGAGCTGCTTTACTTGGAGACTAAGGAAGTAGGAAATCTCACCCATGCTACTCATCTCAAATTTCGAATGCATTAGATCAGAAAATCTCTTGCATAATTTGGGATCAGAGAGTCAAATATTATCATCTACTATAATTAGTTACAGATTTTATAAGATGCAATTTGGTAAACAAAGTCCTAAACAACTAAGTTTGAAAAACCTGCTTTACAAGAAAGTAGTAGGGTCACATACCAAGCTCTTAGAGTTACTAAAATAGAGGGTTGTGAACTTTAACACA